>VDFB02000015.1:574428629-574507703 GCA_007258455.2 Sequoia sempervirens | reverse complement strand
CCTTGGTACTCATCTTCCATGTTGAAAATGCATCCCTGCTTTAGAGACCCATATGGGGATGTCTCTAGACATAAGTAGACTTCAAATGAAGTTTGTTTGCATCTCTATGAATCTCCTAGAAGTATCCCTTAAAAGTTGGGAAACTTTCTATTAGGGTTTCTTAGATATATCATATAAATTATATTGGGTTGTCCTTAAGCACTGATGTGGTTGACAAAAGCTAAAAGAACTGAAGAAATACACTAATAGATTTGTCATTTTCTCTTTTTTTTGTATAAAAATGTAAAGTCTTTTCATAGAGGATTTTTTCTTAACAGATCCTAACATGGTAATAGTAATAAGGTCTTAAGATGTGTACATGTATTGAAGTTTTATCAATAGATTGAAAATATAGCCATCTCCAAGGAGACCCATACCATGTTTTTAAAATAATAGCATTCCCTTCCCAATATCTCTCTACCATCTCCAATTATGGTTTAAAATTTAAGTTTTTATATCATGATGATCAATAGATTAAAAATATAGCCATCTCCAAGGAGACCCATACCACGTTTTTAAAATAATAGCATTCCCTTCCCAATATCTCTCTACCATCTCCAATTATGGTTTAAAATTTAAATTTTTATATCATGATGATGGTTATCAAATATCAATACAATTAATCTTTGATATTGTTGACATCTATTAATCCCTTCAAATGTCATTTCATTTATTTTTAAATATTTTAGCATTTTACATTATTTAAAGTTTCATATCCATTGAATAATTATTTGTTTTCTAAATTTATATTATATATAAATATACTTTTATTTTTGCCATCTCCAACTTTTTTAAAACTAACATATTGTTATTGTAATGTCCCTTTTCAATACATTCCAACATTCTTGTAAAGTTCCAATAATTTTGGAAAGCGCCAACTTTATCAAAAAGGAATTCTACAAAGGTAGTAAGTTCAGGAGATCAAGATGAGTCCAACAATAATTTCTATATGCAGTTTCAACATTTGGGGACCACTCCACACTTCTTGGATAAGTTCACCATTTTTGGAAAGCACCAATTTTAATTAAGTTCGATATCCAAAGAATTTAAGATTATTTTGGTGAGGTCAGAATTCATAGTTGGATCATTTCAATATTTTTGTAACTTAAATAATTAAATAATTAAATAGTTAAATGTTAAGTTATCAAAAAAGTAAAAATTAAAAAACAAATTATATTTAATTATTTAAAAGGAGCTAAAGGTCATTTTTTGGAGGGAAAATAAGATGACAAAAATGATTATATTTTATTATTCCAGAAAGTGTTTATAAAAGGGGATTAGGAGGAAAGAAAGCTCATCTAAACATTTTATAAATCCCTTGTTTATTTGGGAGATTGAACTAGGTTCATTCTTCAGCCAAAAGATGAAAACCCTTTTGGCCATCAATTTTGTGGACAAAAACCCACCTAGCTGATCAAGTGGATTAATTCACCACTATGTTGAATGTTCATGTCATTTGATTTTGTAGTGTTTGGTTTTGAGTTTTTGGAAAGGAGGAGATTTGTAGTGTAAAGTTGAAGTATCATTTCTAGGTGCACTTACTGTTTTGATAATTTTGGTGATTTGGTCGAAAAACTGGTACTTCTCAGATTGTTAGTACTTTTCAAATTTATGAGTGATTTGAACTGAAATTCAAGATTTCAGTTTCTGGTGGTTTTTCTATTGAAAATTACTGAGATTATTTTTTTATAAGAGAAATTACCCAGAAATCTGAAGTGAGATAATTCAGAATTTTTATTGTTAAATTTCAAGACCCCAGCAGTACCTTTCAAAGTACTATGCTGTCGTACTATAGTGAAATGGCAGTGATTAAATTTAAAAAGGGGCGATTGCATACAACTAAGGCTTAAAAGCCTTACCAACACTCAGCCACAGCCTTTAGAAAGGCTTATAAGGTGTGCAAGTCTATTAAAGGGGGAATGGAATCTTTGTTGAGATAAAATCTGCCACTTCAGCCTTTTGGAAAGTCATAGGAAATAAGAGACTATTCAGTCCTCTCTGTGTCAGATTCTACAGGGGTTCATTCAGCTTGATATTATTCTTTTGAGGTTAGTTTCATAGGAAATAAGAGACTATTCAGTCCTCTCTGTGTCAGATTCTACAGGGGTTCATTCAGCTTGATATTATTCAGAAGTTATTTCTGAATTTGTCTTCATCAGCACTTCAGGTCAGAACACTAATTTCTATTATTATATATGAATTTCTGAATTAAAATCAGCGTACTGAGTTGTATCAGCATTGGAAATTATATGTAAGTGTAATCAGTAATACGTGGTATCAGCCTTTCTATATTATTCTCAAAATCTGAGTGATCAATTAATTGTGAAATGGATGCATGATAACTAGTTGTCAAAATGTGTATGGTATTAATTGATAGTTGTGGGTGTTCATAATAAGTAAATTCAGAAATTCTAATGTTCCAACAAGTGTTTGACGAAATGTCTATTACAATTGAAAACAATTGCAAGTTTGTTAAAATTTCTTGGTAGGGGCATCACAGGTACCCATCCCCATCTCCTACTAACTGTCAAATGCACCTGGTGATTAAGGAGACTAGACTTTTAACCTTTTGTGATTGCATTTCAAATATGAAGGGAAGGTTCATATACTATATTAAACAAGGATGTCTCCCAACTCCACCCCACATCTACATCCTCCTTGCCATTCCCAAGATGACATAACAACCCCTAGTCATCCCCAAGATAGTGAGATGGTAGGGGCATCTCTTGGCCATCCTTTGATTTAGGGCCCAAGTTGAATCCTAGTGGAGAGGATCTAGATGAAGTTGTGTGTGTGTGTGAAAGCTTTATGAGATAGAGTACTGCAAAGATTGAGAGAGATATAGGAGTGAAACAGTAAATGTATTATTGTTTACTATTTGTCCTGTACATGGCATGCTCTTGAGAAAGATGAATGACTGCTATCTTCTAATATATCTACCTATTTGTCTACCTGCAGTTAATATCTCTAATCTATGTTACAAATATGTATATATAGATTACATGTCCTGGAGGCTAGGAATCATTACGAAAGTTAAACCGTTCATCTAGGAGTGAAATCATTTCCATGTATGACTCCTCATCTCCCAATGTTTACGATGTTCAACCATTTGCAAATGGATGCACAATGTGTTAATTGATGACTTGGCACAACACGGTCTTCAAGGTGCCACCTGCACTACCACATTGACTACACTATCCAATGTCCAAAGTGTGATGCTCAAAATAGTGCAATAACAAGCAGTGTGAGTTAGCCTGTGCAGTTTGGCCTAGACTAAAGCCATGGTAGAAACCGCAAGAGTTTTTGTGGAAGCATAGTTACTGCAAGAGTGTCTGATCTTATGCACAATGCTCTATGCCATTGTTGGAATATGTGCAACACTTTCAAGAGAGGGAAGGGTGATCCTTGTGTTACGATGAGCATTTAAAAGGTGCATTGGTGTACTGTAGACAATTGGAGTGTGAATGCAAGTACTGCAAGCCATGAGAATGATCTTGGTGTTACTACAAGTACCAATGTTCGTAAATCCACCTAGATCAATCATCCCTCCTTGTGAAGCAATAGTCTTGATTGCTTTAAGTCTAGAAAGTAGATGCAATGCCTTGGCTTCTAGTTGTTGCTCAATGAACCATTTGGCTTGTTGTGAGAGCTAACCCACCCTAACTACTCTATACATAAGCATAGAATAGTTCTATGTAAACATGGTTTCTAGAATATGGTCTATCTTTGCCTCTACAAGTTATGTGTTAATTGGCAATGAAATATGGAAAGCTGAGTATGCATAGTTATATGGCTCAATCTTCTTTGGAGTTGACGCAACATGTATTGAACATAAAATCACTTCAAGAATCTAGTATGTCTTACTACTTATTGATAAAACTACACTGCAAGGATTAGCAATGTATATACACTTGCGACTATGCATGTATGGATGTCTAAGGAGTACATTTCAAATCTCCATTAGCACAACATCACAAACTATCTCCTCCTAAAAAGGATGAATAACATATGAAAAGTGGCAATGGAAAAGAATGCATAAACCTTGGGTGTTGCAAGCATTGAACCATCCCAATTTGTACGGTTGCAAATGAGGCATGCCTAGTGAATTCAGTTGCTCAATAGTTGTTGCAAAAATCAAGTTCTTTATACTACTCTCATCAATCATGAAACCCAATGGCTATCCTTGAACCCACATTTGTGAATGGAATAGTCACCCTGATTCAACTTCTAAGGTCTTGACATCATCATCCTTTGTGCCCATGTAAGCAATGTTTTCTAAGAATGGCATTTTGCATTGGAGTGACTATTGCTTTTGTGTTTGTTGCACCATTTACCTATCTTGGACAATTTTCTCTTGTTCAAAGGTGGTGACTTCTTTGGCATGGTGGTTATGTCCAACTTGTCCTTCTGCTTGAACTCTTCAACAAATAGGCTTCTCCCATCATCTTGACTTTAACCAACTTTAGTTTGGACTAAGTGAATGGTTGTAGGCCGTTGTAGTACTTGAGGACTCAATGTTGCTCTAACTCAAATAAGCCCAAGCTCACATAGAAGTAATGGAAAACATTGGTGTAGACCTGGACTAATTAGTCATGTCTTTACTGCAACTGTGGCCATTGCATGTAGCGAGCATAGGCATTTTCAGGATAGAATTCATCCTCGAAGGGTTCTAGGAACTGATCCCAAGTAGGCTCAGATTTTCCTCCTATTTGATCTTCCTTCAAAATCAATATAGGCTTATAGGCTCAGATTAATGTCAATTATATGTTTTTTGTTATTGTTAATGCAGGGTCACAACTTGATATAAAGAGTGACTCAAAGTCAAAGGCTCGGATTAATGTCAATTCTGAGTTTTTAAGGCTTATAGGTCAGATTAATGTCAATTCTGAGTTTTTAAGGCTTATAGGCTCAGATTAATGTCAATTCTGGGTCTCATTGGATGAGTCACAACTTGATACAAAGAGTGACTCAGAGTCAGAGGCCAATTTTGTTATTGACAGCCCCAATGAGGCATAGTTGTACTTAGTACTATATTGTTTTATATCTATAAACTTATTGCTATGTCTTTTGTTTTGCATTTTGTCATTTATGATTTTGTTGCCTTAGGTCCTTTTGTCATAAAGAAAACAATGAAAAAAAACAATTCTGCTATACTTGAATCAATGAATATATATATATATAATATATATATATAGACATATACATATGTGTGTGTGTGTAAACTTGAATTTTGGGATCACATGTATAACTAAACTTGTAAAAAATTGAGTTTCCATATATATACTACCATCCCAAAAAAAAGCACCCCCCCCCACCCCCCACTCCCCACTCCCCAGCTACCCTTCCCGAGACACATCCTGCCATCCCCATCCCAAAAACGCCATGGAATATGGTCCATACAGGGACATTAACTCGCCAGTTGATTTCAACTTGTCATATAACTTAAAAGATCCATGTTATTTATATTGAACTCTGTATTATCTTTTCTACAACAGAATTTGATATAAGATTACGCCATAATTCTTTTGTATTTTTATGCAACAGAGTTAGACATAACAGATTATGCAATATTTCTTATAAAGAAATTCGATAGATAGATATTCTGCAGACATTTCAATCAAAATTGATATTATCATTACTTTACACATACAGTGAGGAAACATAAGTATACCTTCGGAATGGAGAAATGAATATCAAGTTTTCTTCTTCTCAATGGTTTACTTTGAAGGGCACGCATTGCACTTCGAGCAGCACGAATATCGTAGTAAGATATCATGACAAAACCACGATGTTTGCATGCTGTGTACAATGTTCTGATAGCACCATATTGCTGTTCAAACAAAGACACTAATCAGAGTTGATATTGTTTTCTTTCAAAATAGAATTGGGAAGGAGAAGAAAGAAAGCATAAGAAAACAAAAAAATGAAGAAATACTAAAACAAGATTTCCTAGAGGAAATGCAACAAAAAGAAAATTTTAACTTATGGGACCTGAAGTGTTTTACCGGGATATGTTAGAACTTATCCAAAGACAGAACACAGGAATCAAATGAATAGAAAACAAAGTCCCAAAAGAGTTAAAATTCTTTATGAAACTCATAAATATTTATATGTTTTCCCCAACTCCACAAGCATTGCCTTCCTGGAATAGAAATTGAATAGAATGAATGGGATATACACTGCAATACATTTTAATAAAGGTTGTAAACTAGTCTCATAACATTCTTGCTTCATTTCTTCTGCATTACACAACAAATTCAGCCATTCAGTTTTAAAAATTTAATGCAATCCAACCTTCTAAGAGTCTGCAAGAACGGGTCCCAGCTTATCTAGTGAAATATGCATAGATATAATCAACTAGCTCTATGCATGCCTTACTACTCCATACATGATCTCAAAATTTGCAGGATCTGTAAACAGTATCTGTGCCACTACATGTCTTACTACTCCATACAGGATCTCAAAAATTTAATGCTGGCTAAGCTTCTACAAGTCTGCAAGAATTAATCCCAGCTTATCTAGTGAAATTTGCATAGATGTAATCAACAAACGCCATGCATGCCTTAGTACTCCATACATAATCTCAAAATTTGCATGATCTGTAAATAGTATCTGTGCCACCACATGCAAACATACAACCACTGAAGTAGCACCCAACCAATGCATTGCAGGTTCAAAAGACATCAACCATTAAGAATCAACAACTGGGTCATTAATGCACTTGACAATTGGGTCAATGTGGACATTTATGCATCATCAAATGAAAAGTGTAAGACAATTAAACACAAGAATTGGTAATTTGCGGCTATAATTCAAAGAAAAAGCTTGCAAAGAAGATGAGATTTACTTTCAAGATGGATAAAAAATATACATTTGAGAATGGATGGAAGGGCAAAGGCATACCCCAGATACTTAGTTTTATTCCCTTTAATCTAAGTAAACCATGTTATAATTATATCTTTTTATTCTTTGCATTAGATTATCATTGCATTTCAAATGATAACACATTTTTTAATAACTGTTGAATTCCCCTTTTCAGGTTGGCCTTTTGGGTTTTAAACCACCAAAAAGAATATTCAAATTCCAATCCTAAAAGCTCCATAAAATAGTTAATTTTTCTGCGGAGAATTTTTATTTAGTCTGCATCTAACCAAGATAATTTTCATCATTGTGAACATCAAACCAAACTTCAAAATTTTCCTCCTAAAGGTTTCAAGGTAGTTGCTTTTTTACCTCCTTGTGAATTAAAATGGTAAACTTTCTTCCCAAAAATCTCAGCAGCGATTCCATTTTACCTCATTGTTAATTGACACAGTACATATATTTTTTTTCACTTTTAACTGCCTCAACCCCTGTCAGGGAGACAATCATCTATGCATTAGTAAATAGTCTCTGTTTTAATTTACTGAGGTGACAAATTTTGGTCGTACAGTATATTGTTATGACATCACTGAACATTGAGCTTTAAATGGTGATAATGTTGTAAAATAGTCTCCCAAAAATAAAGACCTTAATTACTCAAATTCCCATCCCTCCTAAGCAAAATGAATCAATCTTGTATTCCCCATTGATACTTCAAAGTGCAGATGACTTGATTCAGAAATCATATATCATCTTTTCAATTAAAACATATCAGCAACCACAGATATCTTTCTTTTCCAGAAAAATGGACTTGCCAGCTTCAGAGGTTTATTAAATTATTTGTAACAGTCCACTCTATAACAGTCAACAAATAAGTCAGTTGTATAAAATGCTGTCTAATTAATTTCCATTGTATCAAGCCCAATAAGAGAAGTTTTTGAGGACAAGAAAGATTATTGAATTATAAGAAAGACTGTGCTATTCCTGTAGAGCCCCACCTTGTGGCACCCACTTTGCAGGCTTACTGAGTGGATCTCTAGGCAATCTTATTATGCTGCCATCTTGTACATCTGGTTGGAAACTTGGAAGTATGTATATGGATTAAACTAGGTCATTTATTGGCATTTCACAGTGAAAACAATGTTAATACATGCTAAGGCTATACATTTTGATAGACTTATAATCTTATTCAAGAACTCAGACATCCCTATGAAACATTTATTACAAAACTGTATTTTCTCAATTGGGCTTGTTGAGAATGAAGTAAAATAATTTAATGTATAAGCAATTTATTGGGATTTGCATTATATCATGTCATATTTGAGAAATCGTACTGCCATCTGGTTTATGTGCAGATCACAATATCCATACTAAAATTATTCAGGAATCAAGGGGGTGATTTGCTCCATAGGAGTAAACAAGTGAACTTATAGGATGAAGACTCAGACACCAGTGACACTTCAAACCTGGATCAAATGATGTGCAAAAATTGTACAAGAAATGAACTAATCCTAAAAAATGTTTGCCAACAACTGGCACACAGTAACTGAAATTATGGACAAACCAGGTTGATTCTTCAACTGACTTGGCACAGTGGAGCAAGTTGAAATGGTGTAGATTTATTTGGAAAGGTATACACATTTTACTTGAGAAGTAAACATAATGTCAAAAGTGAAAAGAGTGTATGAATATTTAAAATGGAATAGTGTGAACAAGGTAGTGTTGCAAGTGGTGATGGAGGATTGCATGGTGTCCAAGTATGACAACCTTCCACACAAAATTAAAAAGGGAGATCCAAGTACACGTGTGAATCCATGCCCACTGATCAAAGTCAGACTTACCCAAATTCCAAAAACTCCATAATTCATAAAATATGCCTGTACAGGCATGGTCATCACATGGCAGCCCATGCCTTTTTGAAAATTTAACTTGTTTTAATTCTAAGTGCTGGAAAACTTATGGAAAGGAGAAAAAAAAGCACAATCATTTTTCAATCATTCATTCATTGTGCAAGAAAAACAGGACGGGGGAAAGTTAAGAATAATATGCCACTTTGAAAAAGTGGTCATGTTCAGAGGTTAAGAACTTAAAACAAAGCTTCTTAGTGTCTTGGGTGAAGAGCTTAGAAAAGTAAAGGTTTTTGGAAGCCCATGGGACTAGCAACAAACTACAAGTATTCCTAAGTCCTAACTTTCTACCTACCTTAAAATCATTCTAACCAGCACACCTTTAAAGGTATTAACTCTCATTTTATTTTAATTTTTTGTAAAACATTGAGCTTTGATGTCTCACCTCCTCTTATCTTGCAATGTTTTGGAAAGGCCGGTATAATGTGCTCATTCTTTCCTCTGACTTTTATGTGCTTTCCCATTTTTATATATGTGAGGGTTGGGTGAGAGGAAGTGTGCAATGTATGGACTACAAACTGTGCAGCTATGCATTTTTCTTTTTGAAACGAATTTGAGAATTTATATTTGAATGATTTGCTGGTTTGTGAATTCTCATTTCTTGCTCTTGTAGTTTTTTCATAGATTTGAGTTTTATTATTCTTGCCTTGTTCATTTTGTTCATTTTGTTGGTGTGCTTATTTTCCTCAGTGAGTAGGGTGAGTAGGAGAGTGAAGTAGTAAGTGTAAGAAAGGAGACTACAAGATCTGCAACTCCATATTATTAAGCTTGAAATAAGAATATGTCCATTTAACTCAAATTAGCACAATGTTGGAGAGGAGGTTACAAATGCCATGGTGGAGTGGCTGTTACTTATTGAAGAGGGAGCTAATTCTGTGCCAGTGGTCTTGTTTTATATGATTAATTTTTTGCTGATATTTGGAGGGGGTGGAACCCAAAGTGCAGACATGTTTCTATTTCTACATTGCCGCATACAAGATTGGTTTTGGAGTGGGGATTATGTCCAAACCACAACCTTTTCTCCCATTCATGCATGAGAGAGATGGTTACTTTTATGTCCAGCACTATGATTTCGGGATAAAAGCATACAGGATTCTACTTGTTACAAACATTCAGTCTAAAAAATGGGCTGAGATTTCCCTTAAATATGCATATTTTACTTTAGTTGGTTGACCATTCTGTTAGTTTTAGGATCTGAAATTAAATAAGCAGATATAGAGCAATTTTAAACAAATTGACACAGCATATACCCTAGGAAAACCCTAGGGTATATGCTAATAATAAAATCCAGCAACAAAGTATCTCTTATATATTGAATAAAGAAGTCAACTTGCTTTTACAATAAGGCCAAATGCAAGGCCGAATAACAGCACCACACTTTGATGCACACAAAAGAAGCTAACACTTTGCTGATAATAAAATCAATCTCCTTGAAGACACAATATCAATCTCTTTGATGATCTCGCACTTCTCTTGAATTCGCACTATGAATGGAATGAATATGAAATATGATCAAATGAACAATAAACATCTCTAATATATACACGAAGAGGAGAAGATCGCATCCTTTCAAGGAAGTGATGTCGGCCTTAAACATGAAGCGATGTGACTCAAGAAGGTGGCGAACATTATGAGGTCGGCCTCATATAAACTCAATTTAACAAACAATAAATAAATATTATTTATTTTCCAAGGTGAAGCGCCTCTTCACCAAATGACGTCTCAATAAATTAAATAGCAGATAGGCTACATTTAATTTATGCTTTGATATAGGTCGTGGCTGGAAGTAAGAGGCCCAACGCTGCTCTAAACATCAACACTCCCTCTCAGCTAGGGAGGAATACTTCCAACTATCTAATGTCATGGAGTTTCTCAACATGATACCCACAATGGCTACACCCATATGTGGAAAGAGCTCATCGCGGAGTCACTCAACGTGATATCGTCCATCATGGCTACTCCCATGTATGGAAAGAACATGTGCACAAGTGCCCATCACGGAGTCACTCAACGTGATGTCATTATCTCATCATGACGTCCACCATGGCTACTCCGAAAGGGTGGATAAACACAAGTACAAGGAAATCATCACGAAGTCTCTCAACATGATGTTGTCATGGAGTCACTCAACATGACATCCACCATGGCTACTCCCAGAGGGTGGAAACAAGGGCTTTCACCTCAAATTTCTCTCACAGAGAAAGATGCATTAACAAGGGCTTACACCTCAAATTTCTCTCATAGAGAAAGATGCATTAAACAAGGGCTTTCACCTCAAATTGCTCTCACAGAGAAAAATGCATTAAAACAAATCACTAAAGATCACTGATGTTGAGTCTCCCTCTCAGCTAGGGCTTCATTCTCCACAATTCCAAGCTTGTCTCAAAAGTGCACAAACTTTACTCTGGAGAGAGGCTTGGTGAGAATATCAGCCGTCTGCTCATCAGTCCTAATGTATCTCAATTGGATAGCTTTCCTCAATACCATATCTCTGATGTAGTGGTATTTGATCTCAACATGTTTTGTTCTGTCATGAAACACTAGGTTGACAGAAAGCTTCACACAACTTTGATTATTGCAAAGAATGGCAATCGGCTCCAATGATTGTCCAAACAATCCTACAAGGAGCTTCGGAAGCCACACTGCTTCTCAAGCTGCCACACAAGCTGCAATATACTTAGCCTCTGCGGTGCTTGGTGCCACTTAAGACCTGCTTCCTGCTACACCATGATATCATTGCAAATCCCAAACTAAAGCAACAACCAGAGGTGCTCTTCCGATCAGCTACACACCTTGCCCAATTAGAATCAAACAGCTTTAGGTCCACATTGGAAGAGTATCTCAAGCCATACCCAACTGTGCCATGCAAGTATCTCAGGATATGCTTTGTTGCAACTAGATGTATTTTCCTTGGTTCACACATGAACTGACTAAGTGCACTCACTACATAGCAAATATTTGGTCTAGTATTGACTAGATACATCAACGATCCAATCAACTGCCTGTACATAGTAGGATCCACCAGATCTGAACTAGTTGCAAACTCTTTTAACTTCTGCAAATTGGTTTCCATCGATGTAGATATGGATTTGCAATCCATCATACCAAATCTTTTCAAGATGTCTATTGTATACTTCCCTTGACTCAGAATGATCTCATTAGGCCTCTACCATACTTCTAAACCAAGGAAATAATGCATGTATCTAAGATCCTTCATTTCAAATTCAGAAGCTAACTCCTTGCATTTGATAATGAGGTGTTCTTCTCAAGTAAAAATTAGATCATCAACATAAAGAACCAAGATCAATGCCTCACCATCAATTACCTTGAAGTACAGGTTTGAATTAGCATCATTCTTGGAGAAGCCCAAGCTCATCAGGTATCGATCAATCATTTCATACCAAGCATGAGGAGCCTACTTAAGGCCATACAAATCCTTCTTCAATCTAAAAATATGAGACTCCTTCCCATGAATCTCAAAGCCATCAGGTTGCTCAATATATACCTCTTCTTCAATTACACCATTAAGGAATACAGTCTTCACGTCCATCTAATGTAACTTCCATCCTTTAGCTGCTGCAATAGCAATGATAGTCCTGATGGATGTATAACGAGCAATCGGAGCAAATGTTTCCTCATAGTCTATTCCCTCTTTCTGAGAGAATCCTCTAGCCACAAACCTAGCCTTGTACTTCTTAATGCTTCCATCAACCGCATGCTTGATCTTGAAAAGCAACTTAGAAGATACAATAGATTTCCCTTCTGGTCTAGGTACAATGTCGCAAACATCGTTCTTGATGATAGAATGATATTCGTTAGCCATAGCATCTCTCCATACTTGCTGACTTGAAGCTTCCTCAACACAGGAAGGCTCAGATTCAATAATTTGACTCATTAATGCAACATAGCTTGGAAACTTTTGTGGTCTTTTGCTCTCTCTAAATGTTCCTCTAGGAGCTGCAAACTTTTTTGCCTCCTGCATTGTTTGCCTAGCCCATAGAGGTCTCTTTCGACCAATAACAATGTCTCTAGGCCCATCAATTGGTTCCAAAGGCTCAATTGGATCACCATCTTCTTCTAGTTCAGTAGACTCCCTCTGAATCTCAGGAGTATGGTCAACTTCCATGTCCTGAGGAGTCTCTTGGCCTTCATTATCTATCTCCATGTGAGAGCCTTTAGATCTCTTGAATGCAACATCCTCTTCAAATGTAACATCCCTGCTGATCTCTATCAGTTTCTGACCTGGAATGTAAATCTTGTAGGCTTTTGAAGACTCACTGTAGCCCACAAATATTCCCTTCTTGCCAGATGGTTCCAATTTAGTCCTTTTATCTTTAGGCACATGAAAATACACAAGACAACCAAAGATTCTCAAATGACTGACTTCGAGCTTCACACCTGTGAAAGCTTCTTCAAGAGTCATGTTCTCCAAAAAACGATGAGGGCTCTGATTCTAAACATACACAGCTGTCCTAGAAGCTTCTGCCCAAAGGAAGGTTTGCAAGTCTTGATCATGGATCATGGCTTTGGTTGCTTCTACAATGGATCTATTCTTCCTTTCTGCAACACCGTTTTGCTATGGATTGTAAGGGACACAAAACTCCCTCTTAATCCCAGCCTCGATACAAAAGTTACAAAAGCCTCCTAAGATGTATTCTCCTCCGCTGTCAGATCTCAAAACTTTGATCCTCTTCCGTGACAAGTTTTCTACTTGAGCCTTAAATTCTTTGAATTTTTCAAGTACCTCTTCAGATTCTTTAGTCTTTAAGAAATAAATCCAAGTCTTTCTAGTGTAGTCATCAATGAAAATTATATAATACCAAAAACCACTCAAAGAAGCAACAAACATTGGACCACACAAATCAAAATGAACAAGATCTAGAATACATTTAGATCTACTTTCACTACTATGAAAAGGTCCTTTAGTATTCTTACCCAATGTGCATCCTTGGCAAGTACCTTCATGCTCCTGGCTAAGTTTTGGAAGGCCAGTGACCATCTTCTCCATGGATGGGGTGCTCTAAAATGAAGGTGAGCAAGTCTTCTATGCCAAAGCTCACATGAACTGGTGGAATCATGCAACAAGGCCTACATTGGACAAGTGGAAAGTCTATAGAGACTCTCTTGCCGAACACCAATTACTTGGGCTGTCTTAATGCTAGAGTTCTTCAGCCATGCAAGAACTTTTCCTTCAAATAATGCAACTTGATATCCCTTGTCCTCCAAAGCTGAAATTGAAACAAGGTTTCTCTTGATGCCTGGTACAAATAACACATCGCTCAACTAAAGAGAGATGCTGAAATCTAAGTGAAGAGAGGAGGTTCCAACACCTTTCACAAAATAGCATGCATCATCTCCAATTATGACTTGAATGCTTGTATCTCTCTCCACCAAATCTGAGAGATGTTCTCTAAAACCAATAATGTGACGAGAGGCGCCACTATCAATCAACCAAGTGTTGCTATCCGTTGGAACATTGCTTGATAGGGCAGAATAAAATAGAAATCCACTTGAATCCTTCTGAGGAGAGATCTCACCCACATCCGCAATAGAAGCATGTTGTTTTGGTCTAGTTGGACAATCTTTCGCATAGTGACCAAACTTGTCACATCTGAAGCACTGTATATGGGAGAGATCCTTCTTCTTCTTAGATGCAGAGCACCATCTGATCTTTTATCTTTGTTCCTCTTGAAGTTGCTTTTCTTCCCTTCTCTTCCTTTCTTCTTTGATGAATGAGCGGCAAGTACATGAATGTCTTCATTGGTAGAACTTTGCCCATTGCCTCTCGCTACCAATCTAGATTCCTCTTGAATGCAATCTTCCCTAAGACGATCAAATTTAGGTAGCTTTGATCTCCCACTGATACCTTGGATAAATGGCTCCCAAGATTGAGGAAGACCATTAAGTGCCAACATGACCAAGTCCTTATCATCAACCATATGACCAATGGCACAAAACTGATCTCTTAACTCAGTGATCTTCATGAAAAAGGAGATGACAGAATCTCCTTTCGCCATCTTGACATGATGAAGTTGTTGCCTCAATGCAAGAGCTTTGCTTGTGTTATTGATCTCATACAATCCCTCCAAGGTCTTGAACATCTCTCTTGCTGTCTTCAACTTGGAGATAATCGGCACAAGGTGGTCCTTCACAGAATCAACCAAAATCTTCTTCGCCTTTGTACCACTCTTCTTCCATTGTGACTTCTCATTCTCATCAGAAGGCTCAGTGATAGGGATAGGGTTGGATCAAGACAATCACTGTCTCAATGCTCCGGGTCTCACCTTGATGAACCCCTTTGGTGTCACTCTTCACCACTCAACCTATAGGTCCTATGCTATTTAGGCACCCCTGGTTCTTCTGGCCAACCCTGCTATCATTTCAAGTCCATTAACCAAGCCAAACTTGGTGCTCTTCCTCTCATTCACTCCCTAGCCCTTAATACTCTTAAAGACTAGCTATCCTCCAATGCTTCCTAATCTTGTTGCAGGGGTGTGAAATATCTCCCATGGCATGAAAACCATCTCAACAAGGATTCTTAGTTGACCTTCCATCAACATTTCTCCATCGCTTACCCAAAAACCCTGTCTTAGGGTTTGAGAAGGGCTACTAGTCGTGAGCCCCCATTAGGTCTCCTCACCCTAGAAAACCGGTTGGTACTCCTCTCCTTCAAAGGTTTGTACCAAACTTTCTTCTGACACCCTGGCTCAATTTCCAAGCTCTAAAAGATTTTTAGGGTTGAGGACCCTCTCTGTCCGTACACAGGCATAACTCAGATTTCTCAAGAACTAGGGTTTTCTAGACCATTTTCTTGGTTTGTTTGCTTCTTCCAGCCTCCAAATGATCAGATAAGGACTCTGCCTTCTTGCCCAACCTTTGTGAAGGCTCCTGCAACCACTACACACTTTGCATTGTTAAACATTCATCACCCCTGCCACGTTAGGACTGTGCATTTCACTGTCTTCCCAAGCCGGGTATCAACAAACTCGCCTAGGGAAAGACTTTTATCATGATGCTTTGCCTCCTACAGACTCCTACTGCTAATATATGTACAATCATGGAGCTCCTTGTTTCCAATAACCCCATACTTCTTGGTATGAGAAAACAGACTAAAACTCCATATTTTCTAGTTTTGCCAGTCAAAACAGCAATAAAGGGAAACACAGAATTTACAAGGATAACAGAAAGCAATTAACAAACCAACTACTGTGCCAACACAATGCTTCAAAAGATCACACTACATGCTTTCAATCCTACAAAACCATTGTTCAAACCATTTCACTGCTGTTACTAGAACAAGAATAGAAAAACCAGAAATTGCATACTAAATTACTGTTTTCTTCTTATTCTCATGAAACTACAAATCTTCCAAATTCTTCCAACCTTGCACAAAGGTCGAGGCAACCCTTAAATATGCTTCTCAAACAGTTGAGCTTCTTGGGTCGAGCCTTTAGATGACCTAAAAATGCAAATTATAAAACCCACTGTGTTTTCTAAACTTTTAGCAATTTTTACAACTTAGCCAAAATGAAGATCTAAAACTACTTAACTTTTGTCAACCTCTTTCCAACTAATCAAAGACATCCCTTAGATCACCACCAAATGGTCTACATGACCTTATGAACAGCACAACAAAAATTTAGAACTTCATACAAAATAGTCCTTTCCCAGGTGCTCCTACACCACTCAGGAACTTCGCTCTCCACGAACTCAGCAATCTCATTTTTTTCCAATGCAAGCAACACTCTAAACTTCCAAGAGGTGAAGTTGGAAGCACCTTCAAGTCTATCTTCAACCTTGAGCCCATTCACCATTTTCAAAGATAAGATAGACACAAGAAGATGAGAACAAGAGTGGAAGATAATGCTGCTTATGTAAATCTGATCACGATCTTGCTTAAACCCGCTTTGATACCATGTTAGTTTTAAGATCAGAAATTAAATGAGCAGATATAGAGCAATTTTAAACAAATTGACACAGCATATACCCTAGGAAAACCCTCCAACTTGAGGGAGAAAAACCCAGCAACAAAGTATCTCTTATATATTGAATAAAGAAGCCAACTTGCTTTTACAATAAGGCCAAATGCAAGGCCGAATAACAGCACCACACTTTGATGCACACAAAAGAAGCTAACACTTTGCTAATAATAAAATCAATCTCCTTGAAGACACAATATCAATCTCTTTGATGATCTCGCACTTCTCTTGAATTCGCACTATGAATGGAATGAATATGAAATATGATCAAATGAACAATAAATATCTCTAATATATACACGAAGAGGAGAAGATCGCGTCCTTTCAAGGAAGTGATGTCGGCCTTAAACATGAAGCGATGTGACTCAAGAAGGTGGTGAACATTATGAGGTCGGCCTCATATAAACTCGATTTAACAAACACTAAATAAATATTATTTATTTTCGAAGGCAAAGCGCCTCTTCACCAAATGACATCTCAATAAATTACATAGCCAATAGGCTACATTTAATTTATGCTTTGATATAGGTCGTGGCTGGAAGTAGAGACCTGACGCTGCTCTAAACATCAACACATTCATCTCATGTGGTTTTGATTCAATTTTCTGCTACTTTATTTTAGCTACTTCCTAAGTGAATTTCACACATGAATCTTCCTCTCTTCCTGAACCTTCAGAAATGTGACACTATGAGATTATCAAAGATATTATTATTTATATATCAGTTCACAAAGGAAAGTATTGTGATGGGAAATTGAAATTGTACTGAGCTGGGTTCAGTATGTACTACAGGCGAAGTTGATATTCCTCTTTATCCCCTAAGACTATTACACCTACTATGAGTGTTACCAGGTGATCACAACATGCTCTATATTTTGAAAACTGAAAGACAGGTAACACTGGCCCACACCTCAACCACCATTCCTTGGTGCACAAGTTCTCTATCCTGCTTTTTGACTTACTTCATTATTGTTTAAAATTTAAATGAAAGGGAAAACAAATAAATAATATTATGCTTTAAATTTCCCAGCTATGAATATATAAATGGAATTCTGTTGACATTTAGTAATATAACACATGAATATCTGATTCTCAAGCTTATTGGCACCAAGAAAAGAATGCCTTCAACCATCCTATTTGCAAATTTGCAGAGAAGATGTTTAGGCTTTATTTTGAAATTTTTACAAATGTTGCAATTTGTTAGTGAATCTTGCATAAAGAAATTTGTAATATTATTTATGTTACCATTGCATCAGTGTTAAAAATATAGACATTGAAGAACAATTATCCCCTCTCTCCTCTATATAAAAATAATAGATTTAAAGGATATGATGGCATTCTTAAAAAAGAAAAATATATTACCCTCTCTGTTGCTTTCTAAAAAAAGAATTCAATTCACGTTATACCTTCAATCTTGTATGTATAGTGTGTGATTTTAGATAGTGGCACCACAAGGGTGCTACAATTACTTTCTAATCCCATAGAACAGTTTGTTTAAATCTCGTGTTATTCTCAGATGATCATCATATTTTATTCCTTTCAGCCAATGTACGTCATGCAAATTTTCCATTCAATATTTTTGTTACTGCCATTAGATTCTCATTGCACTTATTATATGATAAGATAACATAAAACCGTCTCTTCAGGCTAACTTTATGAGTTTTTGAACTTCAAAGTATTCCAATCTCAAAACTCCCATAAAAAGATTCCTTTGGTCAAAAAACACTCTTAGTCAGCTTAAGATATCTTTGGTCAATGTGTTTAGGCATTGCACAAGCATACACTTGTCTATATATCAGCATGGATGAAAACAAACATCAGCAGCTTCCTCTAGTCTTTGCAGTAGTTCATTTTAATCTATTCATAAAATGAGTTAAGATATCAAATACATTTTTCAATTTACCCATTTTGTTCCTTGCCAGGTACACACCATCTATATGCTAGCCAAATATGCATCTGTTTTATTTTACTAGGGTGATTAAAATATTTGTTTTCCGATATTTCTTTAATAATCACTGAATAACTAGTTTTTAATAATGAACACATTATCAAAAAGCTTCTCAAGCGAACGATCTTTGTTCTTATAAAGGTCCAGATGGAACTCCATATTATTCAAACAGAACCATTCTGGGAATCCTCATTGATATTTATAAGTTCACGAGACCTAATACATTAAATATATTTATTACCCTTTTTAAAATTTTAATAATGCAAACAGTCAACCACATACCACACCAGCTTCAGGATTCATTAAACTAAATATAATGGTGCAGAATAAATGAGTCAGCACACTACATAATTCAGCTATATAAAATGTTGTTTGATCAATTTTCCATCACATGGCTCAATGTGAGAGTTATAAATCAAATCTGTTTTGAGGACTACAAAGAATGCCAAAATATAAGAATAGGGAATCATCATTACCATTCATTTCATAAAGCAGTTTATTTGTTGATGAATAAAAATAACAAAGAATGCATTTTGCAAAGGAAAGATTGTCATCAACATTCTTGGCAAGGAAATAAAGATATATTTAATGAAAATCCATGAAAAATGAAATAAGAGGCACATGCACATAAGTACCTCGAATAACTGACGGAGTTCAGAGTCTTCAACATTGCTATTAATATTCCGCACAAATAATGTTCGAGAAGGATGTTCACCATAAGGATGCTCTCCAGCTACAGTTCCGATGCCATTTGAAATTCCAAATGAAACAGCTCCATTTCCTACAAGGTTATCTATGGTATTTGAATTGTTTATGCTCCCATTCAAACTTTCTTGAGAATCAAAATCCAATTCCATACCACCTCCACTACTAAATAGATCATATTCCTCTAATTCTTCAACCTGGCTGGGGAATCCTCTCATATCCAAACCATCTATAATTCCTGCCAAAAGCTCTTCTTCATCATCAGGAAGATTTCCTATGGCCTCAGACTCCATGCCCTGAGAAGACTCCAAAGCTCTTTCTCTTTGATTTAAGTGAGCGGCTGTTCTATTAACAGATTGGCCATTGTTATCTTCATCTATAAGGTTCACTGCAAAAATCAGAGAACAGGAAGTGTTAAAAAATCAAATGCTATGGCTTCTTAATTGCTAAGATGCAAATAAACTTTGTGCAATGGGATGGAACCTTAGACATTACATTTTTCATGGAACATTACAGGCAATGAACTTGAAAAGAAACTTGCATCAGTTGACCCACAAAAGCCATCCAGCTTGGATTGATAACCCCTGTTAACTCCATCCTTTGGCGAGGGAATTGCCATAGATGTGTTCTGTCCAGGAGCTATAATCACCACATGATCAAGATTTTGTCAGTCACAAAAATATGAATGATTTACGGTGAAGACAAAAGAATGGTCAACTTTTACCATTGAAAGGGCTTGACTGGTCCAAAGAATGCTCCATTACATCACACTTATCATCACCTGTAAGAAAACTAAAACAAAGGTCCAATTTTCATTCAATAAATTATAACAGCAAGTATGCCAACTGTGACAAATAAATATTTATCACGTATTAGATAATGGTTTTTTCTTTAAAAAGAGGCATTCATTTCATTGCCAGTTTATCAATTCAAGTACACTTTGAGAGACAGTTCTGCTGCAATAAACAACTATCGACAAAAATGGTACGTTAACAAATTATGCTGCCTAGATTTTGTGCATACAGGAGATAACAAGATCTCTACTGACTGAAATTCTCCAGTATAACACACAATACTTTGGTAGTTAGAAATATCAACCTGACACAAAGACAACATTAAAACCATTGAAGCAAAGTTTCAATTTATCTGCCAACAACAATGAATTCAAAACACTTATTTTAATGGACTATGTTTTGAAAAGAAAACAATTATTTTCATTCAAATCCTGAGGTGAATAATTCCATATATTTTTTATTTATTTATTGAATCATCACTTCTAGACTCTCTCCTTGTATCTTCTGGATGCTATCATCTCAAACTATTCCAGCTCCCAAGAGAACTCATAAAAGACATTGATTCTCTATGCTAATGGTCCTCTAGAGATGAGTAGGGGAGGAGGGGTTGGGTTAAAATGTTCTCAGCAGGTACAGCAGGTGCTGCTAGATATATTTAGGATCCTTTTGCAATTTAATGGCCCTATGGACTCTATAATTTCCAGCTTTACAGCTTGTTCTTCAGAACCTAAATGTAAAATTACCAGAAGCTTTGTGTGACAAAATATCGATAGATTTAAACAACTAGCAGGCTGCAATTAAACAAAACATATCTTAACATGCGTAGGGTTGTACACCTAGTTGAGATAATACAAGGTAAATGAAATTTCCTTCATTAAAAGTAGTACCTCCAATTTTTGTGGCAAAGTTTCTCATTTTTTCCATTTTCCAGAACAGCTACATTCCATAGGATCACATGAGCCATACAATTTGGAGTAGTAGCCCCTCCATAAGACCCTAAACTTAGTTGACCCAGCAGTCCAGCACACCAAGAGGAAAATTTATTTTAGGCTACCTATTAGTGCTACTAGCCAGCCTGCCTAAAAATACAAGGAATTCAGGATTCAAGAGTGAAACAAAGTTCATACATCCAAAACTAAGCAAATTCTTTCAGGAAACAGGATAGACTATCAGAATTTCAATGCAAACTCCCTTGTCTATCCACAAGAGATCTTTGAGATAAATAATAAACTTACAATGTGACCAACTCATACAATTCTTTAAATTTCTTAAATATGTTTTCAATAGAATTGTTATTATTTCCAGAGACTGTGACTGATAAAGTGTTATATGAGTTCAAGGCCGCATAGACAAGAAGCACTATGGATACTTCCATATCAAAACCTGCTGTCATACAACATCCCAGAGATTCTCTCTCAATAGCAAAGCTGCCCAAACGAAGTGAATTCAATCTACAAGTCAGCCAGCCGGCAGGGAGCTTCCACCAGTTGGATAACCTATTTGGGCATCAGTTCTTATATCATGCATTTCATTCAGTGTGAAATTTGAAGGCAAATACGCAAAGCTGTTGTTAGCTACTAATAGTGAAATGCATAGTTTAAGTTAACTCCGAGAAATAAGGAATTTGTCAAGACACCCAAAATTCCAGCTCAGGCTTCAGGATTATTTCGTATCATGTCACTTCCAATGGGATAATGTCTTCAACATTGCAATCAGGGACTGGAACAATAGAGCAACTAGACCATCCATATTATGTATTCATTAAATTCATGATATTACCCCATCAACTGACAACAGAAGTTTGTATACCTTCAAAAGAATATATGTTGTCTAATTGGAAGACATTAAAAATTTTGAGCCCACATACTGTCTGTATTTATATGTTGTTAACTCCCACATGGCTGATTCGTGGATCTCATGCAAAAGATAATCAGCTGTATGTCACTCAGCATAAGGTATCGTACATGTATACAGAAGATGATAACAGTATGCATAAGGTTGGTGGCTCATCATGATCCAAAGGTTTCCCGTTAGACATAGCTACCCGTGTGTGCTATAACATCAGCAAATGTGTGGATTTGATTTTTTAAAACCATTTGCTAATGAAGAAAACAAAAATCTGCACAATCGATTCAATATTGCATTTGTCATGGGATTTCAAATTTAAGATGTTAAAACACAAATTCATCCAAATTAGCAGCATTTACCTCTATCCATTCCAGCTTGGCAGAATTTTACAGAATGTTAATTACTATTGATCCTTCCCCAGCATATAAAGACTAAAAATAAAATTAAAATTAAAACTAGTAGTGAATGGTATTATTAACTCTTCAACTTTCACTGACAGATTTAAATGTCACACAACAATTACCTACAAAAAATATAGCGAATAAATAAATAAAATTACAAAATAAACAAGGAATTGAGACTTGAGTTGATAAAAGCGTGCATTAGAGGGAGTATGGCAAGAAATTTCCTTCTGAAAATGGCGTTTGCACAATTTATAAAAGTTTGATAAAAAAAAAATTCTTTAAATTCTCTGAATAACATATAATTTTCTTGAGTTTTGCAGTTGCAAAAAATAAAAATTTTGAAAAAAAATATTATAAACTCCAAACGTCTTTGCAAATTTCACAAGCCAAAGTTAACCATGAATACGTGGTCGGGAGTCCAGAGCGGTTATGGAGCACACACAGAGCATTATCCAGATTCAAACCCCAGTCAATGCAGTAACCCTAACTACAATTTCACCCACACCACCTTAAAGATAGCACATAACCTACCCCAAGATTTAGCACGCAAAAAACAGCAGCTAACGGCAGAAATTTAAAGGATTTATTTTTTTAGCATAAATTAATTTTTAAAATTAAATATAAAAAATTTATTCAACATCAAAACCCCCTCCACCAAGAAGAGTTCCAAATTAAGCTCAAAATTAGCTGCAATTATATTAAAATTCAATCAGATCAATACAACAACAAAAAGAAAAAGTGATGACTACCATGAGAGTGCACAAATTCAGTATACACAACATCAATTATTGTAACTATAAGCTTGATAATATCTCGTATTCGTAACTTCGCACGAGAAAATAGAAAGAGAACAAAGAGGCTAAGAGAGAGACGAAAAGTAAATATTCAAAATTCGACATCACCAAAAATTAAAGGATGTGAGAAGAAAGAGAAGCAATGCAAAAACAAATTATATTTCTGCAATTCCCCAGCCTGTGAAGACGAAGACGCAGTGGAGACAATTGCAGTGTGATTTAATGAGTAAAAACGCATAATTATAGCAGGCCAATTGTTGCTTTTATGAATGCTATTAAGACCAGCAGAGAAGAAGCTCGAATTCCCCAAAAGTACCACTACAAACACACACTTTTATAACATCTTAATTAAAGCCTGACTCGGTCAGAATTTCTTACACTCAGCCACTAATTTTAGAAGCTAAAGTCCTCCCGTAGGTCACGGGTTCGAATCCCCGACATGCAAGTCCCTCCCCGATTCGGATCTGCAATTAAACGATCCCGATCTCTGTTAATTGACACAGAATTCTGCCATGATTGGCGTTGTCCCGCACTAGGTAGTAATGTCAGCACTCCACCACTGCTGCAGCAGCAAAAGAAAACTTCATGCGGATTGAAATGACATTTGAAGTCCGTTGACACAAAAGCCCGAGGCACCCGTGTTAAAGCGCAGATGTCAAAAATGCTATTACTATATTTACTATTTTTGCTTTACAAAACGAAACTTCGAACACCTACCCAGCCGAATGATTGATTGAGTGTAAGAGAGCCCCTGCTGGTACTTTTTTCTTTTGTGGATCATTTAATGTCGTGGGACCCACATTTCTGTCCTCTAACGAAACAGGGAGCGACACGTATAAAGCTCGTTCCGTCCATGTTCAGTCTTGCCATGGCGACACGTCTCCCCCGGAATTTTGAGAATTAAATCTTGCTTCCGTCTTCCCTCTCTCCAACATAACGTAAGCATCATTACAAGCGTATTCTAAGCCTCACTTTTGTCTTTTGGATTTCCTTATAATCGCTGTGCCTCGATTCAAGTTTGGTTCTCCTTGGATGGAAGCAAGGGTAAAGAGCAAAGACCTATTGCTTGAGTTCCAAGGCATAGGGAGGATTGCAACACTGCCTAGTTTCCCACAACTGCCCACCATAACAAGCATCAC
Organism: Sequoia sempervirens; assembly: GCA_007258455.2. Classification (NCBI taxonomy): domain Eukaryota; kingdom Viridiplantae; phylum Streptophyta; class Pinopsida; order Cupressales; family Cupressaceae; genus Sequoia; species Sequoia sempervirens. Next base: position 574,483,287 of record VDFB02000015.1, on the reverse strand, counting down.
TTCCCAATGTCTAACCTTTTGAGTGCACGACTGTAGTTCTCACAATAACTTGTCCCGTGCCACAAACATGGCTTGAGCATTCCAAACAAATAGATCGTCTTTACATTAAATAATATAGGCTGATTAGATAAGTTAGTTGGGTTGATTATTATAATAGATATTTTAAAATTATACATTTAGTTTTGCAATTGATAATAGGATAATGTGAGTGATGTCATGTAGATTTTGATTCACCGTCATTTTAAAACTATATGTCTTTAATACGATGATTATGTCAAAATTAGAATTAGTACAAAAAAACCTCTTTGAGGTTCAATCTCAAGCATCAAGGTTTAATTTTGACTACCAATCCCAACTACCATGGATAGAACTCTGACATGTAAATTTGAACTAACAAAAAGCATACTTTTCAAACTTGTTTGTTATAATCTATGATGTCTACTAAGTTTATAAGAATTACAATGTCTAAACTTACCTTTGGGGAATTTGTTGAATCGCTAGGGTCAAGTTCTCCTAGATCAAACCTTTGAATGAGTCAAGTTTATGGCTTGGAGGGAGATTCGAATACAATATTCACCAACATACAAGTGGTCTATATGTAGATAAAATTATTTAAACTATTGAAATGTGCTCTAGATGCTCTTTAATTTCAAAGTCCAACATGTGAATTAATCGCACATTGAATGTCATCAAAGATAAAAGGTGATAGCAAGAAGTTAAGAGAGATTAAATTTTACCAATAATCCTTGCATGAAAAATATGGAAGGATAGCAAAATTTCACAGGCAACTATCAAATGAATGAAGAGGCCAAGGAATGGTGCAATTAGAGGAGAAGAGATGTTTAAAATGATGAATGGTGGGATCACATTAAGCAAAATCTACAATCAATTACGGAACCAAGGCAACCCTACAACAAGGCTCCTAGGTTGAATAAGAGATGTAATCCAAAGGCAATGAATGACATTGAAAGATGTAATGCACGAACTAGTAAGAATCCTAAATGGCTCAATGAAGGGAAGTAACTAGAACAGGGGAAGACAATGACATGAAAAATCTAAGTGGTGGGATCCTAAAGATTCCCCAAGCTATTGCTGAAAAAATAAATTCAAAAATCAAAAAAAAAATCAAATAGATGATCTCATGCCAAGGGAAACCTTCACAACTATCACACCCTGTCTTGTTGTTACTGATTTACTTTTACCTTCATGGGTAAATAGGATGGTAAATGCAATCATGATTTTGATATGAATGGAATACTCAAATAGGTATTAAGGTATTATTGTCTTGAAAGAGTAATTATGTTTACATTGATGATGAACATGTATTGTTATATGAATATGCTTAAGTTTTATGGTGCATATGGATTTATTATGAACATCTAACTACCATTGCAAATGTGTTGAGTTGGTTGCAGGGATAGGTTCAAATCCTCCAGGTGGAGGGGAAGTATCACTCAGGAGAAGTGATTAGTCGAATAACCCTAAATGAAACCTATATGAGCTTACACACACACTCACAGTAGAATGGTTAAGTCAAGTTATTGTGTTGGGAAATGGTAAGTCATCCTTAGTATGAAGTGACTGCATTAGTAAGGGTCATGTTTAGAACTTATAAGTCCTTATATTACTATGCTTGATTGATGAGTGGAATATACATTGAATATATATATATATATTGACGATAGACCATACGCATGGAGTAACACGTGCATGAGAGTACTTAGGTATGCGTACCTATGTGCGCTTATGAACAGGTTGCTTATGAGTACAAAGGACAAAGAGACATGAACGTATATATGTATATATGCATCGTGTGAATATACTTCCATCAATAGAATAGGCGAGTATATGTGAATGATTGTTTAATCAAATGTGGGTATTGGAAGTATATGCATATGTATATGCAAATGTCAATATACGTGTTTATGTCGACACGATGAGTGACTATATAGGTATATTGATATATGTATGAGTATGCATATGTGTATATAAGATATTTAATATGGTATTATTGTGAATATATCACTTAGTCATAATCGTTAGATTATCGAATGGATTATTGCTTTATTGCTTTGAACGATATGTATATATATGTCTAGATATATATATATATACACACATGAGCATTAATGCTTATATAGAGTGGGTGTGTGTGTATATATATATAATTTATTATTATGTGAATGTTAACTTGTTTGTATTCACATTTGTATATCGAATGTATACATACTTGATTGACATGGTATTTATATTTTATATATATATATATATATTGGTATATATACAAATATATATATGTGTGTGTGTGTGTGATAGAACATTAATGCTAATTATTGACGTATATACAAATATATATATATATATATATGTGTGTGTGTGTGTGTGATAGAGCATTAATGCTAATTATTGACATATATATATATATAGAACATTAATGCTAATTATTGACGTATCTATATATAGGTATACATACAAATATATATGTGTGTGATATAGCATTAATGCCAATTATTGACGTATATATATATGTATATGTACATGTACATGTATATATACATGTATGTATATATACATATACATACATATACATATACATATATATATATATGCATATACATGTATATATATGTACATATACATGTATGTATGTATATGTACATACACACATATACATATATATACATATATATGTTATATATATATATACATGTATATACACATGTATATATGTTATGTATATATAAAACATGTATATATATACATAACATAATAACATATATATGTTATGTATATATACATATATATGTATATATATACATATATATGTATATATATACATGTTATGTATATACATAACATGTATATATATATACATATATATGTATATATATACATAACATGTATATACATAACATGTATATACATAACATGTATACATAACATGTATATATACATGTTATATATATACACATGTATATATATACGTAACATATATATGTTATGTATATATATATATAACATGTATATATATACATAACATATATATATACATGTATATATATAACATGTATATATACATAACATATATATACATGTGTATATACATGTATATATATGTGTGTATGTACATATACATACATACATGTATATGTACATATATATACATGTATATGCATATATATATATATGTATATGCATATATATATATGTATATGCATATGTATGTATATGTATATATACATACATACATGTATATATACATGTACATGTACATATACATGTATGTATATGTACATATATATATACGTCAATAATTGGCATTAATGCTATATCACACACATTTATATTTGTATGTATACCAATATATATATACGTCAATAATTAGCATTAATGCTCTATCACATATATATATTTGTATATATACCAATATATATATATAATATAATATAATATAAATACCATGTCATCTATATCTCATGTCAATCAAGTATGTATACGTTTGATATACAAATGAATACAAACAAGTTAACATTCACATAATAATAAATTATATATACACACACACACACACCCTATATAATCATTAATGCTCATGTTACATAACATGTATATATATACATAACATATATGCTATATATATATTTATATATATACGTCAATAATTAGCATTAATGCTCTATCACATATATATATATATATATATATATATTTGTATATATACCAATATATATATATATATAATATAATATAATATAAATCCCATGTCATATATATCCCATGTCAATCAAGTATGTATACGTTCGATATACAAATGAATACAAACAAGTTAACATTCTGTTGGCGTTTAAATTAGCACCTCTGGAGTGCTGATTGTAAACGTTTAGCTATTTCAAATGTTTTGCAACACTTCTTCGTTATTTAAAGAGGAGAAGTCCCTCTCTGCTAGGAGCAATGCGTAGGGAAGGGAAATGTTAACTAAGTTCCTATCTTTTTATGCTTCAGCGGTAGGACACAAGGGTGCATAAACACAATGCACCGTAGCTAAGCTTTTCTCTGGTTTCTGCAGATCTTAACTACGACTAACTAGCTTCTATCTATCCGATACCTTCAAGATGAACAGAGCATGAGGGTAAAGGAGCGGGAATGGGATGGTTGGATCACTTGAATTCACTGTCTCCAGAGGATATGACCAAGGCTTTGAACTCTCGGGTATACACTGGGATAAGGTTGGTACAAGCAAACACTCTACACGGTAAACTAGATCTGAGATCTGCCAAGGAGGAGGGACTCCTATCCGAGGTATGAGCTTAAGAAATAGTTTACTAGAAACAACAAAATCATGATGCCTTGGCCAACGAGCTTGCTAAGGAGGAGGGACTCCTATCCGAAGTATGGCTTGGAAGTCAATACATTATACAACATCAAACGATAACTGTCAATAACAAATATCCAAGGAGGAGGGACTCCTATCCGAGGAGGGAAATGAGACAACAAGCTATTAAACACAAGACGTAGACATAACTCAAATAAGATGATCAAAATGCAAGCGCCTTCTGATATTCCTCTTCAATGCTTCATCAACGAATTACAAAAGTTGGGAGAGCAAAGGCATGAAATCATGCACAATTACAATCATCCAAGAGTGAACAAATATTCGCTTTCAAAGCTTGTTGGCAACAATGGCGCAGCAATTTTGCATAGCAAGTAAAGGTTAAACAAATAATGAGCCCAAGGCTCTTATTTATAGAACTCAAAGGAGTGGGCAACCCCAAAATCTCCTTGAGTTAACAATGAGTTCTTGCCAATCAATTAGCAAGATTTATTCCTAAAAAAGGGGGGAACAAGCAGTTAACTAGAAAACTACTTCAGTTAACTGAAAGTAAACAAAGAGTCAACTGGAAACTACTTTAGTTGATTGAAAGCAAACTAAAGGTGAACTTAAATGTAAAGTATCCCTCCAAAATAGACATCCACATTTAGTGGAGATCTAAGATCCACGAATTATGGAAGCCAATTAGACATCCTTAATCAGTGGGATCTGACAACGCATGATTTAAGGAAAGTGGAGTTAAACTTGGAAAGAGGCATCAAGTTAACTCCAGCTACATTTAATAGCACCTTGAGTTGACTTGGAAAGAAGCATCAAGTCAACTCAAGTCTCATGAATGCCACTTGGAGGGTGTATGGCGTCCTTCTCTGGTGCATTTATAGCTCGCCATTAATCAACAGTGTCTCTATCCATTGGTTGACTTCATCAGCTTCTGGGGAGTTAATGCTCCGTAGAATGATGACGTGGTGTCGCAGCATGATCTCACCCATTGTGAGCTGATTTCTGAAGTCAATGCATTGAGATGCTGCCTCTTCTAACTTGGTTGATAAAGCTGCTACCTTAGCTAGCTTGCAACCTTCTGGATCATCAAGAAAGGTACTGCGGATGACATCTCTGAACTGGTTCTGTACAGTCACCAACTCGACGTATTCTCCTCCTTCACGCTGATATTCCATGCAAGGGAAAGATATTACCAACATTCTTGCGAAGTTGATAATAGTGGCAACCACCCTTCTGTAATCAATCATCTCTACTGAATGAGCATCGTAGGATTTCACCTTGTACGCTAATTGTTCCTTCCAAGCAAAAAGATGTTGCTTGTTTTCCTCAGAATATACTGATTGATATGCTAATTGCAAATCTGCAATTGTGCTTTCGTCTTCAAGCCTCTTTTCTGCAATCCTCTGTTCCGACTGCTGAATCTCCACACGAAGTTCATGTGCTCTATCCCGTAACTGGTATAGGTTTCCCAGTACGCATCTACCCTTGAGAAAAAACTCTTCCACCTGATTTCTCAAGTGTTTGCTGAATGTTAACAATTGCCGATGATTCTGTTCGGCGGGGAGATCTAGTAGTCCTGCTGGTAAGGCTGAGACGTTTGGTGTGCCATGTATCAAGCTGGTTATGTAAGACCTCAGTTTCTGATTTTCAGCCTTTAAGGCTGCCTTTTCTTTACCATCCTTGGCCATTCTTTCTTGTGTGCTCACCGAAGCTATTCCGAGAAGATCCGCCTCCACCTGTCGTGTAGTCTTCCCGAGGTTAAGTTGAGACAAAGTGTAGTCCTCTACTTGAACCCGTGTATGCTTTTCTCTACTGGTGGGCGGCAGTCTCTATGATGATCTCACATTCTGCATTCCTTTCTATGTGAACTTGATTCTTCAACCTTTTCGCCGGCGTGTCTTGTGGGACGTGGTCGAATTCGGTAAAGTCAAGTTCATAGGAGGGTTTCTCCCTCTTCCTTCCTAGGAAGCCTTCGAGCCAAATAGAATCTCGGCGAACTTCACTAGGAGGGACGTGAGGCCCTTGAATGCTAGATGTGTGAGACTGTGCTGGAGCAATGTCTCTCGGTGGCGAATCCAAGTCGATGAGGACTTGTGTATGTTGTGACACTTGGTGATGTAGGCGGCTCTGTTTCCATAATAGGCACCGTTTCTGCTGCTGCTTCTACTGTCATTGCTTCCGCCATTGGCTCAGCCACTGGTTCTTCAACAACTACTGCTGTTGGTTCCTCTATGATAACTTCTGCTAAATTAGGGATAGCAGTCTCTACTCTTTGTTCTGGGGCAGCAGTACCCATGATTATGTCAGGACTATGTGTGGCTTTCTCCATTGGTGTCCTCTATGTTCTAGGTTTTGACATCCTCATCCCTCGGGGAGGATTGCACCATTGTTTCTGTCTAGGTTTCCTTCTTGAAGTGGAAGGTGGTGTAGACTGAACCTGTGGCGGCTCTGTTCTGTGAGGTATCACCTTCCTAGAATTCTTGCTGTCGAGATAGAGTTGGCTATTTCTAACCACTCTACTCGTTCTTTCTTCTATAGATGTGTCTTCTTTGGCATACCAATCCACTCTCGGGAGCGGTTGGGAGTCAACTGAATTTGCGAAGAATGAGGGGAGAATGACTTCCCCTTCATCATCTGACAGGCTGTCAATGTCTGCTGACATGAAATCAGCAATTTGTGGGAGTTTGAATCTGCTGTAGTTCCTTCTCCGCACTTCATACTCATCTTTACAATTCACCCAATAATCTTCCATAGAAGACTTATGTGACGAGTGTTGCTCAAGGTGTGCTGCATATAGTCCTCTGGGATCATAGGACCTTCTATCAATGAGATATTTGAGGTTAAACCTCGCTGTTTCTTGACCCATCATCTTTGCATCTACCGCGAATCCACATCTATATAGTCCCATTTCAACGGGAAAGTTAACAGCAGTCTTCCTCTTCAAGCGCAAGTAGACATGAACTTCAGACAACTGCCTCAGGAATTCCATGAAGACTACCCTATCTGAAGGGTATCTTGGTAGCATGGCGGGGTGGCCAATGTAGCCATACACGCGTATGTAGGAGAATGTAGGGAATTGGATGAACCAATCTGCCCAATCTGCCATTGCCTCTCTGGCTGTCTGTGAAATACGCATGTGCATCTCATGGTTAAGCTCACGTACTGTGTGCATGGTGAAGAGATCACTTGTTTTCTTGAAGTGCCTTTTCGCTTGAGTAAACTCAAGACGTGTGAAATGTTCGTGAACCTTCTGCACACCTAAGGTTCCCACATTGTTCAATAACCTGAATTCACCTTGGAAGGCGATCAAGTATACCAGGTAAGAGCACATGTGGAACCTATGAGCTTCCAGATACCCAGTGATTTGTCGGTGGAGTGCGTCACTGATCAAAGTGGCCCAGTCATAGTATTCCCTTCTGCCAATGATTTTAGTGATGACATAGTACATCCATGGCTGGAATTGACGACCATCTTCTTCTCCAGTGATTCTATTGAGTAGAGTGATTAACACTGCGTACTCATCTTTGCATTCTCCTCGTCCCAACGGCTTAGGCAAGTTTGCCTTTGTCACTTTTAGCCATTTTTCGACCATAATCCTTTGACATTTGTCCTTAGCTGTCTCAAATGCTTTTTCACATTCCATCAATGATATGACTTTGCTGTTAGGATGTGATGGAATATCAAAACATCTTTCAATATCCTGAGGCTTTAAACTGCAAACAATTATTCCATCTGCTGCTCTGATTTCTCTGGTGGTAGGGTTGTAATGTTTGATACAAGAAATTACAAGCTCTACGCTTTGTAGTGTGATGGGAATTGATGCGGCCTGTAGCAACCCGGATTCTTCGATATTCTGCAATGTTATTTGATTCATGCCTTCTAGCTGCTCCAAATCGACCACTGGATTTACTTGGTGCAGATTTGTGTCAACTGTTTTCAGGTAATCATGGAGTAAGACCGTCTTGGTCTCGTATTGCACCTGGGAGTACTACATCCTGAAAAACTTGAAGATTGACTGTAAGCTTGACCTAGTTCAGATGATTTTCGAAACCCTTAAAAATAGCGCTGCCGAGAAGTATTTTTTCGGAAAAAATCTGGCACATGGGTTTTGTTCGTGCTTCAATGCTAAACAAACCCAGTTCCTCAGAATTTGGATTCTGAAACTTTTTTGAAAAAACCCCCAAAAATAGGGGCAGCAAGTTTGCTGATTTTAGAAAATTTGTCGAGATGGGTTTCTTCGGAAAATGATGCTGAATCTACCCAATTGATCTAATCTAATGTAGCCTATTGCTTTTTCTGTCAGATGCAAGAAAACCTAAGACAAGAAGAGAGGAAATAGACATAAGGTGGATTGGAAGTTTTATCTGATCTTCTTGAAAAAATCTATCTCTGGTCCAATCCTCAAAATAGCAATCCTTTCCTGCTTCAGATCTGGAAGAAAAATGAAGAACTGATGAAAACCTCCTTCAGATCTTTAATGGTGTCCTTGAGAGCTTGTGGCTATTTTTTATCTTTCAACCTGCAATGAAATAATGAAGTGGGATGCCTTCTCCTTGAATATATATGCTTAAGCTTCAGATCCACAAATTTGGGGACCTGACTCAAGCTCAAAAGGTGATTTGGGCTTGATCTAAAGTTTAAAAGGTGATTTCCACCAATCGTGGAGCTTTTTAGCCAACTTTAACTCAAAAAGCTCTTGACTTTAATCAACAATTGACCCTTGACTTCTTTTAGGCGTCCCTTTTGGTCTTTTGCAAGTTTTTTAAGTATTTTTCTCCTAAAAACCCCTCTGTTTGATCCTGAATCTAGCGTTGGCTGTTGATCCTGAGACGTCACGGACACATTCACTACAGCTATCAAACTGGAGAGATGCACAGAATTTGTTTGATAAAAGTTTAAGGCTTTAAAAGATTTCTTTCCCAAAGAAAGGCATAAATGCCTTAGTGATTTTTCAATCTTCGTTCTTCAACTTTTTTGAAATGACCTCTCGTGCTTTGATCTGGATTTCTCGTTGATCGGAGAGTCAGATGGTTTAGCTTGATGTCTCATCAGGTACCCAGCTCTGCTTCGCCAAAAATGACTGTCTTCTGAAAACCTGGATTTCGGTTTAGGGTTCCTTTATCCAAGGGCGCCCCTCCTTGAAAAGGGCGCTTTTTCCTTTTAGCCTGATTATTTCCATCTGACAAGTTGCCTACTTTGATCCAAATTATCCATTGATTGCTCTGTCAGGTGTTGATGCTTGTAGTTGCGTTTCCGAGATCTACTTGGGCTGAGAAAGATATCCTAGGAATCCTTTTGTCATTTATCAGCATCTGGAGGTCAAGAAAGAAGGGCGCCTTTCTTTTGAAAATGCTCTTTTTCCTTAGAACTTTGTCGTCAACTATGGTTTCTTGATATTTCCTCAACTGCCTCTTTTTGCTTCGTCAGCAGCTGCTCGTGATCTATTCATCAGATGATCTGGATGTTTGTTTCACTGTTGAGCCAACAATCAAATGCCGAGAATGACTGCTTCGGATGATCTTACTGACTGCATTTGACCTTCAAAGATCATGGGCGCCCCTGCTTGAAGAAGGTGCCTTTTCAACATGTGAGCAATCTCCCCTTCGTAACATCTCCAGAGTTAGTCAAATTTTGACCTTTTTCACTTTCCGGAATCTCCTTCATCAAAAAACATCTTTTTCGATCTTTTCCGCCATGGTTGTGTCGTTGAAGCTTTTGAAGCTTAGCTTTCAGCACCTGGTACTAGCCAATCTGCCATTAATGGCTGCGGAGCTCCTAACTTTGTTCCTGAAAAATAGAAATAGACCCACCAGAGTAAAACTTATCTTTTGATGATTCTGACTTGACGAATGTGATCGTGAAGCCTTTTAAGCTTATCAAAATCATTTTTGATCATTTCTGGGAAGGTCTTATTTTCGGGGGATTTCCCTGAAAATAGGAGGAAAAACCCTAATTTTCAAAATTTCAGAATTTTGTACATGTGTTCCTTGACATAAACCCACCAAGATTCTATGATTGGTTTGACCTAAAACTGACTCAACATGGCATTTTAACAAGATTTAGCTCAATTTATACAGAATGCCAAAAAAATTAATTTTGGGTACAACACATTCACATAATAATAAATTATATATATACACACACACACCCACCCTATATAATCATTAATGCTCATGTTACATAACATGTATATATATACGTAACATATATATATGTTATGTATATATATACATACCATATATATATGCTATGTATATATATACATGTTTTTTATATATATACATAACATGTATATGTATATATAAAAAATATTATATATAGATAACATATATATGTTATGTATATATATGTTATGTATATATACATAACATATATACATAACATTATGTATATATACATAACATACATATATACATAACATGTATATATATACGTAACATATATATATGTTATTTATATTTAAAACATAACATATATATATGTTATGTGTATATATACATGTTATATATATATAACATATATATGTATATACACATGTATATATATACATAACATATATACACATGTGTATATACATGTATATATATATGTTATGTATATGTATACATGTTATGTATATATACATAACATGTATATACATGTATATATATATATATGTTATGTATATGTATACATGTTATGTATATATATGTGTGTATATATATGTACATATATATACGTATACATATACATATATATGTACATATATGTGTATGTACATATATAGTACATATACATATACATGTATATATATGTGTGTGTATGTACATATACAGTACATATACATATATATGTATATATGTGTGTGTGTATATGTATATCTATGTGTGTGTATATGTATATGTATGTATATATGTATGCACACACACACACACACACACACACACACACACACACACACACACACACACACACACACACACACACACACACACACATATATATATATATATATATATATTATGTGTAATGAATATAGGGCGATTTATATATATGAAGATCTTCGATCTTCGATAGTAAGACTTAGCTTCATTGAAGGGGCTCTATCCGAAGTCTCTTCGATGGCCCAATGGAGCATGTAAAGAAAGCCAATCGAACAGACTTACCTTTATTGGAGGGACATGGCTTGAAGTCTGTTTGATGTCCCAATATGACTTCGATGGCGGGAAGTTGGTGACAATAAGCTGCTTGTGGTTGTTCTTCTATTATGACAGTTTCTTGGAACGATTAAGAGTAGAACGTGAATGCCATTGTGCGGTTTTTGGGCTGGTCAAAAGGTTGGATAGGCCAAGAGGTTGGTTAGAGCTTAATCTGCATTGTATGCTATAATAGAAATGTAACAATGCGAGAATTTTTCTAATCAATCTGTGATTCAACTGTAAGGAATGAGAGGGAAATAGAACACAGTTATGCTGTCTGATTCTCTCCATAATAGAACAAGATGTAAACTTTGTAAAGGCTTAGAGCCTAAATTGTATTTGTAACTGTATTTTGTTGTTGAATAATACAATGACGATCTGGGCTTTTGAAGTGTCGGGATTTTTACCCATAAGGGTTTTCCCCATGTAAATTTGTGTGTTCATATCTTTTGTTCCATCTTTCATGTTTAGTGGTTCTGCTTGTTGAATTTATTTAATGGTGTTGTTTGGAACTAGTTAAATTTGCATGAGTTTTTTCTCAGAAAGATTAATGTAGGAAATGAACTATGTATGATTCCACTTTGTGGCATAGTAGTATGTTTCTTTGAGGTAATCTAAAGAAATAAAAGTCACCAAAGGCACCTACTATTCTCGGATGCTCTTTTTGGGATGATTTAAATTTCCTAACATTGCCATTATCTTGATCAGAATCTTCATCTAATTCAACAACTGCTATTGCTGAAAAAAAATTCAAAAACCAAAAAGAAAATCAAATAGATGATCTCATGCCAAGGGAAACCTTCACAACTATCACACCCCGTCTTGTTGTTACTGATTTACTTTTACCTTCACGAGTAAATAGGATGGTAAATGCAATCATGATTTTGATATGAATGGAATACTCAAATAGGTATTAAGGTATTATTGCCTTGGAAGAGTAATTATGTTTACATTGATGATGAACATGTATTGTTATATGAATATTCTTAAGTTTTATGATGCATATGGATTTATTATGAATGTCTAACTACCATTACAAATGTGTTCAGCTAGTTGCAGTGACAAGTTCAAATCCTCTAGGTGGAGGGGAAGTGTCACTCAGGAGAAGTGATTGGTTGAATAACCCTAAATGAAACCTATCTAAACTTACACACACAATCACAGTAGAATGGTTGAGTCAAGTTATTGTGTTGGGAAATGGTAAGTCATCCTTAGTATGAAGTGATTGCATTAGTAAGGGTCATGATTACTGTTGAATGCATGTTTGGATGATGTTTATATGTTTAGAACTTATGAATCCTTCCTTATATTATTATGCTTGATTGATGAGTGGAATATATGCTGAATTTATATACGTACATACATATATATATGCATGTGAATGCATGTTGACGATAGACCATACACATGGAGTAACACATGCATGAGAGTACTTAGGTATACGTACCTATGTGCGCTTATGAACGGGTTGCTTATGAGTATGAAGGACAAAGAGACATGAATGTATATAAGTATATATGCAGTGTGAATATACTTCCATCAATAGAATAAGAGAGTATATGTGAATGATTGTTTAATCAAATGTGGGTATTGGAAGTATATGCATATGTCTATACAAATGTCAATATACGTGTATATGTTGACACGATGAGTGACTATGTAGGTTTATTGATATATGTATAAGTATGCATATGTGTATATAAGATATTTAATATGGTATTATTGTGAATATATCACTTAGTCATAATCATTTGATTATCAAATGAATTATTGCTTTATGCTTTGAATGATATGTATAAATATGTCTGGATATATATATACATATGCACACATGAGCATTAATGCTTGTATAGAGTGGGTGTGTGTGTGTGTATATATATTATTATTATTATTATTATGTGAATGTTAACTTGTTCGTATTCATTTGTCTATCAAATGTATGCAAACTTGATTGACATGGGAGATATATATATATATACAAATACATATATGTGTGTGTGTGATATAGCATTAATGTTAATTATATATATATATATATATGTATGTATGTATGTATGTATGTATGTATGTATGTATGTATGTATGTATGTATATATGTGTATATGTACATGTACATAAATATATGCATATACATATATATATGTGCGTGTGTATGTAATGAATATAGGGAAATTTATATATATGAACATAGGCCAATTTATATATATAAACATATGTTGATTGGTATATGAGATATGCAAAGTAATATGTAGCCATAAAAGGTCGATATAGAAGTTAAATATTGACATCGATTGATATATTGAAAATGTATCATGAAGAGTTTAGTGCTATAATATAATCACTACATATATAAGTCATAACCAAAATAAAAGTTGTGTTGCACCATAACGCATAAACCATGTTAATGAGCATTGCTTATAAAGCGATTGGGCATAGCAAACATGTGTAGAATATAATGCAACAAATAGGAGGCTACGTGTAAGGATAATGTGGAAAGATAATAATAGCAATGTGTTGTTAATGAATAGAACAAAAAACATGATAATAGGAATTTGCAAATAGCAAGGCAAGAACTGGTCAAAGCCCCATTTATGCACTAAAGCAACTCATCTGTCCTCTATTTCTCAACAAAGCTATGACTAAGTCGATGTAGTAAGGTGATGCTTGTTAATAGTAGACTGTTTCAATGAGAACAACCGCGTCAAAGTAATAGGAGGTTCGCTGCATACTTGGCATCAACTTATGAATGCTCTTAATCCTACAAAATTCTAACTTGGTTGCAATTCGATTGTCATCATTTAAACATGTGCACTTTTGAATTAGTCTTATAATGGTCAATCTATATCATTTTATGTTGAGTTTACATTTAGTTTTCTACCACCTTTTAGTTGTATGTTGTGAGTCAAATTGCATGGAGAGAGCTATTAATTAGCATGCCTTTTGGTAGGCTGCAAAGTCTCCATTTTCTATATAAATAGAGAGGAAAGTTCTCTCATTTAGACGCATCATTATGATGCCTTCTTCTGCAAAATTATTATGTTGCAATTATTCTGAGAGCTATGAGTATTTATGTGAGAGTTATGAATTACTTTGTGAGTGCATATTGTTATTTTGAGAAAGGAGTCATAGTGAAGTATTTCTTTGAGAGAGCTAAGTGAAGCTAGGAAGTTGTTGTTGGAAGGTTGTGTGTCCAGTCAGTGAATTGGATTAAGTGTATTATAGGAATTAGGATCTAGTCTTCTCTTATTTGTCTTTATTTATGAAAGAATGAATTTGAATGCTTTGCTTGAATTGCTTGAGAATACATGCATTAGGAAATCATAACATTTGCTTTGGAAAGAAAATGAAGTTACTTTATGCTTTTCTATGAAAGTGTTTGTATATACTCTATAATAGGAGTGTTTGGTTGTCATTGGTTTTACATACCAAAAATGACAAAATATGATTAAGGGAAGTGTCTTAATACTCCTATATACCCTATACGGGAATTAGATATTGATGTTCTATACATAGATAGTTTAGACTACGTGTATAATGTGAAATATGTCAATGTCATGAAGCGACTTGGCACTACTATCTAATTATGCTAGGAAACCTTGGGAATGAAAGGGTTAGCATTACAAAAGGGAAGGTATGAAAGATATGATATGACGTTATGCAAACCACATCATATATCTTTATTTAAATGATCTCTTGATCATTCTATACTCTTGAATGGAACCCTAGGTTTTGATTTACCTATTAGGATCAAGATTATCTGATTAAATAATGAGATCCTAGGTAAGAGTTTTACCTACTAGGTTGGAATTTATACTTGACTACTCATTAAAACCTATGGTTGGGAATACCCTACTTGGTTGAGTTGTTCAATTTGTCTTGATTGGAACATATAGGGTTAGAGTAACCTATATAATTGAACTAGTCATTGTTTGATGACTATGCACTAAGATTAGGATGTATCAAGGTTGAAATTCACCTTTGTGATTAAGCCAAATCACTTGATTTTATGGAATTATATATGTTTGGAACATAGGTGGGAAATATCTAGTAAGTTATAGTCGTTACTTGACTAGTTGCATTACACTCTTAATACAAAGTTATAGTATTATCAAGAGTAGACTCTTTGTTTAAACTCTTTTAATTAAGGAGAATATGCTCTCGAATGGAATCATCTATTGATATGATTATTATTCGATAGAGATCATGCATTGATGTGATTATAATCTTGATGAGAATCACTTATTAATATGATATATTACTGAATGGAGTCAGTTATTATGAGTATTTAATCTATGATTAGATGAAGCTTATGTAGCTATACTTTAGATTATAAAGTTATACTTGGGACTAGATTGTCTTTTGAAGTGAATAGCTTTTTTATGCAAGGATAAGCTCATATGTTATACTTGGATAGGAATATCCATTGAAGGGGTAACCTGTGCTTAGGATTAATTGGTATAGATACCATAGACTTTTGGGAAAAAGGGGAGTAAGTTATTTCTAGGGTTAAATATTACCCATTGGAGGAAATTACCTAAGCATAGTATATGAGCGATTATAATCCAAAATGAGCTATGGTAGTGTACATGAATGGGATAACTGTGACTTGAAGTACTGGGTGAGAATAATTTGGCCAAAGTAGTGTAAGTAGACACTGTTTACTATGTCAGTTCACTGTGTTCCTTATATGCATTCTAGATCAGGGTTTTCATACTCGTAAGGAAGACAAACATATGATTAGGTTCTGGTTTGTAGGACACAACACTAAGCTTAGATAGGCTATTGTTATGGGGTTTACAAACCAATCTCTTTGTCGAAGGGTAGGGCCATCTCACCTATGAGGTAGATGTGTGGGGGACCACATTTGAGTCTATGGTTGGCGAAAAAGCACTTGAGTGATGCTTCTCCTCATTAGTTAGCGGTTGAGGTTTGTGGATGTTTACGCTAGCATTGGGGACAACTGGATTGTATGCACCAAGGATCAGGGACATCCAAAATGTATGCACCACTGTGTCAGCATTAGGACCAGTTTATATATCTATTTTCAGATGAAGCTTAGAAGAGCTATGTATGTATCATGTACCCATTTATATGGAAGGATGTAATCTTGAATGACAAACTTGAGTTTATTCAATATGAAATCAATGCTATGGAAAGATTTGTGAAATTACAATGGAATGCAATGGAGGTTTGGAAAAAGTGTTATTTCTAATGTGTATGCAATTTACATCAAGGAAAGAAATTTTTTTATTGCTATGTTTCAGCATCATGGTTTATTACTTGAGGTGAAAACTTGGAAAATTTTACTAAGCAGAACATCGAGGTTGTTACAACAACAATATGATTCAATCAAAAGGGGACTAAAAAATAGTTAAAATGAGCCCTAGTAACAATCTAAGGGAAAAATGAAAATAACTTCAAGATGAAAACTAAAGCCAAAAGCAAAGTGTTGAAAAGAAGATATAGATCAAGAAACTTGAAATTTGTAAAAGGATATGAAAACCAATTAGATATCTATGAGGTTCACTCCTTCCTCTCTTCTCTCAACTTATTTTAATGGACTTGTTTGTATAAAACACTCATGGATGTATAATGATACCTTGTTTTGATCATAGACATTGTAGACACTCATTATATTTGGAATAACAATTGATTACTAGTTGTGAACATTAATTGGTTGATTAATTATGAACTTGTTCATATTTTCTATATTAGAGTTATAAATTATAATTATTTCTTTATGGATTGATTTTAGAATGATTATAATTGTGTATGATAAATCTAAATTATATTTGGTTAAATGTTAGTTGTTTATGTGATTTTGTATTAATATAATGAATTAAACTTATTATTTAATTTTTATTTAATTATGACAATATTGTTAATTCATTAAATATTTATAATACATATATTAATTTAACTATTATCTCATATATATTAATTTTTTTTTGTGAGTTCATAGATTAACTTCCATACCAATGGAAAAATATTGGAGATTTCTCAAGAAATCATTATTGTGTTTCCACAATACACCTAGGACTTATCCTAAGAGAGTATTAAGGTCTTCTTATGTAGAAGTGTTGTGAGTGTGAGTGTGTTAGTAAATATTTTAGATTTTAATTATCTAATGCAAGGTGTGGTTGAATTCCCTTACATGACATATTTTGAATTTAAACTTAAGGAGATTTTGGGGTCATAAAATATTATTTTCTCTATTATTTGTGTAAAATTAAACCATATAATGATAATCTATGAGTGGATCCCATGTTTTAATGTTTAAAAAATATTTTAGAAGTATCTAGAGGCTTCAAAAGTGCCTTGAAAGAATGGTGACATTTTTTTGAAAGGAAAAAATTCTAATTTTGAAATACAAGTCAAAACCTAGCCCTAGTTCTATTATTTTTTATTTATTCTCCTTTGGAAGTTTGTTTTGGGTTGGCTCTTCTATTATGAGAATTTTCTATTATCAAAAAAAAAGGGAAGATGGAAGGAAGAGCTTGAGAGATGGGAGAAGAGGAAAGTTAGAAGAACTTAGATAAAGACTTCACCTAACTTGATTAAAGCACAGAGGTAAGCTTTTGAGTTATTTTTAAATAGTGGTAGCGTTGTTTGTGATGATTATTAAAAATTATATAGTTGCTAATTTTTCTATGGATCCTCTTAATTTTTTGTGTATTGTTAATAATGATTAATTTGTGTGGCTTAATGTTGCATTTATGATTGATCTACTATTATTATATATGAGTAGTCTATATTCATAACGTAGTGATTGACTTTATAAAGTCACTATACTCTATTATGTAGATTTGTTCATTATGTTGAAGTAGTGTTACATCAAATAAAGTTGCAAGGTTAACACTATAATCTTTTGGTAGAATTAATTATTGTTGTTGTGACTGGTTGATATGAAATAACTATAATTGTATCAAAAAAATATTATTGCAAGAGTAAGTCTTGAAGGATTTGATTTTTTTCCATAAATTTTGACTATTTTATGTGCTCACACTAGGTTAATAACGAGAGTAAAAAAATAAAGTGTAGTAGACATCATTGACCATAATTTTATAGCAGTGAAATACCTACAATATTATTGTGTATTGCACTTCAGTGTATATGTTTAAAAAAGTTTGTAACTAAAAATGACATTAAATTTATTAATATGTTTTTCCATAATATAACTAAATAATATAATTAGATAATGGAAAATTTATTGCAATTATTGTCTTGCTCTTTGGTTTGGGATTGAAAATTGTAGAATGAGATTGGTTTGTAAATTATGAGTTGTCTTATTAGTATTTGATTAGTTAGTTGTATATTTTATAACTAACTAATTTCTTATTGTTGGAGTAAATAGGTAATCACCTAATAATTAATTAATTATTAGGTCTTATTTTACTTTATTACACTTAAGTTAAACTTAGGAGTTTTTAATTATTGGATTATATGTTTTTTGTCTCATTGCATAGGATGAGGATACTTGTCACAATCTAATTTAATCCTCACCTAGACTTTGATCTAGGTTGTTTTTACTTTTTTCTTTTCATAAGGATTTATTACATCAATACAATTCTCATATTGTATAGAAAAATCCATTGCTTTTCTCTCTATTTGTAATAGAAGTTTTGGTTGCAAGTGATTTTTGAGAGTTGTGGGGTTCACTATCAACTCCAACATGGTATAAGAGCACAAAATATATAGGTTTTTATTTGTTTTCTAAGAGATCTAGGCTTGAGGGAAAAAATGGTGTATCTTTAAGAAAAATGGACCTTTCCATTACATATTGAATTCAAAAACCCTAAGATCAACTATCAAATTGTCAAAATTGGAAATCGATATTTTTGAGGTGATTTTTTAGGCACAAAAGTTGAGTTCAAAGTCTATACATTTGTATGGAATCATACAAGTATATGGATTTGTATGTCATACAACATTGTACACATGGTTGTCACTAATTCACATCAGCTCTATGTAATTTTTCGATTGTTGGTGTAACTTTTCCAATGACTATACAAGAAACTAACGGCCTATATGATTTTTATAAGGGTTTAATTTTTAAAGGCTAACTATTTTTTCCACTTTATTTACATATTTTACTAGTTGTTGACATCAAAAATTTGGTGATTGGTCATCACCACCCATTCCCCACCTCTACCATTATCAATTGTCATTGTACAACCCCCTTGTTGCTTAGACATCACCATGTGCCTAAGCCACCACTAGACGTCATATTGCCAACTAAGGGCTAGAGGCTCGAATCTATCCCCCAACACCCAATAGGCAGTCCACAATAGGACCATGGGTTGAGGTTTTTAGCTCCATAGCTCTCCTTCTAAGGAAAATTGAGAAACTTTTAGGAAATCGACTATAACTTGGATGTGCAAACTTTATTTTTTACAAGCGATATATCAACAAAAAGCTAATTCTAAGATTTCAAACAATGCTCATAATTTTTCCATTATTTTGTGTTGCTGAAATTTATTGCTAGTTCAAGTCAGATCTACTTGTTCTCACTTAAAGGCCCTCATAACTTTTGAGTCAAAGCTTCATTTTTGTGATTTTTAAGCATTGAAAAGTTGGTTCAACCCTCTACATAGATATCAGACCTATTTTTATAGAATATTTACTAAGTAATTATTACTTTTATTAGATCTCAAGTTTTTCCTTTTGGTTATTTTCTTGGAAAACATATAAATAAGGTCAATCTTTTAGAACAAGGGGCATTGTGAGGGTCAAATTTTTATTTTTATTTTAAATTTTTAAATTTTTAAAACACAACATGGATCCAACCCACAGAACTCCACTCACTTCATATAATTACTATGGGTGGAAAAAAAATGAAGATCACTTTTAAGAAACAAGGGTTGTATAAAGTGGCCATGGGTATAGAACATGAACCAAGAACATCTATAGAGAAGAGAAAATGGTATAACATATGTGATGAGGATTTGGGGTAAAAGTCTATGTCTCTTGATCTCTTTTTTCATGTCAAGTCTTGTACTACCTCCAATCATATTTGGACTCAATTGGAGTCCTTATTTGGGAAGAATAATAAATTGAGAGGTTTCCAATTGGAGAATGAATTTATTGGTTTGAATCATATAGATTTTATAAGCATGCAAGACTTACTCACCAAACTCAAGTCTCTTAGATTGCAGTTTTCACAATTTGGTGTTGAGAAAGGGGACTCTTAATTGATTCTTTCTATCATTTCCAAGTTTAGTCTTTCATTTTTGTTTCTACATTATATGCTACTAGAGATGTATTAGGTACTATATTTAATATGCCTTCACTTGATGATTTTTCTATATTACTCACCAAGGAGTAGACAAAGTTGGTATAGATGGGCACATTGAAGTCTTCCAAACCACGTGATCTTATTGTAACACAAGGCACAAAAATACCAAAAGGATTCAAATAGAAAAGGAAAGAAACAAAAACATGAGGATTCCAAGAACAATGAGCAAGCAAAGGTATCACATTCACAAGATACATATGAGTTTATCCCTCTTCTAAGGGGGGATCATTTTAAGAAGGAGAAATTGAATTATGCATATTGCAAAAAGTTAGGACATAATGAGCATTAGTATTATACAAAATAGATTGATGAGTCAAAACACCTTCCCTAGAAGAATCATATGCAATTGCCTTCATCTATTTCATCTAGTACAACCTCTTCTTCCATATCATCACTTGGATTATCAAGGTTGGCTAGCATGACAGGTAAAGCAAACAAGATGAAATGTCATGCACTCTTTACATCCATCAATATTCATTTAAGCTAATGGCTTCTTGATCCAAGAGCCTCACATCACATGGCTTCATCTTTAGATGTGTTTGTTAAAGTGTTCATGCATTAGCTAATTAATTAATCTTTAATTAATTATTAGTCTAATTTATTCTCATGCACTTAAGCTAAACTTATGAATGATTTCTATGTTAACTTGAGAGGTATTATTAGATCATTCTATCTTATTACATGAGATGTTGGCACTTGTCATGATCTAATTGTTGCAAAGATGGTTGTCATTGCACCAAAAGATCAACCTATTAATGCCTGATACAACCACTAGAGTTAATGAATCCACGAGAGGCAGTTAAGCCATGTCATGAACCCAAGTGTTGTGCTGCACAACACAACAAGACCAAGGGCACACACCTTGCAATAATACCCCCAATGAAAGTGAGGGGTTCTAACCTATGACCCAAGCTTTGATACCAATTGTTGCAAAGACAGTTGTTGTTGCACCAAAAGATTGGCATGTTAATTCTTGATACAACCCCCAGAGCCAATGAATCTACAAGAGGCGGTTAATCCATGTCACGAACCTAAGTGTTACACTACACAACACAAGGAGACCAAGGGCGTACACCTTGCAACAATCCCCCTAATGTAAGTGAGGGGTTCGAACTTGTGACCTAGGCTCTGATACCAATTGTTGCAAAGACAGTTGTTGTTACACCAAAAGATTGACCTATTAATACCTAATACAACCACCAAAGTTAATGAATCCACAGGAGGTGGTTAAACATGTCATGAACCCGAGCACTACACTACACAAGACAAGGAGACCAAGGGAACACACTTGCAACACTAATCCCTTTCTCATTTAGGGTTGCTCCTATATAGCACTCAACCCTCATTATATTATTATGCCTTTAATACATTTGATACCTTTGATAGAACTCTCAACCTTTGAGGACTTTTGTTTTCCTTGAATATTCTTGAGGATCATTCTATAGCTTTTTCTTATTGAGGAATATTGCATATTATTTTTTGCAACTCTCTTGCGTGGAAGGTGTCTTTGTTCACTTTTTGATCTTATGGCTCGCATTTTTCACAATTCTAATATGGTATCATAGTGTGGATTCAGTGAACCCCTTCTCAATTTCTATTTTTTTTTCTTCAACAAGGATTACAAGCTTCAGATCTAGATTCTCCATTGCTTTTTTTACAATTTTTGGAGGTGGGTGATTTTTAGGTGCATTTTGGCATGAAAGGAACTTCATTGTTGGATTCAAGAGGTCGATTCGATGAATTTTGACTATAATATATCCAATTTGGTCATCAAGAGCTTTTGAGGCAAAAAAAATTGCCTTAGGGACTATATGGCTCCTATATGGCCCCTGGACACAAAAAAGAAAAGAAAAATTAAAAAATTAAAAAGTATTTTTTAAAAGCACTTAATGTTATATTCACAAGCACCACCCATGGAGTGTCGCCCTAGTAGGAGCTTCACCCAAAGGAGCAACCATCGCCTGGTCTGTTGATGGCTAACTTTGCCGACCATTCAACGACTGATTTTTTTCCATCAAGCTTATTTTTGGAATATTTCATCAGTCAGAAGAATATTCCATCAATTGGGTTTTTGCCAAGGGATTAGATTTTGTTTTTTGGAATATAGGGAACATTTTATGAATATTCTGCTGACATCAATGGTATGGTTAACAAGAAAGGGCCCCTTCAAACCCTCTTTATGCCCCAAAGGATGTTTTTTTTCTTTTGGCCATAACTTGGGCGTATGATATTGAACTTTGGAAAATGAGATATCATCAAAAATCTAGTTCCATCAACTTTCCAATGGTGTGGGTCTCATCAATTCTTTTGCTTTTGGTTTATTATATAGCCTGTTGAAGTCAGAGGTATTTTTTTCACTCCTGAGCTCATAACTTTTGACCTGTTTCTCTATTTTTCATGATTCTAACATCGTTGGGATGGTATTTCAAAGCTCTTCATAGCCATCTATGCAATTTTTCTATACTTCTCTCGAGGTTTTTTTTTTGTGTTTTCACATTCTGGTGAATTACTTAGATGTCTTAACTCCTAGAAACTTTTCATTTGCATGGGATGGCTCATTTTTGGATGTTTTATATGTATTTTGAGTATTTTGTCCTATTTGGGTATTGTAGACATTGTTTTCATGCAAATGCTTTTTGTAGACGCACTGAGATAAAGTGTCATTTTGGTGTATACTTTTTGGGGATTTCATACATATTTTTGTGCCTTTTGTACTTGCACTATGATATAGGGGGTTGATGTTTGTCTTTGTCTTCCCATCACACCTTTGTCAAGTAAGTGTCCCTTCCACAAAAACTGTGAATCCTAGTGATTCTTGCCTCATGTGTGTGTGCCTTAGTTTGCACACCCTTTTATTTCCAGGTTGTTTCTCCTACATGCACTTGTTGGTTTCACACAGTTTCAGTGTATTGTCTTGGCTTTCCCTTTTCAACATTATGGGGGGGTTTCTACTATTGGTGTTAATGCTTCCTTGGTTTCATTTTTTTGAGTGATCTATGTATCTAGTTCTTGTTCCTATGTATTAGGCAGATGCAGTGTACATCAACAACTAGTTACCCATGCATTTCTATGAGATGGAGAATTTATCATATGGACACTCTTACATTCCTATTTCTGGAGGTTCTTCATTTCAAGACTATACCAGTTATTGTTTGACAGTTGCCCACAACTTCTTCATGCTTCAATGATGTTCCATATGTTCCTATTTTTTGGAACATTCTTTTGGTTGGAGGCTTCTTAGTCCTTCACCTTGGTTTGGAGGCTTTTTTAGTCCTTCATTCACCTTTCTCTCTTTTGGAGAGGAGTTTTTCCGTTGTAGTTTTCTCCTTTTCTCTAACTGTGAGAGATTAGATTATTTGTACATGGGTACCTCACTAGGCCTTATTTGTCAGGACCCATCATATATTCTCTTTCTTAGGGTTTTTAGCTAATCCCTAAGTTCATCTTAAGGGGGGTGTTAGAGTAATCATACATTAACTAATAATTAATTAATCTTTAATTAGTTGTTAGTCTAATTTATTCTCATGCATTTAAGCTAAACTTAGGAGTGATTTTATGTGTTAACTAGAGAGTTATTATTAGATCATTTTGTCTCATTGAATGAGATGTTGACACTTATCATGATCTAATCCCTTTCTCATTTAGGATTGCTTCTATATAGCACTCAACCCTCATTGCATTATTATACCTTTGATGCCTTTGATAGAACTCTCAACCTTTGAGGACTCTTCTTTTCCTTGAAGATTTTTGAGGTTCATTATGTAGTTTTTTCTTATTGAGGAATATTGCATATTATTATTTGCAACTCTCTTGCATGGAAGGTGTTGTTGTTCATTTTTTGATCCTGTGGCTCGTGTTTTTCATAATTCTAACAATGTTCTCATCGTATGATCCTTGCAATTCACCACACATATAAATGGGGAACAACACTTATATGAATATTTGTGGGAAATAATCTACTAATTTTAATGATGGCACATTTCATTATATACTTTATGTTCCTTCATTATCCTCTGATCTCTTTTCTATCTATCAAATTGCACACACTGAGGTAGGGAATATTGTTGAGTTCACACCTAATTTAGTGCTTATTAGCAACTTACAAAGTAGAGAGCTTATTAAATTTGAGAAATGTGATCATTCATCTTGATCGCATACCTTCTCACACTTAAATCTCTTGATGATATTGTAGTACCATTGACTAATTTACACTATCATGCATCTAGAGTGAATCATATATCTAAGGAGAAGTATGGTCACTTAAACATCTGAGTACTTTAACCTAGTTCATGAGACTAGTGTTGAGCTTCCACCTCATCCACCTCCTTCATTGTCAGAGAACAATTCAGTTAACCAAGGTGTTACTTGTCTTTCAATTTTAATTTTGTGGGATGATTTTTTTCCAAACATTGCAACATTATTTGTTGACTCACACATTGTAGACATTAGAGACATGATTGACTATATTCACTTCCTCTTTGATGATAGCTATAATACACATGTCACCACTTCATCATTTCCTTTGGATGATTTTGTACAAGGATCTTCTTAATTTTTTGGATTTGTTTCAATTGATCTGGCACCTTTTGATTCAAATATGTGGACACTTGAGAAAATTTTTGAGGCATGGAGGAAAATTATTTTCTAATTTTCAAACATCATCAGTATTCTTCTTTGAGCATTCACTTTTGGCATAAATGCTCCTTCCTTGTGGGGGGATTCATCATCTCTTATTTTATCTCCTATGGGGGATCTTGATTATACATATATGACCAAAGTAGTACTTGGGGGAAATGTTGAGTCCTACATTATTTTTCCACATGTACACATTTATTTATTTATTCTCTCTTTTGGAGAGGATTTTTTCCCATGATGTTTTCTTTTTTTCTTTAGTTATGACAGATTTGTTTGGGTAACTCATCAGGCCTTGTATTCAAGACCCATTCATGCATCCATTATTGCATTCGTTGTTAGGTTTTTAGCTTCTCCCTATGTTTTACTCAAGTGGGGTGTTAGATTAAATAGGTAATCACCTAATAATTAATTAATCATTAACTAATTACTAGGTCTCCTTGTAATTCTACTACACTTAAGCTAAACTTAGGAGTGCTTTTTTTATTATTAGATTTTGTGATTTTTTCTTTCATAACATAGGATGAGAACATTTGTCATAATGTGATTTAATCCTCACCTAGGCTTTGATCTAATTTTTTTTCTTTTTCCTTTTCATAACAATTTATTGTAATTGTGATCATTCATTTAGGCAACTTATTACATCAATACAATTTGTACATTACATAAAAAAAATTGTTTATCTATATTTGTGATAGGAGTTTTGGTTGCAAGGGATTTATGGGAGTTGTGGGTTTCTCTATCAACTCCAACACTTATGTTGTGGCTTATTTAAGTGATATATTTTCTTCATAAAGTTATTGCAAATCAAATTTTAAGTAAAAATGTTCTATATCAATTGTATTTGATTTCAAATTGAGTTTAAATACTATTAAAGCAATTATAGATACCATACATAATAAAATTGACACCTTGTTAAATTGTCTTCACTTTTCTAAGGTGTTGCAAGTGGAGTTCCATTACACTTAGTTTTTATTATTATTTATCATTACCTCGAGTGTCATTCTCTCATTCTATTAAATGTGCAACAAGGTCAAGTGTGCATAATTAACTAATGTGAGAAGTTTAACCCTTAGTATCTAAGTGTTGTAAAAAAAATAGTTGCATTATGATGATGACCATGATTTATACATATATGTATGGGAGGGCATGGAATTGTCCTTTGAAATTTGTGAGAAAATATTAGGTTCTATAATTAAGATAAGGAAGGATGCTTCCCTAGTAGCATGCTTGGTAAATCACCAACCTCTAGTGAGCAATTTCTAATGTGGATTTTGTAAGTGGGGAATGGGAATCAAGATCAAATTTCTCCCAAAATGAAACCTTGTGGTGTACTATGAATAAAAATAAGAGGATCATGGATGATGGATTGGACAAGTGTTTATTTGCAAGAGTGGGTGGTAAACATTGAACCTACACATGGATCAAATTCTACAATCTACCAACAGAGTATTAAGATACAACCATTTTATCATCTATTGAGAGTAGATTAGGCTCCTTCCCTTGGGTAGACGAGGATGATTTGAATAGCGAATTTCAAAGCTATATTAGGTTATGCATACATTTGGACCCTTCTAAACTTATGATAAATCTTTGAGCTCAAAGCCATCATTAGAATATGGTTGTAAGAGGTGGAAATCAAAGGCCCACTCTTTGCATGTGAGTCTTGAACCAAGAAGGGACATTGAAAAAATGAGTGTTAAAATTTTAAGGAAAATAAACCTATTGTAGATGTGGTAAAATATTTGAAGATATAGGGGAACCAAAATAGACTTTTCCTACACCAAAAAATAAGGAATAGATATTACACAGATCAATATATAAAAAACATTATGAACTTAAAGAACATAGTGGAAGATCTAGATCATGACTTGGATGTGGTGAGGAATTTAACTAAAAATTTGTTGGAATCAAGGAACACTGAGAGGGGGGGGTGAATCAGTGTTTAACAATTTTTAACTTTCTTAATTTGATGCTTAAAGCACTTACAACATTCAATCAAAAGAAAGATGCATGAACATAAAACAAGCAACCACAACACCATAACACAAGGATTTTTCTTTGGAAACCCTATTAGGGGAAAAACCATGGTGGATGTCAATCCACAATATTATCTAAGTATAATCAAAAGATGTTTTGCAAAATGGGAATGCACTTGCATTCAGGCACACTTCCTAGAGCTCATTGCTCAAAAAAAGAAAGGTTCACTTCCTTACAATCAATGTCAAAAGACAATTGGAGTGGTGAACTATGAAACAACATCTACAAATGCCTGAGAATAGTTCCGATTAAGCTCATAGATCAAATTCTTGACCTTCTGTCTGATTCTGCTCTTCTGCTTTGTTCTACTCTAATTCGCTTCACAAATCCTCTTATGCACAAGTGAAATTGTGCATAAAACCTTCTGAAATTCACAACACACATCAACACACTTCGTACATATATCAAAATTATGTAATCGATCACTTATATATATCTGCTACTAAGGATTTAATCGCTACATGTTGGCTTCAACAAAATAGAAAAATATTTACAAACTATCGGCTCAAATCATGAATAATATTCAATGCACACCCACCAAAGTTGGCCACAACATATTGAGGACCCAAATTAACATGATCAAACACAAAAACACTTAAATTACTCCTTGAATATCTGCAACACGCTACATTCACCTAGTCAGCCTTCATACATTGATGAACAAAAAATTAATCAACCGGATCTTCTAACTTGCACATGGATCAATACGAGGCTCTAAGATTCAGAGATAACATTGAACATATACCAAACTACCTTCCTTGAGATCCACAACTCAAAATAATAACAAAAAATTGCATACAAATCGATGAACACAATTTTTATAGATGCTTTGTTCTAGCTTGACAGTTAATCATTGATCTTCAATTTGACTGCCAGTATGATCAAATGATGATGTGCAGATCGAATCACTAACTAGAGTTTCCATC
Source organism: Sequoia sempervirens (assembly GCA_007258455.2). Classification (NCBI taxonomy): domain Eukaryota; kingdom Viridiplantae; phylum Streptophyta; class Pinopsida; order Cupressales; family Cupressaceae; genus Sequoia; species Sequoia sempervirens. The sequence continues at coordinate 574,454,886 of VDFB02000015.1, read as the reverse complement.
AATGACAACACTATAAAACATTTGTAGTGTCTCTTGCAAACAAAATTTTCCTTTTATGAGTTTGGGACCTCTCATTAGGACATGAAAGATATTTGTAGAGATGTTGACAACCTAGAGAGGGATAAGGCTAAGATAAAAATAGAGGTAGAGGAAGATATGCTAGAGGAGGATGAAATAGAATTATAGATATTTGATTGGTTATATAATCCTAATCACATGAAAAGAAAACTAATTTTGGAGAACCAAAGCTAAGATAGCACCCCTTGAACAAAATTCTCTAATTAAAAGATTGTAAGAAGATAGGATAAGTGAAAATCACTATTATGAATATGTGATATGAGAAGGGTAAGAGCCTTCCTAAAGGGTAACAAATCATCTCTTGGAATGTTAGGTGATTGAATTTCCCTAATAAAATATGCTCAATCAAGTGTCAAGTCAATTCCTCAAAAGTGGATATTATTCTCCTTTAGGAAACCAAGGTCAGCAATGTTAAGAAAGGTGTCTCAACCTTACATCCTAGGGCCTTAACTAAAGTAACCAAGTTACTATGCCACAAATCTTTTTGATATCTTTATTTTTCTCAAATAAGCTCAATCAACTTCCAAATCAAAAGTTATGGCCTTTGAAAGTTGGGTATCGCATATCAAAAATGTAAAATCATATGTAATGCATAAGAGAATTATAAGAGGGAGTTACACTAGTTGACTAACTGATGACACACGTTATGACACATTATAAGGTATGACACACTTTATGAGAGATTATGGAACCAAAATGGTTAGTAGTGGATTATGATAACATTATAAATGGTGATCTTGTGAGGGAACTCATATTTCTCACATATATTGAGAAGGCAATTCATTGGAAAAAAAATTCGCTAATGAGGTTTTTAGAATTAATGAGTATAGGGTGTGGGAGGAGTACTCCCTCCTTCATGAGGCTACTAGGATTTTAATGCGAAATGATGGATTTGGTTGAGTTTATGTGTTGAATTTATTTTACCTTAGTATCGTCATTATACTCACATGTTTTATGGGTATCACTTGGCTTGTTGGCTCTTAGTTGAATGCTTCTTTCTAGGGTTTTCTGCTACTGGTTTTTGTGAATATGGGGGGTGAACGAAGTAGAATTGAGCCCCATTCATGTGCTAGTTTGAGGAAGAAGAAGAAAATTTGGAGGATCCTCAAGCATGGAAGCTTTACACCTTTCCTAGAAAGGCTTCATGGACATGACCCCAACACTTTGGAAAAATTTATTTCATTTTGGCACAAACATAAGCTACAAATCAAGGGAATGGTATTTGACATTAATGAGGAGCTTATAGCTGTTGTGACTGGGTTTCCTATGGTTGGCCACAAGTTATTCAAAGATAAGAAGAGTAATGAGGAGGCAATGACTCAATTCTTTAAGGATGATGAACAAAAAAAACTCATCAAGATGTAGTCTTGGAGCTACAAGCAAACGTTTCTCAATAAAATCTAGGTGGATATTGTGGAAATTATCATACGATATGTAACCCTGGAAGGCAGGTTTACTACAATCCTAGGCCACCATTTTACTCTTTAAAATCATTTTAGGCATGGGCTATTTATTTTGTTTCATTTCTTTCTCTTGTCCTCAATGGAGATCTTTGTGTATGCACATTTGAAAAATAGGAGGGCGTCGGTCCTGCACAAGGGCATCATCTTGTTAATTATGAAGCATGTGAAAGCCCACATTCTTGCCACATCAATTAAGGGCAAGGAAAATACTTTAGGTGATGACTCTAGCTCATCTAGTTCAAATAGAAGCATGGCTAAGGAAGAGGAGTGGAATGAAGAGGGTGAGGACGAGTCTCCCTCCCCTGTGGTTGCCCCTTCTAAGAAGAGAAAAAAGGGAAACCCTAAAGGAAAATAGGTAGCCAAGAGGCTTATTCTTCAGGAGTCAGAGTCCTAGTTTACTGGAAATGATACACAGGTGGGTTCTAGGGATTCTAGGTCCAAGGACGATGTTGTGTCTTTCAAAAAAGTTGATGTGGAGGTAGGAGGTAAAGAGGAGGGTTTATAGGAGAATGTTGTGATCATAGAGACCAAGGAGAAGCCCAGAAGGGCTTCTAAGCATATTTCCAAGTTGAGGAACCAGGCTACAAAAGATGTTTTAAAGGACACCATGGAGCATTGCAAGGATAAGGCTCTTGAGGAGAAGACGGTTGAAATTGATGAATCTTTAGTTCGAAACACACCAAGTTTGGAACCCGTTGGTGAGAAACTTAGGAGGAGGAGGGTGTTAAGTAGGAGCCTGGGAAGCCAGAACCTCTTAAGGTTAACCCCCTGTCAAAGGACTTCTCCTATCTTAATGATGACTCCACCTCAATGTTCGAACTTCTTGACATGGTGAGGATGGGGGCCACTAGTACTTTCAAATTGGAAAAGTGGACTCTATAGGAATACAATAGGGTTAACATCAAAATCAAGGGATTGAAAGAGAATGTGCAGAATATTCCAAAAGCCCCTGCCTCAAATATTCTGATTGATAGGATTATTGATCTTGAGTGTTTTTTCTCTGATTTCAAGTCCTTATGTGAACAACGCCTAGTTGATTTAGAGGCCAAGGTTTTGGATACCAACGCTGACATTAAGAAACTATTGCATCCCTGTCATATTTTGGTTAAGAATAGCGCAGATTCTTTGGAGGTCCTATTATGCAAGATAAGTGAGCTGAGAGAAGACCAACTATATTTTTCTAAGGATGATATTAAAGGCCCTATTGCTAAAGGGATGGGTAACCTGAGGAAGACATTTGAGGACAAGAAAAAAGAATTGTTGGACATGATTGGCCTTCATAGGAACTAGGAGCTTGAGTTGGCCAACACCTTAAGAAACATGAAGTAGTGTCCAGTTCTGTGTTTTTCTTTGTTTCATGTTATTTTGTTGATGGTTGCTGCTGATAGTTTTTTGTTGCATCTTTAGAGTAGCATTTTGTATCTACAGTTGTAAAGGGTTTCGGGTCCCTGCAAAACCTGTTTTTCCCAATATAATCAAAACATTATAAAAGGTGTAAGGAATATGTTATTTTTAGCCTATGGAATCATCTTGGGTTTTGGGCATTGGATTTTGAATAAGGATTTGGGTACCACATTTTTCAGTAGTTTTAACTCATGATAATTACCATTTTTTGGTTTCATGTATTTCATCTCCTATTTATTTGGTTCTTGATATGGAAGTTACATAGTGAATTTTTTAGGTTTTGTTATGTTACCATAATTTCTCTAGATCTCTTGTTGGTGATACGACTATAAAAGTTTGAACTCTATAAACATATTGTAACAATTTGATTATTGAATAATACATTGAGTCAAGATTTTGAGTGTGGGTTTTTTCTCCAAAAAAGGTATTCCCAAAATAAATCATTGTGTTATGGTATATTATTTTTGTATCTATTTCCTTGTAACTATATGTTCAATTTAATTTTGCACATACCTCCTCTTTGTAGACATGTAAAAATTCTTGATGCATATTGCACATCTTGAAACTATATTTTTCCGTTATTAGCATCATTTCACATCATTTTCGTTATCATTATTGTTTTTAACATCATTTCCATCATTTCACCCTATTTCCCTCCATTAATTAAATAATCTTGAATTGTTTAATTAGTTCACTATTTCATCACTAATTTAACCTCATTCCTCCTGATTAATTAAATAAACATTAATTATTTAATTATGTCACTAAACTTCACTTAGTCCTCTATTCTAATTAAATAATTACCAGTAATTGTTTAATTAAATATTCACCATCATGCATAAATAATTATCTTTAATTATTTATTAATCTATTCTTTATTCTTCTAATTTAATTAAATAAATTATTATTTATTTAATTATTTATCATTCACACTTCTTCTAAATTAAGTAATTACATTAATTATTTGATTCTCTTCTTTTATCTCAAACATCATCCATTAATAAATAAATATTTTATTTATTAATCAATCTTATCTTGCACATTTCTCTAATAATTAATTAATTAATTAATTATATCATGCAATATTCCCTCAAATCTTAACTCCCACTCACTCAGAGTCTTCTGATCAATCAATTGAATTAACATTTCAATCAATATCTCATGTAACTAGTTAATTGGAATCCCACAGCCAGTTGCAGTTAGTTAACTATGCAATCAATTCCTGTCATTTATTCTCAACCTTTTATCTCAAATCAACGCCTCTCAGTCTAGATCGTTGATCTAATTTCCTAGAATCTATAGAATAAACCATCATCCTACACATTCATCACCTAGAATTTTGATAGCTAAGTCATGTCCATTTGAGCATTCATCTTAAGCAATTGAGAGCATTTATCTTTGCATCTAGGTCATTGCATATCAAGCTTTTGCAAGTTATCATGGAGGCTTTGTGTTGAAGCAATCCAATATTTCAAACAACACAAGTTACTCCACAATGGGATGGTAAGATTGCTTATTGTTTGTGATTTCATATGGTTGATTTGGTTTTTCTAACATCTTGTGATTGATTTCATAGCAATAGCACAATTAAATCTCATTGGTATGTGGGTTTTTCATCTTTTTTTTAGTTTATTGATTGAATTCCTTGTTAATTATCCATTCCACTTTTACCCCTTACACTCTCATTTATTATTGTAGGAACCATATTTTGTACCTCTAATTCCTTTTAGTTAAGGAGGAAGTTAGGTCACTTATCAATAAATGAAAGTTATAGAAAGGAGAATTTGTGGATTTAGAAGGAGCCTTTAGTGGCATTGGCATCTTATGGTCCCTACCCATAAAAAATATAATAATTGTAGGAATAAACATAAATTGAAAACTAATCAACACTGTAATCGATAGTTCTTATTTAAATTTATTTATTTTTTACTATTTATGGCCCCATTGGTCACAAGTTGGAATGAAAGCTATAAAATCTCATTTTGATGGTATTATCCCCAATGATCCATAATCTTGTTATGCTAAAAGGTAATTTTAATGCCATCCTTAATATTAAGGACAAAATGGATGGGATGATCAAACAACCATAATCACAAAAGCACTTCCTATATTTCATCTCCAAAAATAATCTCAAAGATTACACTCCTAAAAATGGACATTATACTTGGACTAACGAAAGAGAATATTTTTGCAACTTAGAAAAAATACACAACTAAATATTACAATTACAAAACTATAACAACTCCACCTATATATATGAGTGCCTCGTATTGTTTCTTTTAGGATCTATCCATTTTCCCATCCAAATTGAGGTCAAAGAGGTCTATCCCCCTCTAGCCCATTCAAATTTAAGAAAATATGGTTTCAAGATCTACATCTTTTTGAGATGATCTGAATTGGTGGACTAATGCACCAACAATTAGGAGCACAAAGATGTTCTCCCTTTTCAAGAAGCTCTCCTACGCCAAAAAATATCTTAGGTAGTGGAACTAAACTCAATTTAAAATTATTTTGATTTAACTATCATGAGTTGAATCACATCTAGGTGTCCTAAATGAATCAATTTTAGCAAAGATATGGACTAAAAGATTTCTTGAAAGAAAAGGAACTTAAGGCTAAACTATCTAAATTTTGTACTAGATAAGAAATTTATTGGCAACAAAATTCAATGAAAGTGTGGTAGAAATATGGCAACAAAACATAGTTTTTTCACATATTTGTTACAACTAAATGTAACATCAATAGAATTGAGCAAATGAATATGGAATATGGAAAGGTCCTAGATAATCAAAAAAAGATCAATGATGTGATAGACAACTTCTTTGAAAATGTGTCAAATAATGAAGATGACTCAAATCTCCTTAACAAGGATGAACTACTAGCAAACATCCATGGAAATATTTTTTATACACAAAATAGTGAATTAATAGCCCCTCTAAAGGAAGAGGAAGTTAAATTATCCATATCTCAACTACATTTAGGTAAGGCACCATTCTTAGGTGGGTTTCTAACTTTTTTCAACAAATGTTGACATATTATTTACAAAGACACTTGGGCAATGGTAAAAGGTGGAGGAAATAAAAGTAAATATTGAATATTTGAACAACACCTTTATAGTCATGATTCTAAAAACTAAACCTCCTTGTCATTTAATAATTAGAGGCCCATTTCCCTATTTACACCATATACAAAAACATATATAAAAATCTTTGGTGAACAAGTTGAAAGAAATCATCCTAAATCATTTAAAAAGAACAAAGTGGTTTCATACTAGCGAGAGACATTTCTAAAAATATCATCATCTTACATGAAATTATATGTTCCCTCCCCTCCAAATCATATCTTAAAATTATGATTGAATTGGACATAAGAAAGTCTTATGATAAAATTTGACTAGAGATTCTTGTTGAAGATAACAGAAAGATTAGGGTTTTTCAAAGACTGGTTGAGCTAGATTTTTTAGTGCATTTCAACACCATTTTTCTCAATCATAATCATTGGAAACCAATCAATTTTTTTGAACCTCTAAGAGGTTTATGGAAAGGAATCCAATATGCCCTTTTCTTTTCATCATAATGATAGAGGCTCGTGGATATGCAATTCAAAAGACATAATTTGAGAGCTTGTAGAAGGGTTTGCAAATCACACAAGTTATTAATGTCATAACCCATTTATATCTTGTAGATAACATAATAATATTTGGATAATCCATGTTCTTTGAGGAAATCCAAATGAAAAGCACCTTAACTATTTACTCCAAAGCCTTTATGTAAATCATTGATATAAACAAATCTAAAATATTTTTCTTCAATGATTATCAAGTAACCCAATAACAAATTTCCTCATTCTTATGCTTCAATATAGGCCAAATTTTAAACAAATACTTCAAATGGCATCCCCTATGTTCCAATAGTAAAAAATAAACAATGTGTGAATACTTGCTAGATATAGGTAAAATAGAACTTGATCATGGAAAGGATTATGATTGACCTTTGTAGATCAAATAATGATGTTAAAAAATTAATGATCTTTGCAACCTTGATCCAAATTATTTGCTACCTTAAATTTCTCATGATGACACAAATGAAGTTGTAAAGAGAAACTAATAAATTTTTATGTTATGGAAATGAAGAGTGAAGGTGCTTTCTCTTGATTTCTTGAGATTTAGTATATGCACCAAAAATAGATGAAGGGGTAGGGTTATGTCATCATTATATTTAGAATATAAAACTTAGTACCTATTTGGATTGGACTTTCAAGAATAACCAAATATAGTTAAAAATCATACAAAACAAACATGTGGATAGTTTAGAACCTAAAATAATTCTCAAAATGGCTAACTCCTTAAGAGCCTCCTATCAAGAAACAAAGTGAAACTATTGCAAGAATAACTTATACAAGTGTATGCAAATCTAAAATTTATTTCTTTAAAAAAACGATTACCATAAGATTAATTATGTGATTGCATTAATAATAATGAGAAATAAATTATAAAACCATGTTAGTATAATATTTATGTGGATAAAACCCTTTCAAGAAAAAAAATCCATAAAAGAAAGAGGAAAAGTATGTAGTAATTTTTAAATGTGAGATACATCCACACACAATAACTAATATGGAAACAAGCAAAATAATGAACAGTAAATAGAGATTCAATGACGAGAGAGTAACCAAATCAATGGAAATACTCTCCCAAGTATGAGAAGGAATAGGCAAGGGAATACTCAAATCCATCTTTCTGTTGGTTGGTTTGGAGCAGCAACAAACTACACATTTATTCAAAAAATGTGGAACGTATTACTGTATATGAGGCCAATAGAAGAACCACTACAAATGATGAAGTGTTTTCTGCTTGCCAAAATGACCACCATAAAGAGTAGATTGAGCCTCCTTTAGAAGAGAATTTTGATGATCTCGAGGGACATAAAGCTTATCCAATTTGTAGAGTAAACCTTCCTTGATATGAAAATCTTGAAAAGGTGTCAAATTGGAAGCTAAGGGATTTTGAAGACTTGTGTAAATAGTTCCAAAATTAGGATCTTGAGCATACTGAGAAGACCATGTCTAAAATCCCAAATGAGAAGTGGTCATAGTTGTTAAAGCATGTGTTGTAGGAGGGCGACTAAGATAATATACAACATTGTTGGTGTTCCCCTTCTTATACTTGATTTCCAAGTGAAATTGTTCTAAATATGAAGCCCACTTCATATGCCTAGCTTCTTCAATTTTATTCTGAGATTCAAGAAACTGTGGAGGCAAGTGATTAGTATGAACAACTATTTATTTTTCCAAAATATAATGTATCCAATACTTGATGGCTTGGAAATATGCATATAATTATTTATCATATGTGGAGTAGTTATGTTTAGCAGTAGATAAAGTTTCTGAATGATAGGCCACAGGATGACCATTTTTCTTTAGAATAACTCCAAGGGCATATTGTGAAGCATCTATCTCAATCTCAAAAGGTTGTGAGAGATCTAGTAGAATCAGAACAGGTGCAGAACATATTTTCTCTTTCAATCTGTTGAAAGCATGAGAATGGTTGTCTTTCCACTTAAATGCAACATTGGTCTTTGTCAACTGGTGCAAAGGTGCGGAAATGTTTGAGTAATGTAGTATGAACTTGCGGTAGAAGTTCGTAAGACCAAGAAAACTCCACAATTTAATGAGATTTGGAGTAGGCTACTTGAGAAGAACTTCCACTTTTGTAGGATCTACCTGAATTCCATGTGCATCAATGACAAATCCAAGGTAGGAGATGGATGTCTGACCAAAAGAACACTTAGGAAAATTGTCATACAAATTGTTCTTTTGGAGTGTATGAAGAACATGTTCTAAATGTTGAAGATGGACTTTCCAAGTGTGAGAAAATACAAGGATATCATCTAAGTAGATGATAAATTTTTTTTCCAAACAAACATGAAATACCTCATGCATCAATCACATGAAAGTGACAAAGAGCATTGGTGAACCAAAAGGCATCAAAAGCCACTCAAAAAGACCCATTTTAGTCTTGAAAGTTGTCTTCCATGTGTCCTCTGCCTGAACTCTGACCTAATGATACCCAAATTTTAGATAATATTGGAGAAAAATTTGGAACCTTGAAGTTGATCCAAAAGGTCATCAATGCATGGAAGTGGATATTGATTTTTTATGGTGATCTTATTTAATGCCCAAAAATCAATACAAAGATTCCAAGTTCCATCCTTCTCGAGAATAAGAAAAAATGGTGAAGCACAAGGGGATGTACTCAATTTAATGAAATATTTGGACAATAAATCTTGAATTTTCCTTTTTATTTCATTAGTTTGAAGAATGGATTGCTGATACAATGGGGCATTAGGAAGAGAAGCAATAGGAACAATGTCAATAGTGTTATTGATTGCTCATTCTGGGGGAAGTGTCTTAGGCTCTTGAAACACGTGTATAAGACTACAACAACTTTTCAAGAGTAGCATGTGGTTTGGAGACAGTGAATTTTTCTTTAGAATTGTCAAATTGTGGCCTTATAAAAATTAGTGCAAGCTCTTATGCTTGATTGATAGCTTTTTGTGCTTGTTTGCAACTGAGTACTAGATTTGTGGTGCTCTTAGTACATTTGATTAAGTATGTCTTATTATCTTATTGCAGTGTGTAAGTGTTATTAAAGGAATAACAATAAGATTTCCTATCATATTGATAGGGTTTTCCTAGCAACAAACGACAACAATCCATAGTGGTCACATCACAAGTGACCTTATCAAGGAATTTGGGACCAAATGCAAATGACATCATGCATGTGTGTGTGATCTATGAGTATGAACCAGTATCCTTCCATCCACGTGAGTATGGATGAGGATGTGGATCCATCAACAAATGAAGTTTTTTGATAATGAACTTCATGATCAAGTTTTTTTTTGAGCCACTATTGATGATATAATCCACAGAGAAATTATGTATTAGGTGAGCAAGAGTGATAAAAAAATTGCCTCGTCCCCCTAAAATAGAATGATAGTTCATCAAGGTGACCTTATTGAGTCTACCTTTTAACTCATCATATGATCTATCATCATAAGAAGTCTCGATGGGAATATTCTTCTTATCCACATCATGAGACTATACAATTAGAACCTTCTTGAATTTAAAACGTTCAAACTTTTCATGACCCTTCTTTTTACAATAGTTACAAAATTTACTAGATTTCTTAGTATCAGAAGAAGGAGAATGAGTAGAATGAGAAGAAGAGGAAAGAGAAGAATTTTTCTCTTTAGAATTTTTTTGTTGTGGCAGAGAACTTGAAGCTTTTGGAGGATCTATAGAAAATGAAGACCAAGATGCTTGAGATTGGGAAACAAATTTTCTTCTGCCATTTTTGCTTTGTTGAATGCAACATCAAGTGTTGCTAGGGTAGTATATTTCAACTCCCTAAACAAATGTTCATGTAAACCACTTTTAAACTTTAGAATAAGAGCATCAATTGGATCTTGCACTCGAAGTAGTATCCTTAATTAATTGAATTGGTCTAGATGTAATCTTGCACAAACATTTGTCATCCTTGTCTCAAACGAAGCCATTTGATATGTAAATATTGATATAGTTTGAAGGATAGGATGTATCCTTCAAAATTGTGACAAGTTGATCCCATGTGTTGATAGGATTTTGAGCATTTTGTCATTCAATGACTAATACCTTAGCAACACTAGAGAGCTTCAACTTTGTAAAAGGAACCTTGTCATTATTAGGGATCTCATTGTAGGCAAACCATGTCTCCATGTCAAGAATCCAAGTGTAGAGCACATCAAAATACTGGGATCTATCATAGATCTTGATCTCACATTTGGATGGAGGTTGGTGGCCTTCGGGACCAGGGAGTCATTGAACTACAATATAATTGACTTTATTAGTCAATGTGGTTATTACACTTATGAGTTCAACAACTTGCTTAGCTAAATTAGCAACCATGTTATTATGACTTAAAGCCAGTGAAATGCTTTATGCCTCCCAACAATAAAATGGGCAAGCAATATAGCCAACACTCTACAAACTTAAATTTTGACAAAAATAATTAAATTAAGAGATCCTTTATGGGTAAAATGAAATTGCTTTATAGAGATGTTTGAGACTCCACCAGACACAATTTGACAAATTTTCAAAGTGAAATACCAATCAAATCACAACTTACAAAATTAATAATCTCTCAGACAAAATTGAGATATATATATTTTTTAAACATTTGGGAGATCTATAATAAAATTTTATAAAATAAAGAATATAAACTCTTTATTTTTAAAAGTAAGACCATGCCAAAAATATTAAAAACATGTTTTTACACTCAAAACCATGCTTTTGCACTCAAACTCACTAATAAAAACTGTTTGTTTTCTTTTTGTAGTCAACAGCTACAATAGCAATATTAAGACTAAGATAAATTTCACAAATCTAAACCAAATTCAAAATTGTAAAATGTTTTGGAAAGGTGAGAGTGTAATATTCAAAACCCAAAAATCATTTCACAAAATATTTTTTGTGTAAAAATATTCTTATCAAACAATAGATGGGTTGCTAAAAACAATTAACAAAAAATATTCATAAAAAAATGAATGAAAGTTTTGCAAGAAAACACTTCAACTTGTATTTTTTATGAAAAATTCTATAAAGAGCTTAAAAAAACAATGATCTACAAAACAAAAAATAAATAAAATGGATTGGAAAGATTATCCCATGGATCAAAGATTGCTCTGATACCAACTGATATGGAGATAAGCAAGATAATGAACAACAAACAAAAATTCAATTCTACAAATGAGACAGTAATCTCTGCATTCGGAGAACAAATTCAAACAATGGCATTATTCTCTACAAATAAAAACTGTAAACTTGTATTTCCAATCTGCCTACGTGAAAAGAAAATACAATATTATATAGGCATGAGTATGCCTAAATTAATGATATGTAAGCATGCATATGCCTAAATTAAAGATTCAGAAATATCATCCAAATCTTCACGTGAAGTGGAGATAATAACAATTTTCTATGCTATGCAAAACTAAATAACCTATTAGCTAATTATGACTAACCTCCTAACAAATAGGAAACTAACTTTTACTTTTAACTTTTTATGTAGGATAAAACTAACAAATATTAAAATAATAATTTAAATCCTATATCATAACCTATACCCTATGAATCCTCATCAATAACTCTCTTCACTCTAACAACACTTCAACAACACATACGTACCTATAAAATAATCTCATCTAAAACCACCATCTCATAATCTCAATATATAGGCATAGAGAGAGGATAAAACTATAAATTGTTTATCAAAATAATAGATACCAAAACCATGGTATCATTTTAAAACCCCAAGACCACCTTGGAGAGCATCATTTAAGAATAGAAAATGCATCAATGATTGCACATAGATATCCCATGGGTTCAATCACTTGACCTACCAAATAGTACACACAATCACAAAGGAATCTTCAATGTCAAAACTCCTAATGGCTCAAATCCCCAATTATAGCACTTAAAAATGGAGTGGCTAACTCATGTAAGTCTTGTCTACCATACAAGATTCTCCACTCCTCAATCCTAGCACATATAATTGAGAAAGTGCATTTAGTCATAAAAAATTCAAATATAACCACTACCATTGTACTCCACCTTCTTCATGAATGAATATGATAACTAAAATTAATATTCTAAGAGAATATAAATTGCTATTAATATTCTAAGAGAATATAAATTGCAATTAATATTCTAAGAGAATATAAATTGCAATTAATATTCTAAGAGAATATAAATTGCAATTAATATTCTAAGAGAATATAAATTGCAATTAATATTCTAAGAGAATATAAATTGCAATTAATATTCTAAGAGAATATAAATTAAAATTCAATTTTCAATCACACCTTAGGCATCTAATGGCATGTTTCAAGATTGTTGGAGATATATGAATTGTAAATAGAATTGCAAGGTAAATAACACCTTAATCCTAACATTCTCCCACTTGATATTATACATTATAAATACATCCATAGGTAAATAATTACAATTAAGTATAAGTTTCAAGGCCCATGGCCTTTTTTGTACCAAGAGAAATTATATGTTGTCACTGGCTTCATAAGTAAACCTACAACATTAACCAAAGTAACAACATTCTCTAACAAGTCCTTACCATTCTCAATAATTTCTTGCACAAAGTGATATTGAACATCTAAGTGCTTAGTATGAGCATGATACAGAGGATTTTTAGCCAAAAAAATAACACTTTGACTATATCTATTGATTCTAACCCACTAAGAGGCTCCTATTGAGAAACAAGGTAAAAATATTACAAGAATAACTTCTACAAGTCTGTGCAAATCCAAAATCTATTTATTTAAAAAGAGGATTACCATATGATTAATTATTTGATTGCATATATTAGTAATAAGAAACAAATCAAATTATCATGTCAACACAAGATTTATGTGGCGAAACCATTTCGAGAAGAAAAAAACCACACAATAAAGAGGACAAGTATGTATTACTCTTCAAAGGTGAGATACGTCCACACACTATCACTCTCTTCACTCTAACATCACTTTGAAAACACCTATGTACCTATAAAATAATCTCATATAAAAGCAACATCTCATACTCTCAATATATATGCATAAAGACAATAAAACCATAAACGATTTACCAAAATAGTGGATACCAAAGCCATACTATCATGCAAAAACCCAACACCTACCTTGGAGAGCATATTTTGAGAATAGAAAATGCATCGATGACTTCACATGGGCATCACATGGGGTGTAATCAATTGGCCCCAAGAATAGTTAACATAACTGGAAATATACCTTTGATGTCATAACCCCCAATGGCTCAAATCCCTAAGTATGAAACTTTAAAATGAAGTGGCCAAATCATATAGGTGTTGTCTATCATGCAAGACTCTCTACTCCTCAATCCTAGCACCCAGAATTGGAAAAGTGTATTTAGTGATCCCAATGTCAATTATAGCCACCACTAGTATGTTCCACCTTTTTTTTGAATGCATATGATAACTAATATCAAAATTTTAAGGGAATCTAAATTGTAATTTAATTTTTAATTACACACTAGGTGTCTACTGGGAATTTCCAAGAGTGTTGGAGACACATGAGTAATACATAAATTTACAAGGTAAATGACACCTTAATCCCAACATTCTCCCACTTGATAAATTAAGTACAAGTATTGAAGCCCATGGCCTTCCTATTCCAAGAGAATTTATATGTGGTCATTGTCTTCATAAGTGAATCTACAACATTATCTAGAGTGTTAATATTATCTAACAAGACACTACCATTCTCAAACATTTCTCACACAAAGTGATATTGAACATCAATGTGCTTATTATGAGAATGATACATAATATTTTTGGCCACACAATAACACTCTGACTATATCATTTGATTCTAACAATCTTGCAATCAAAACTAATACTCATACCAAGTCTTGGTAACCAAAATACCTCCTTAAAGACATGTACAGTAGCCATATAGTCTTATTATATGATGGATAAAATAATTGCGGGCTTCATTTTACTCATATAAATAATTGTACCTCCAAGAAAAGAGAAAATATAGCCACTAATGGACCTCGACTATCCAAGTTACCAGCCCAATCCACATCAACAAAAGTCATGTATTTCTAATAACTTGTTCACATCATTAGTACCATGATAAAATAAATAATAATAATAAATTGCATGCATATATAAAAATACCCTCTTAATGAAAGTTCAATGCTCTCTATGAAGGTTAGACATAAACCTACTCAAAACTCCCATTGCTTGGCCAATATCGAGTCTAGTGCAAACCATTACATACATCAAACTACCAAAAACACTAGCACAAGGCAGGTTAGAAATTTCATAAAAATCATCATTAAAATTAGGAAACATGTCTAAAGTAAGCTTAGTATCAACATGAAATGAAATACTCAATGACTTATAGTCAAGCATACTAAACTATCACAAAATAGTATCCACATACTTTGACTCGACCAAAGTTTTATATGTACCAGATCCTTATTTATCTATCCCAAGAATATATTTAATAGCCCCCAAGTCCATGTTGAACAAAAATTTGAGTTTTGAGCTCCTTGATCATTACCTTGTTGTTACTAATAAATGACATATCCATATATAAGACAAAAATTAGTATCTAATCATCAATAGTCTTAATATAAATACAATGATCTCCATCACTCCTAATAAAACCAAATTCAATGCAAAGAAATCAAAATTCTAGTACCACATCTTGGTGACAATTTTATACCATGCAATGACCATTTAAACTTGTAAATCAATTATTCATTTTCTTTGATTATAAAACCATCAGGTTGTTGCATATAAATATCGTCCTCAAGATTCTCATCAAGAAAGTAGTAAATCAATTATTCATTTTCTTTTATTATAAAACCATCAGGTTGTTGCATATAAGTCTCCTCCTCAAGATTCTCATCGAGAAAATAGTTTTAACAAGACAAAAACAAAAAATCTTATAAATGGCTCATGCTCAGATAATAAAGGAAAGCAGTTTAAAAAAATTTCAAATCATGATTTCAACTGCGAGACCCATTAAAAATATTTTGATGGATTGGGGAAATGATGTTTCTGTATCGGCCAAGGTAGATAGCATTGGGTATAATCAAGAAGGCTTAATGATGCCTCATTATGGAAAGGGTGTTATCATTCCCAATAAAGGATGGAACATAAGGCACAAGTTATCTCCTTGTGATAAGTCCAAATTACATAAAATCATAACCAGTGGGTTTGAACCGTTGCCTCTCCAAATGAAAAGCCCTAACGTCATCCTCAACACTAAAAATTTCAAACTGTCGGTGATCTCAATTTTTGAGGAGAAAAGAATAAGGGCAGAATACTTGCTTCTACGCAAGGATAGTCTAACTAGTGAAGAGATAATGCGAGGCCCCAGAAACATAACAAAGTTGAGCAAGCATGAATCTCTGAGACAAAATGTTGAGTTGTGGAGTGTAAGGAAGCTAAGGTAGCGGAACAACTTCCTACACTAATCTTGAGAGGAGAGTAATGAAAAAATTTACAAATCTTTATCAATTACATAAACTTAAACAAAAATAAACATAAATATAATGCAACCACGACACAATGATTTACGTGGGGAAAACCATTTTGGGAGGAAAACCCCACACTCCAAAAGAATCCCAATACATTATTTAGTAAATCGCAAAGATTATAATATACTTGCAGAGAAAGCTTCTCACAGGAGTATCACCACCAAAGATCTAGAGACAACACGACCGCTATCAGACTCTTAGAATACATCATCATCTCTTTGTACCGCAGTCGTAATACAATGCCCTCTAAAATAGGGAAACATTCTAAGGAAAGACAAGCCAAAAAATATCTTCCATTAGATCTAAAACCTAATAACGAATGGTCCAAATTTACAATATATCATTATTTAATGTATGTCGGCCATTTTAGAAGTTTCTTGAAAAAGTTAACACACTCACATTTTGCTCTTTTTTTCTATTGTATACACTTATCGGTGTAACTAGGAAATATATATATAAATTTATATACATCCTATCAACAATAAATTGTATATAATTGCAAGGTTGAGACACTTTTTCCCAACATGGAGCCTCTTTGAACATGTAGGTTTCACCCTATATTTTGAAGCAACGCAGGGTTACAGTGAGGAACTCATATACAAATTTGTGAATGCTTGGAAGAATGGTGAGGTAAATCGAGGAGGGCTTCATTTCACTATAGATGAAAAACTTATAGCTCAAGCCACTAGTCTCAAATATGAAGGGAATAAAATTGACAAAAAAACACGAGAAACTACCAGAATTACATCGATAAGTTTTTCAAAGCCAAGGAAAAAGCTTAGAGGTTTCAAAATGGCTATTCAAGGTTGCAGCTCCCGCCTCCATAACATAATGTAAGTTTTTTTGTGATGAAATATTTCACTCTTGAGGGTAGATTTCAATTTATTCATGGGTACTATTTTCCTATACTGAACCACATCCACCACTTTGAGAAAATTAATATGCCCTTCTTTCTCCTTTCGTCGCTGCAACAAAGTTTGGCTAATGGGGTAAACCCACAATTGCATCAAGGTTTAATTAGGGAAATTTACAAATATGTTCTCGCTACCACCCTGCAAAAGAATTTAGCTCATAATTTGATTGAGAACCTTCATTCCCCAAAAATCTCTATCAAAATCAAGTTGATCGAAATCTGTCCCCACTCCCCAAAAAAATAAATTCCACAAAAAGCATCACACTCCCCACCTAAAAATGTGCACCCCTCTTGGAAGGAGCTCCTAAAAATCACTTTGAGAAAATGAAGCACAACCCCCCTTTCCTCAGGCATCATAAAGAAAATGAAGGTGGTGATAAAAGAGCCTTGCCCTAAAACCCCTACCATTACTATTCATGACGATAAAGATATTAGCCCTAAAAGTGGGCTCACTCCCCTTGGGGGTCATAGGTCAACCCGCTTTTATTTAGCTGCTTCAAAGGGACAGGAGATAAGCAAGAAAATAAAAAGTTTTGCTAAAAAGAGGAGTGAGGCCCCTCTTGAATCAAAGGATAAAAATGGGAAAAGGTGGTCAAGGAGGAGAAACAAATCTCCTCCAAGGAGGAATATGTTCCTGATAGCCTTGAGGAAATGGAGTTCTTAGAGGACAAGGGTGGCTCAGAGTTTGATGTGCTCGAGGACACCAGCCAAGAATCGAAAGAAGAGAATAATCAACAGGATGAGGAGCAATGTGAGGATTAAGGGATTAACCTTGGTAAAGTAGAGAAGGAAAAAAAAATGATAGTTCGATTGATTTGGAAGCCATTGAGTTGACTACCAACACCCCTCCTAACCCTGAGAGTTTGAAAGTGAAAGAGACTGAAATTGAAAAGATAAAAAATGACATGCTCATGGAGAGGGTGGAGAAAATTGAAAGAATGATGGAAAAGGAGGACAATTCTAATAGGTTTCATACCATTGAGGAGACCATCAAGAACATGTGCAAAGTCATGGAAAAAGTTATGAAAAGAGCAGTAATGGGTATCATATCAAGCCAAGGAAAAAAGGAAGAAGGGTTGAAGTGGATCGTTCTAGGATGATGGAGTTGAAGGGCATCCTGGAAGAAACGATGGAATATCTTCAGAAGACTTGGAGTCTTATAGAGGATTCCTAGTTTTTCTGTCTTGTTTGGTCTCGGTCCTAGTTTTGTTGTGTATTTGGTCGATTGGTATTTTTGGTTTCCTTTATGTTAAGTTTGATATGGGATTTTTAAGCCTGAACTTTTATTATATTTTGTTAATCTTTGTTATTATGGTTATGCACTATCTAGGAACTTATGACAAGTTTTTCTTGTCTTTTGATAGTTAGTGGGTTAACGATATTATGGTTTGGTTAAGTTTATACTAGTACTTAGATAAGGTTTTTTTATGACCCCATAAAACTTGCTTGATATTGTTCTCTAATGTTTGGGGTGAGGAGATGTAGTGTCGTTTCCTTGGTTGTCTTCTCTATTTTTTTGTTCTTATCTAGTTGTTGTTTGCTTTGGATTGTTTTGCTATTTTTGTATAGGATCAGGTCCCTAACCCCTGCTTGTATAATAAAAAACATCTATTTTCTCAATATTAAAATCACAACCTTTAGCAATGCATAAAAGGAATCTAATAAAAGATAACAACATGAGAGAAAAATTGACTAAAATCAATTCCCTTTTTGGGGAGTAGCTCTTAGTCACTAGTTTGGTCTTGTATTTCCCTAACCAACCATCTACACTAAATTTATTTTTGTACACTCACTTGCAACCAATGGGATTTCTTCCCTCAAGAAAAATGATAAGATCCTAGGTATCACAAATATACAAGGCTAGCATCTCCTCATGTATGCCATGAATCCAAGACTCATTGTCCCTTGAAGAGAGAGCCTCCCTAAAAAATATAATATAATCTACCTATTCTTCCATGTGCTTATCTTGCACATCATTATCTAAACTCTTAAATGAGCCCTCTTCTTCTTATCCATCCTTTGATCCATTTGATTGTTCTTCCACAAGTACATCTTCTTGCTTTTCTATTTTTTGAAGTGCACTATTTTCATTCATTCTTTTTCCTTTGTTTGTTATTCATCTAAACAAGCTCTAAACTCCTTGAAAATCACATCTCTAGAAAAAATATTTTTTAGGTTGCGGGAAATCCACTTGAACTAGCTGTGAGGTTCAAGAAAATGTTGATATCTTAGACTTTTTGAGTGAAGGAATAACCCAACGATGTTTTGTTTTTTATGGTTTTCAAATGTTTTTGATTTTTTGTTGTTTTTCATATTTTTTTTTATTTTTTTGTTTTATGACCATGATAGGATGTTCAAAGATCTAACCCACAACCAACTTCAGGAAGGTGCCCCCAATTGGAGACAAAACTACTTTCCTTAATTAGTAACAAGCCACAGTTGGATACATGTTTTATGAAATGGATGGGTGGGTGTTGTGGATAGCACCGATAGATAATGATGTGGGTCTTATTCAAACATAGTGCCTATTTGCCAAGGTTTCACTATGGTACGAAAAAGCTTACTTGAACTAGTTGTAGGGTTCAGGAAACTGATGATATCTTAGAATTTTTGAGTGAAGGAATAATCCACATTGTTGGTATCTTTGAAGGTTACCTTGGTAGTGCATTGGTGGTACACTTTGTTGTTGGGACAAATTGTTTTGAAGGTTACTCTGGTGGTGCATTCGTGGGATGAACTGTTTCGAAGGTTATCCTAATAGTGCTAAGATATTGAAAATTTAGATTGATATTTCACTTTGTTTTTCTAGAGGGTATGTTGCAAAAAAGCTTACTTGAACTAGCTATGAGGTTCAAGCAACTATTGATATCTTAGAAGTGTGAGTGAGGGAAAAATCCATGTTGTTGGTATCTTTGAAGGTTACCTTGGTAGTGCATTGGTGGTACACCTTGTTGTCAGGATGAATTGTTTCAAAAGTTACTCTAGTAGTGTGTTGGTGGGATACCTTGTTGGTGGGACGAACTATTTTAAAGATTACCCTGGTGGTGCATTGGAAGTATACCTTGTTTTTGGGATGAACTATTTCGAAGGTTACCTTAATAGTGTGTTGGTGGTATACCTTGTTGGTGGGACGAACTGGGAAGGGTACCATGTGACACACCTTGTTGTTTGGACAATACCTAGATCACAATGTGAGCTAGAAGGCATAGATTAAGATTTATTCTGAAGCAAGAGGTAAGTACTTTCCCCCAGTGTCTAGCAATGTAGGTGATGGATTATATTGTGATAGGATAACATGTTTGGATAGAGTATGCCTCTTTTTGGACAATTCCTCATGACTCAGATAGTTCCAGATAGGATAGGTTCAATGATAGTGACCCATGTCAAGATGTTTTCCATAAGCAAGTTTAAAGTGTACACCAAAAATTTGTCAAGATCAAGATACATTGGATTGGGATAAAAATGGATTGGATTTATTATGGATCAATTGTGATGCTTCCACCTGAAATGGTACACGTAAATGATCGATTCAACACATGATGCCTGTTTGCCAAGTTTTCATCATGGAACTTGTCCAAAGCACCATCGTAGTGGTTTTCACTAGAGGATGATTTTTCTCTTGATTATTTTATTGATTTTTCTATTTCTCTTTATTGATTTTTTATGTCACACAAGATGCCTGTTTACCAGGTTTTCATCATGGTGATAATTTCCTGCTCATGTTGAACCACCTAGTGGTGTTGAAGTAGATATTGTTGGTGTTGATATGGTTGTTTTTGTTGTCATGACATGCCAATGATATCCTAATTGGAGGAGTTGTTTTGCTAAGATACGAGCACTTGAATGTAACCCTTGATAATTCTTATCTTCATTGTCGATATTGAAGTTAACCTTTCCTTGATGCACACATCGTGATAGAGTGCCCTTAGAATCCTTATGATAAAGAGTTGTTTCCAATGCATAGTTAATGAGAGATTTGGATATCTTGGATGGCGAAATGCATTGAGGGATATGATATTTAGATGGATTAGTTGAAAGTTTGGAACCTTTGACTCTCCAAACTTGGGACTATGAGCAATGATGGGTGGATATGGAGATTCAATTGGGACCAATGTCTTGATATACCTTGTAGGTCTCTCTTGAAGCTTTCTTTTGTATTGATAGACATCTTTAATGGATGAACTTACCTTTTTTATTTTTCCCCACAGTTTCATTGACTAATGGAATTTGGTAGGGATTATTTTCTTGCTTTTTCTTTTGTATCCATTTAAAATTTTCTTGTTCATTTTGTTTTACTATTTCTTTTGCTTCAATGACTTGTTTCATTCTTGGATATAGCCTTTTCTCTCATTGCTTGTCCCAATTGGAGGGTTGAAATATGTGTGTATGATGATTCATGATATGGCTAGTTGTAGTGTTGGTAGTAATTTTATCATAAGGACTCTTCGTGCTCTCTATGTTGATGCTTTCATTAGATAAAGTTTCCCCTAGTATTATAGAGGTATCCCTGATATGTTGAGATCCCTTAATTGTTGAATGACCAAGACCTTGATGCTTAGGATTGCCAATAATTTGCACTGGTGCTAGGATACCCTGTTCATGTAGGCCTAACTCTTTGTCTTGATAATGCATCTATTGAAAGATTTTATTTGTCATAGGATATGATTTACCTTGAAAACAAGTTAATAATCCTTCTCTGCTCTATTGCGGTTCTTCAAATGTGATGGCTTCTTCACTGATAGGATCCTTCATATGTGGGATAACTTCCTAATTGATATCTTTGGATTGATTCTATGAAATATCAAATTTTGATGGCCCTTCAAAATATATTGGTGCTTCTTTGACTATTGTATACCCAATGCTCTGCTACTAAAGATTGTTAGTTATCTTTGCTAATTTTAAGATACTGTGCTCCATATTTTCATGCTCGATGTCTTCAACCTACCTGGAGGATGTTTCTAATTTTAATGCATCTTCTTGATCAATTTAAAATATGTTTATAGATTTTTTTGTGCTTTGATCATGTGTAAAGATGTTAAGAGTAGGCAACTCTTGTTCCTTGTTTATGGTATCATCAAGAGTATGAGACTCTTGTTTTGGATGAAGATTGGTAGATGTATGTGTGCTTTGAATATGGATTTGTTCTTCTTTTGGAAAACCTTAGATGTCTTGGAAGATATTTTCCAAGTCATTGTAGTATTTTGATGATAGGGATTTTTTATCTTGACTTTCCGCGGTATTATCTTCGATATGCTTTGGTTCGTACTCTTGACATGGATCAATTTCAAAGAATGGATTGCTTGAAAAGGATCCTTGGATTTCCTCAAAATGTGGGAATATGGGTGATAGCTCTTTGCTTTGATTTTCTGCATTGGGTACAAGTGTGGGATTAAGATTCTCTTGATCACCAATATGTACCTCTATGATATTTAATGATGTCAATGTATCTTGGATTGGATAATTGCTAGATTTGGGTGTTTGAGTTTGATCATGCTTGGGATTAAACTCTTGATGTATGTCCTCTTGCTCATTGGATGATGTAGAGACATTGTCAATGTGATTAGTGATAGATAGATCTTGATCGTTGTTTTTAACTTTTGAGGTTGATACATTGTCATTGTTATTAGTGTTTGAGCCTTGAAAGTCATTTTCAATAGCTATTTCCCCTTGATCAATAAGGTATTGGATGATATTTTTGAGAGTAACACATTCTAATGTATCATGACCTTTGATTTTGTGGAACTCACATTGTTCATACAATCTATACCCAGGGGGTTTAAAGTTTGGTTCACCATAAGTTGGACTATCATTAATTTTGATAAGGTCCTATTGTACTAGTTTGTGCATGATTACCTCTAAAGTCTCTCCCAAAGGAATGAATTTCCTTCTTGGTTGATCGTATTGCCTCTGTTGCCCTCCTTGATTTTTCTGCTCTTGATTTTGTTGTTGGTTGTTCAATTGATTGTTTTGGTAACCGAGTTGATTGTTTTGTAACTGCAAGGTTATATCATTAATAAGTGTGTTCATTTGGTTTGGAAGAATGTTATAACCTTGTTGTTCGATGGTGTTTTCTCGATCATAGGTGGGTTTTTGTGAAGGCACGAACCCTTGATAACCATGTTGTGTATAAGGAGGGTTAAGTCCTTTTTGTGTGTTGTAGGTACCTTGAGGGTGGGGTGCAACTATATATCGAACTTGAGGAATTATTTGATCTTGAGTTTGAGGTACACCTTGGTGTTGTGGAACTCCTTGATACTATGGATATTGGAAGTGTTGTTGATGTGGATATTGAGGTGTTTGTGGAATGATGTTTGTTTATTGTGGATATGTAATGTTCTGATATTACACATGGCATTGGTGATACGTCAAATTTCAATTTCGTTTAAGTTCCTCAAGATCTCTCTCAATTTTATTTAGGGAGATTTGATGTTTTGGAATTATTTCTTGATGGTGATTTCGAAACCCTTGATGTTGTTTCCCTACTAGATGTTGTGACCCTTGATAAGAGTGATTTGGGTAATAAATCAACATGTTTTGGGGATGCTATGGTGCTCAATATCTTGTCACAAGGTCATTCAATTTATATTTCTAAGAGGATCATACTTATTGCCATGCGAGAGGTGGTGACATGGGTCTTCCAACTGTTAGGTCTAATTTCTCCCCTTCTTTATCTAAGATGTTCACTGCATTTCTCCACTAATTGGGTGTTTCTTTTATCACAAATATAAAGCTCCTTAAACTAATAATGATATATTTTTGTGCTCCTTCAATCAGTTTGAAGTGTGACTGTATGATTGTTGGTGTAAGGTTCGATTGTTGAACCGAAGCAGTCAGTCGCCAAATCATCATATGGTGAATGGTGTTTGAGATGGTTGCTATGAAGCTCAAGACCCTAAGGTTTGAGCATTGTTTTGGAATAGTGCTACTTTTCAGAAATCAAAATGTTGAAGGACTAGGGTTGATATTTCACTTCCTTTTCTAGAGGAGATGTTGTGGAAAATATTACTTGAACTATCTATGAGTCCCAAGTAACTGTTGATATCATAGATGTCTGAGTGAAGGAATGATCCCAGTGGTTTTTTTTAATTTTGATTTCTAATAAG
Source organism: Sequoia sempervirens (assembly GCA_007258455.2). Lineage (NCBI taxonomy): Eukaryota > Viridiplantae > Streptophyta > Pinopsida > Cupressales > Cupressaceae > Sequoia > Sequoia sempervirens. Next base: position 574,430,806 of record VDFB02000015.1, on the reverse strand, counting down.
TAGGATGGAAATAATGGATGAGGGACTATGTGACTTATCTGCTTTTCCAATTGTTTTGTTCTAATAATGATCCTATAAACATCTTTGGTTTTTTTTTCCCAATTGTTAGTAGGATAAAGCAATAGCACTGGTTTTTTAAGCAAATACAAAAGACTATGAGAAAAAGTGGCTAGATTTATTAAGTGTAGCAAAAATGGTGTTAAGTGCTCAGGTTTCGGAGAAGCAAGTGCGAGCTGGAATGGCAAGTGCAACTTCTATGTGTTTCTGTCAAATACAATAACTACTTAGGAAAAAGTGAGTTTCTTGGGAAAATAAAAGAATCTTAGTGTTAAGTGCACTAGTTTCTTAGAAGCAAATGCAAGGAAATAAAAGTAAGTGTGCACATCCTATAGAAATTGCTTAGTTTTTTTCAAATGCAACTAATTTTAATTAGTGAAGTTTTTGGAATAGAGAGCAAATGCAATGAATTTTTGGCAACTGCTCAGAAAATGTGACAACTACACTGGAATTTTGTGCAAATGCAATGAATTTTTTGGCAAGTGCTCTAGAAAATGTGAGAGCAAATGCAACTATTTTTTTTAGCAATCTCTCTCTAGATTTTTGCAAGATTAAAGCTAGTTTTTCTCTCAATTTCTCTATGTTTGGAGTATGGAAAGTGATACAACAACACTTGGACTAACTCAAAAAGCATGGACTTGTGTGACCTTCATGTATATAGCTTAAGTTGTGAAATCATGACACCCAAGCCATAGTTCCCAAATGTTTACTTTGATCAATGCAACCTTAAATTAAAGCTCGAATATTCAGAAGCCTTCAAGGAAATCCTTTAAGGAGTGCAAATATAAGGATTTTCTCAAAAGCATACACTAAGCAAAAGGGTTTGCAATTCGATCATCATGTTTAATGTTTGTTTGGATGTGTTCTTTTTAAATCAAGCACAAAATTTGATGTCAAGATTGTTTTGAATGTATTTTGCTAGTTTAACATAAACAAGCAATTGCAACCCTAGTGGATAGAAACCATTCTTTTAGGTAGGCCTGCCTCATGCCCTAAAGGGATAATTTTACATGCAGCTTATGGTGCAGGCCTATAGTCGGACATGGCAAGTAACTTCTTAAAAGTAAATTCCAATGAACCACTTTAAAGAATGTTTTTGGATAAAAGGGTAGCTTCTAAAATAATTTGACTCTTAGTAATGTTTTGGGGATATTATTTTCGGGCCCCTATACATGTAGTGTTTTTTTCAATTAAGAACCTCCTAGCCCTTATGGGTTTTTACACATCACAAGGATACTGAGGGAAAATACATTGGTAGAGGCCATCAGCACTCGGCGGGATGATGAACTTTCCTAACACCCACAACTTATTTATATAACAGTCTAGAAAAAAATTACCGCTTAGATCGCCTATGAGTTCTCCAACATGAGATGTTTCTCAATAGGCAGGCCCTCTAAAAAGGTATGCTTGAAAAGAAAGGTGTGAAGCTCAAGATGTTTTTGCTCACCCAAGATTGCCAAAAGGTGCGAGGTGAGAAGAAAACCATCTAGTTTGCCAATCATTGAATGCACAACATACACTTCATAGCAGTTTGATTCTTTTTAAGCACCTCAAACGATGCTATCCCCTAAAATATGTGAATAAAACAAAATAACTTGTTCTTTTTAATTGCACCAATATGAAGTATTTAGGATATCATTGACCTAAGATAGCAATGGTCCAAGACATAAAGAATAACTTGTTCATTTTTAAATCCAAATTTGAGTGTTTCTAAGAAATCAATCCTGGTTTTTAACTTGGTCAACAAAAGTGAAAACGAGCATGCGTCAACAAAAAGAAATCATTTTGTGTTTGTTCTTTTTATGCACCAAAATCAAAGTTCCTAATTATGAAAACTTGGAAAGAATTCATTTTTAGAGCACCTTAATTGAAATGCTTGTACTTTTTATGCACCAAATAACAATTCCTAACTTATAAAAACTTGAAATGGCTCATTTTTAAGAGCACCAAAATGAAAGATTCATTTGTGGTGTTCTTTTTAAAGCACCAAATAAGAGTTCCTATTCTAAGAAAGCTTGAAATGGTTCAATTTAATAAGACCAAAATGAAGTTTGCATTTGTGTCATTCCTTTTAAAGCACCAAATGATGATTCGTACCTTAGGAAAGCTTGAAATAGGTC
>VDFB02000015.1:574082878-574428529 GCA_007258455.2 Sequoia sempervirens | reverse complement strand
AAGTAAAGTACCCTCTATGCTTCTACGGTATAAGGTATCACCTAGGATGACAAATCTGGATACCTTTTTGATAAAGGTTCGTTTTAGGCTAAATGGTAGGTCAGCGGGTAAGACTCCTATTCGAAGATAAGTGTAGATGTCATGATACCAAGGATCGCCAGGACCAACGATTTCACACACATATTCCGATTCTGGTACCTCGAATGTGGGAATGAGAATCTGCTCGATCAGAAATTCATATTTTGGTACATTATGAGGGATGTCTAATAGAGACCCAATTGTAGCCATGGCGTCAGCTGCTCTGTTGTTGGTTCTTGGAATCTGCTCAAATGTTATGTCGATGAAGGATTCCTTTAGAGTTTCCACCAATTTTTGTATGGGGTTAGCTTGTCATCCTTTGTCTGATATTCATTATTGACCTGATTTATGATCAGTTGTGAGTCGCCATAGACCTTGAGAGCTATGATATTCCACTGCACTGCTATCCTGAGACCTATAGTCAAAGCCTCGTATTCCGCAATGTTGTTAGTGCAAGGAAATGCTAGTTTGTATGATCTTGGTATGCAGTCCCCCTGTGGGGTGATGAAGAAGACACCAGCTCCTGATCCATGTTGTGTATATGAACCATCGAAGTATAGTTTCCAAAGGATCAGCAATGTTGAGGTTAAAAATAGACTATCCGGAAACTCGAGATAAGGACTGCAATGCCATAGGTGCTTCGCTAATTGGTCTCGCAATAACTTGACCCTTGATGGCTTTCCTCTCTACATACTCGATGTCATATTCTGATAATATCATGACCCATTTTTCCATTCTGCCAGTTAACATTGCCTTTGATAAGAGATACTTGAGGGGATCAATTTTCGCAATGAGCTTGATCTTGTGTGCCAACATGTAGTGTCTAAATTTTTGGGATGCAAACACTACTGCGAGACAAGCTTTTTCAATGAAGGAGTAATTTAGCTCGTGACCAACCATTGTCCTGCTGATATAGTAGATGGCCCTTTCTGTTCCGTTTTCATCATGCTGAGCAAGAAGAGCTCCTAGGGCTGCTGCTGTTGCTGACACATATAAGATCAATGGTTTTCTCGGGATAGGTGGCATTAACACTGGAGGTGTGAGGAGATATTCCTTTATTTTGTTGAATGCCTCTTCGCACTTGGTATCCCATTTGTATACTACCCCCTTGTGGAGTAGGTGTGAATACGGATTTTTCTTGTCTGCCAATTGTGCTATGAACCTTCTAATGATTGAGCCTACCTTGGAGGCCTCTCAGTTGTGCTTTAAGTTCTTTGGTGCTTCCATCTCAAGGATTTCTTTGACTTTTGCTGGATCTACCTCAATACCCCTCATGGAGACTATGTATCCTAGCAGTTTACCTGATTGTACGCCGAAGACACACTTCTTGGGATTTAGTCTTACTTTGTATTCCTCTAATCTGTCAAAGATAGCACTTAGGGCTGCTATATGATCTTGTCTTTTTCTTGACTTTGCTAGGATGTCGTCGACATAGTCTTCAACTGTCTTGTGAATCATGTCATGGAAGATCAATGTCATGGCTCGTTGATATGTTGCTCCTGCATTCTTGAGGCCAAATGGCATCATGTTCCAGCAGTAGGTTCCCCATGGACAAGTGAAAGCCATCTTGTGTTGGTCTTCTTTTGCTATCATGATCTGGTTATATCCTGAAAATCCGTCCATTAGTGATAGCATCTCGTGCCCTGCTGTCATGTCCACTATCATATCAATATTGGGAAGTGGAAAGTCATCCTTGGGACATGCTTTGTTCAAATCTCTGAAATCCGTGTAGATTCTGATAGCTCCGTCAGGTTTTGACACGGGTACCAAATTTGATACCCATTCTGCATAATCAATTGGTCGGATAAATCCTGCATCTAGTAGCTTTTTGAGCTCCATTTTGACTAACAAAGCAATTTGAGGATGCATTTTGTGAAGCTTCTGTCTGACAGGTTTTGCATCTGGATACACTGCTAGGTGATGAATACGATATTTGGATCAAGTCTGGCATATCGCCATCCATCGCGGTTATTTGTCTTTCCTTTAGGAATGCTGCTAGGAGTTCTTGTTCTTCTGATAATAGTGATTCCGCATAGAATGTTATGTGCGGGGTCTCCTCTGTTCCTAGGTTGATTGGGTTGCATTTTTCGGCCAAGACTGCTGACTTCTCTTGATGAATAGCTCTTAGGGGAAGATTGAATCCTTCATCCTCAGGCGCCTCAGAGAGGTTTTCACCATTGGATACGTCCTTTATTTTTACTATTTTCTTGTCAGAGAGTGCCACGGTATGGTTTTCACTCAAGGACTTGGATATGATTCTTAATTTCTCACTTTTGCGACTAAAGGATTCAATCGTTTCCCCATAGTAGGCATGTGTGTCTAACTCCATTATGAATCTTGCCTTATGATCTCCATCTGGAATGTTATCCCTCAACCCCATGAATTCTGAGAGTGCTTCATCGTTTTCGAATGTATTGAGAACTAGTGGTCCTCGTTGGTCATAGTCGATCAGTTGGGGGTAGACTAAGCGGATCTCATGATTTTGACCATCTGGTTTAAAGGATATGGTACTAATCATACATAGGGTGGTATCTTCGAATAACCTAGGTAGGTTGGATAAGTTATCTTCGTCATCGCTACTAATATAAGGCTCAGTGATAAAGTTATGCATGTCTATCCCTATGGGTATTGGGGAGTGCACTTGTACTAGGACTGGCTGAGGAGAAACATTAGTGGCTCTAACCGGAGGACTTCGGCCACGTATGGTTATTCTCGGAGGGGTACATCCAAGACCAAGATTTGTTATAGGTCGCGTCTCAGGCATGATTGGTATTAAAAGCCCATTGTCATTTTGCCCCAGTCTTTGATTGCGGTCATATCCCATCGCAAGCATCATGTGTAGGCCTCTGCTTCTTTCATCCATTGGTAATTCAGGTGTCGTTCTTTCATCTCGATACAACATGTTTGATGGATCTGCTTCTATTACCTCATGGCCAAGGTCTCCCCATCTTGTGAATTCAGGATAATTTTGAGAATAGGTTTGAGATGAGGGAGCTTGATTTTCTTGTGGGCGTCCTCGTGATCTTGGAGATTGTGGTAACTCTCCTATCACAAAAGCATTGTTAGGAAACTTATAACTTCCACAACCGTCCTCTTGGATAATGAGCTTGATATCAAATATGGTGGGAATGGCGGGTGTCTCTGTCGCAGAAGTGGACGTGAGAGTGGCGGGATCGATGTATGATGTGGATGGGCCCTCATCATTTTTTGGCACTTGGGGGATTTTGTAATATTTGGCTTCAAGGTTCTTGCAATATGAAAACGGCTCAGGATCTCCATGGATAGTGACCTCTTGTCCATTATGTGTGAATTTCACACATTGGTGGAAGGTTGATGCTACAGCTTTCATTGCATGGATCCATGGGCGTCCCAGGAGAATGTTGTATGGTAAGTTGAGGTCCAGGATCTGACAAGTGGTTTCCATAAGCGTTGGCCCTACTTGGATAGGGAGCTTAATTGTGCCCTATGACACTCTTTCTTGGTCATCATATGCTCTTATTGTTATGCTCTTTCCTTTGTCAATGGAATCTTCTGATATCTTTAACTGCTTGATGAGGCTAAAAGAACAGATGTTCAAACCTGCACCTCCATCCACCAGGACTCTTTTGATTTTTCTTTTTTTCACAATGACCTCTAAGTGAAGTGCACGATTGTGAGATGGTTGGGCGGGAAAGTCTTGGTCAGAAAATGTGAGGAGATTAGGTGTTATGATGTTTCCGACCATAGCTTGGAATTGTTCTGCATCGAGGTCTGCGGGGACGGTAGACGAGGCTAATGCTTCCTCAAGGATCTTTTTATGGGCCGATGAGATTTTTAACAACTCCATGATGGAGATGTGTGCTGGCGTTCTTTTGAGCTGGTCTACAACATTGTAGCTATACGGAACGGCTCTTGATGTAGGGACTCTATTGGGTTGGGATGATCCTACAATGGTGACCTTTCCGCCTCTTGTGGTGACTCCACAGTCTTCGGCATAGGCACCTTTGATGGTAATGACCATGCAGTTTTCATTGAGGTTGGCAACAACTGTTTCGTATACATGATTTACACTGCCTTTTCCTTTATCCTTGTTATTCCCTTTGTTGCCATGATTTGGCATCGGATTCGTGTAGATCTTAAGATCCTGATTCCCCGTAGGTGCTTCCACATTTATGATTCTTTTGTCAATGAGATCTTGAATGATGTTCTTGAGTCTCATACAATTATTTGTGGTGTGGCCTTTGATTTTGTGGAATTCACATAGTTAATTCTCATTGTACCAAGGAGGTTTGACATCAAGTTCTTGATAATTCTCAAACGTAGGAGCTTGGATGAGTTTTTCGTCGATTAGCCTTTTCATGATGTCCTCAAGTGGTTCTCCCAAAGTAGTGTATTTTCGTTTGGGGTATGTTTTGCGTTGAGGTGGTCCTCTTTGGTCATTGACGTTATTGATGGTGGGATTATTGTTGGGTTGATATGTTGTGTGATGAGGGTTTTGGCGTTGTGGTTGGATTTGCGGTGTGGGTGTATTTTGGCATGGACCACTAATGACCACCTTGGCATCAACGACGCCATCATTAGTGATGTTCTTGTTTCTCGCCCATGTACGGGGTTTATCATTGTAATTTGATGGTGGGCGATTTTTTTGTGATTCATGATATGATGTTGATTCGATGGGTTGCGTTGCAAGGGCTCTTTCGATGCTAAGCGCCTTGGAGATTAGTTGATCATAGGTGGTGATTCCCTGAACTTTAAGGTGGAATGATAGACGACTTTCAAGATTGGTAATGATTGTGTAGACTTGTTGCTCTTCTGGCATGGTCCATTTGCTCTGATTGGCCTTGGATCACCATCGTTGAAGAAATGAAGCGAAAGATTCATTCTTTCCTTGTTTCAGAGCATAGAGTTCTTCGAGACTAACATCCATTGTAATGTTACATGCGTAGTTTCTAATGAATGCATCTCTAATTTCTTCGAATGTCTTAATGCCTGAAGGTAAGCGAGAGAACCATTCTATAGCATCTCCTGCTAAGCTCCTAGGGAATAGCCGCATCAGATAAGTATCGTCATATGCCACCTCCATACAATGAACCTGGAATTCCCTGATGTGATCTTCAGGGTTTCCCATCCCTCGATATTTGTCAAATTTAGGGATCTCAAATCCCTTAGGGAATGGTTTCATGTCTAGGCTCCTATCAAATGGATAGGGACACAAGTTGCTTTGCGTTTTGGTTGTTCGCCCTGATTGAAGATCGAGTACTTGTTGTGAGAGCAACTTGAATTGTGTCGTCATATCATTTTGAGGATCAGGGGGTGGAATGAAAGTGTTTTGGGGTGTTGCAATCGTGGTTTGGATGGATGGGTTGGTTTGGATGGATGGGTTGGTTTGTGCATTGTTCAATGGTATCGGTATGTTGTGGCAAGTGAAGTAGGCTTCTACTTGCTTTTGGATGAACAATGCCTGTTGTTGCTCTTGTTGTTGTTGCGCTAGGATTTTTGCTTGTTGTTGCACTTGTTGCTGTTCTAACAACGCTTGTTGTTTTGCTTGCTGCTGCGCTTGTTGTTGTTCTAACAACGCTTGTTGTTCTGCCTGTTCTTGTTCCCACGACGCTTGTTGTTGGGCTGCCAATTCTGCTGCTTCTTGTTGCTCTTGGTATTGCTTTAGTGCTTCTTGTTGCTCTTGGTATTGCTTTAGTGCTTGTTGGTATGCTTGCCATTGCGCTGCTTGTGCAAGAAGTTGTGCTTGTGCTTGTGCTTGTTGTGCTTGCGCTTGAGCTTGTGCTTGGGCTTGCGCTTGTGCGGTTTGTTGTTGCAATAATAGTTGTGCTTGAGTGTTTCTTTGTGCTTGCAATGTTTGTGCAGCTTGGGCGGCTTGAGCGGCTTGTTGTTGCTGTTGTTGTTGAAATAATGCTTGAGCTTGTTGTGCCTGTTGTGCTTGTAATGCAGCTTGTGCAGTTTTGGCAGCTTGCGCAGCTTGAGCGGCTTGTTGCACAGCTTTTTGTTTTTGCACTTGTTGATAGCCTCTTTGGAAAGCAGCTTGCAATGTTGCATCGAATTGGTTTGATGTGGTGAATGTTGGTGGTGATGGGGGTGGTGGTGGATTTGGAATGGCGTTGGTGGTGGTGGTGAATGGTGATGTTGTGTTGATCATTTGGTTGGTGGATGGTGTTGTTGTGTTGATCATTTGGTTGGTGGATGGTGTTGTTGATGTGGTAAGTGGCATCGTTGATGTGATTGGCCCTTGAGAGGTCATGCTTTGCGATGTTGTGGGGGTGTTTGATGATGTTGCCATTGGTTGTGTGTTTGTCGTTTGTGATGTCAACAATAATTTTTGAGCGTTTGGCAAGATGTTTTGATTGATGGTTGGGATAGCGGTTTGATTGATACTTGGTAGGGGAGGCAACCCCAAGCCAAGGAGTGACATGGATGATAATGGTAGTGGTGGGATAGGTGGAAATGTGAGGGGGGTGAATCCTTGTGAAAGTGTTGTGGTATTGAATATGCCCCCTGGTCCGAACATGTCTCCTTCCTCTTGCGAATTTGTGAGAAGAGGTGTTTGTGGCGCTCCGTGAAAAGATGTTGATGATAGGTCGTAATGTAAAGTGAGAGGAACATTTTGGTGTAATGGATTATGGAGGATGTTTTGTTCCACTGTGGTGTTTGCGTCCAAGTTTTGGTTATTTACAAGGGGATGTGATTGAAGTTCATTGAGAAATGTGCTTCCCTTGTTGACATTTGGTTGGGTTGGAGCAATCGATGTCATGATTTTTGGAATGTTTTGCGTGACGTTTTGGGATGGAGGTGTAGATGAAATGGGGATGGTGGATGAGATTGGCGGAAAAGATGTCTCTACTATGGTGCTCACATCAAAATCCGAAGGCAACTTGGCCCCTTGCTTTGCTAGTTCAAGCATGTACAACGAAGGGTTAAGTCTCATCATGACGTTGATGATTCTATGGTTGTCCGGATTTTGGAGCATTTATTTATTTCTTTCTTGAGACATTCCAAAAGGTGAGTCCTCCCCTTGATTTTCTTCTTGTGGGTTTTGTGATGATGAGGGACCAATGGATTTCTTGATTACGCAAGATTCATTTCTGTTTGTTTGGCTAAGGTCACTTGAAGCGGGAGTTTCTTTGTGGCTTCCATACTCTTCTTGTATTGAGATCTCGTTTGAACCATAAAACAAGGATCAATCTTCGAGAATATGGGAGATGAATCTCTTGATTCTTTGGATTAATCTCTATTTTATGTCCCAAAGTGAAAGTTTTAGGATGTCTTTTAGGATCAAATGTGATGATGATAAGATGGTGATGTTTAAAGATGGATGTTTATGGGTGTTGCTTTTGATAAATCTTGAATGAAATGCTAGGACTTTGGATTTTTGATTGGTTTGCTTTTTTTTGGATTTTGAGATTTTGTCCTTGATCTTGATTTGGATTTTGATTTTGATTTTGAACAAAAATACCCTAAGATGTTTGATAATGATCAAAAGGATAGTTGTGTTCAAAGGATGATGATTTGGATATTTGTGAGGAGGAGGATGTATCTACCCACACCTACCCAAACAAGGTGATTGTTTCACTAGGTATATGAGAAGGATTCATCTACATACACTAAGCTAGACAAGATGATTTGGATGACTTTGACTAAGGATATGCAAAAGGATGCATTTACACATTCCTAGCCAATGGTGTTTTGATAAATTTTTTCAAGGACTTGGTCTCAATGATTTTGGTGTTTGCTTGATTTTGTCATAAAGCCTAGCACTTCAAGGATGATTTCAAGGTTTTTCAAAAGATGATTTGTGAGATGGATTTTGATGTTTTTGATGGATGAATGTTTGTTTTGATCTTAGAATGACCCTAGTTTAGACTTTTGTTTAACAAGACCAAGGTATTGAAGAACATGTTATGCCCTAAGCAAGGTATCCAATCCCTTGAAACAATCTTGGATTTTGTGTGTAGTAAAATGAATATAAAGTGGGGTTGTCTCTTGAAGCATGTCGATAGAAATTAGCCAACAACTTTTCTCTAAAATCATATAACCTTTTGAGTCTTTGTTGATGTTGTTTTGGGCTAAGTTTCCTTTTCTTGGGTTTTTGTATCTTGATCTTGTGAGAAATCATTGAAAAGACATGTGTGGGGCTCAATTGCTTATCTTTGCTTTTAATGACTTCTTTTTACCAAATACACTTTCTTGATTATGTTTCAAACTAAAGATGTCCTATGTCAAAATTCCTTTTCTTCCCACAAAGTGTTGTGTGGGAGTTCCAAGAAATTGAGGCAAAGGGATTTCCTAGGTTAACCCTAGTTAGAGCAAATGACGATATAAATTCAAGTGATGAGAAACCTCTAAGGACATAATCCCAAGGGAAGGCAACAACACTTAAATTTGTCAAAAGGTATTTGCTCTATCAAAAGGGGTTTGAAATTTGCATGATCATGTTTAAGTGTTTGTTTTTCCAATGTTTACGAACAAGCATGTGTTTTTGTAACCCAAAAGCATGTACAATCCTATGGATGTGTAAGACAATATTTGTTGGATTCCCACTTGGACAAGTCTAGCTACGCTTATCTCTAGCGGATGGTTAGATGCTTGACCCCACTGGCTCCCCTCCACGGCTCATTAACGTCAATCGGGGCAGCCAAGCATCAGCACCCATGAAACTCCCATGGCATGCTTTCCATCTCTACTAGAAGACCGTAAGAGTGTGGGGTGGCTTCAGAACGACCGTTCTTGCACCAACAAATAGATTAAGGATTTTGGAAAATTCTAGCACATGGGTTCTAGTAAGGACTTTCCGTTCATGAAGATTGACCATCACGGCAAGAGTCCCCTTCCGGATCCATCTTGTAGAGCAACTGCGTGATTTGGCGTTTAACCAAAACCCTCATTTATATCCGGTTGGAAATACTCTTGGCTTTAGAGTGTTACCGGTTGAGTATTAAACTGGGTGAGTACTTTTCCCAAGGCGACCCTCTAAGATAAACAAAAGCGAGCAAAGACACAATCCGTAACTCGATCGATCTTTGATGGCACAAAGAAAGAGAATCTACGCGAAAATGCCCCTACTCACACTCGCACAAGATGTTCAATTTTTAAGCCCAAAATGAAGTGTTTCAAAGCAATAAAATGTATTTTAAGTGTTTCTCTTGCACCCTAGATCGCACGAAGTGCAAGGGGAGAGGATACGTACTCAAAAGACAATCACACAATTCAAACACTTGTTCATTTTATACCCTTCAAAGCAATTGTGAATTCGTTTTAAGCACCAAATGAAATATGAAGATTGTTTGTTCAATTTTTAACCCAAAACGAACTCTAGTAAGTTTGTCCTAAGATTCATTTTAAGCCCCTTGCAATGAAAATAAAATTGTTCATTTTAGACCCAAATAAAAATTAGTGTCCTAAGAAGGAGAAGGAAGACAAATTCTTTGAAGAAGTGTTAAACAAACACTTAAGTGTTAAAAAAACACTCTGATTAGACAAAATATCCTCTTCATGCTCCTCTTTCTTTTGATTTTTTTATTTTCAACCAGGCGCGCTATAACAGTGACCAGGCGCGCTATAATAGTGACCAGGCGCACTAGTGACCCGGCGCTACAAGCCGGTGATGGCAAGGCCTTCGCGGTGGCGGTAGCGCTTCGCGGTAACCCGGTGGCTACAATAGTGACGAGCGCTATACCAGGCCGCTAAAGCGATGGCAAGGGCGCTAGCGATGACGGCCGGCGCTAGCGATGGCCGGCTATAAAATTGCGGCACTAAAATGGGACGTGTTAGAAATCGGTGAAATCCGCCCTCCCTTCTAAGCGCCAATATGTGAACCATGATCCCTATACCACCACAGCACGTAAACAAACACATTAGAAGATTGGAAATGCAAAGTTAAACATGATTCACTCAAAATCTGTTTAGAATTTGCAAAGATAAATGAAAATGAAGAACACAAATGAAACAATTAAATTCTATCTAATGCAAGCAAACTCTTGATCTCTTGAGGGAGTTGGTGCCAATTTGATGTGAAAATTGGCCCTTTCCCAACTCCAATGCTAGCTTTGATGATTTGATGAAGATTGTGATCCACTTTGATGAAGATTGATGAATGCCCCAAGCCAAAAATCTGCAAAAAACCTAGCTATGATTCAATGAGATGGATGAGAATTGCTAAGTATTTTAGCATGGTAACTTTGCTTGAGATGTGGATGATAAAATGCATGGTGAAGCATTCTATTTATAGAATGTTGAAATGGAAACAAAGCCAAAATAGAGCAATGTGGGACAAAGATTCAACCAATGATATAATGCCACTTGTCAACATGTGATTGGGTGAGGAATGAGCAAGTTTTGACAAATGTGCCAATAAATGCATTTTTGAATTTGAATTTTTGAGAAAAGACATGTAAGAGGGGGAAAGAAAATTGCATTAAATGCCACTTGGCTCAAGGCAAAGGACATGTAAGAGATCTTAAATGCCTTGTTGGAAGGACTTATTCCCTCTTGTATTTTGAATTCAAATTAGGGGAATATTCCTTAAAAGATGCCTTGTTGAAGGAAAAATAGAAATTTAATAAATCAAATAAGTCTATTTTCATGTGCAAGTTGCAAAATAAGAGGATTTGATGGATTAAGATTAAATTAATCAGGATTTGATTAATTTAAGGATATGTCAGCTGATTTGACAATTTGATTTAGATTTTTGGATTAATTTAAATCAAAAAGAGAATATATGATTAGAGTTAATTAAATAAAGATTTTGATTTATTTAATTAAAAGGGATGGTGTTAGATTAAATCAAATAAGTTTTAATTTATTTAATTTAACAGATAGACTTTAGAGATTTAATCAAATAAATTGATTATTTAATTAAATAGGGATAATTAGATCAGATGAATTGATTTAATTAACAAGGGAAAGTGACTTAATTAGACAAAAATAATTTATTTAATTAAGAGACGAAAATTGATGAATTTAATCAGATAAGGGAATTTGATTAAACAGTTAGACCGAGGGATGATTTAGGAAGAAACGATGTTAGTAGATCAGAGTGTGATATCAAACTGTATATTTTCGATGTCTACACTTATATTTACGAAAAATGTGTTCCATGACTTAATGGATGGGTTTCTACTATTATTTTTCAATCACATATTTATCTACTCTAAGAATGATGAAGAGAATGAGAAGAATGCGAGAATTGAAAAACCTTAGAGATGCACAAGATTAATGGAAAACTAACCAAGTGTTACTCTTCCAATTATAATGTTGAAAATTAAATACCCTAAAATTTTGACTTTATATTTCACACTCATTTTAATGCATACCTTGAAAGCATAATTTTAGGGACCCTTTTATCCCTCTTTCCTAGTCTTCTCCTATTCTAGGTACCATTGTGATTCTTTCTTATATGTTGTCACCTTTGATTTTGTATTTACCTACATGTTTTTCATTATTGATATTTTATTGTTTTATATTGTCAAAAGTTTCCATATTTGTGGATAGATCTTCAACTGTTGAAAACCACCTAACTTCGTCCCATTTTAAAACTAATTCATATTTCTTGATCAATCAATCAAAACAATGTCTCTTTAAAATATTTTAAATAATATTATTTTTTAACATAAAATTGTTTTCTATATTCTATTACTAAAATCCCTTCAATATTTTATATATTTTGAACTTCTATATATTCTTAACATTAAAACATCTCTAAATATGAAATATTTTTCATTTAAAAAAAAAAAAAATTCCCTATCTTCTCTCCTACACATGCATTCTATTCTAAACATGCATTATTATTTGTGATCATTCTTCCTTTTTTTTTCTATTCATCCTCGCATCGTACTAATTCATCATTCTAACTTAAAAAGCAAGCAGGGAATATAAAACCATTTAGAAAATAAAGAAATCTTTATATTCATAGTGCCCCTTTAAGAAAAAAGGAAAAAAAAAATGAAATGCCTTATTTGCACACAAACAATTTCATTCCCTGTCGATCTACCACCTCTCTCATCCTTCTTTCTATTCTTCTCCTTCCAATGTGAGGATTCTAGTGTTAAACTTCTAATTCCATCACAACTAGGGTTTTTTCCACATTCAAAAAGGCATAATGTTGGGAAGCTTCTTCAGCTTGCAAATATTGTAACAACATGGTGTATTATTTTTCATGCGCCTCATTTTAATATAATGTCAATATGCGCAATATTTGTTTAGCAACTAAAAATTAATATGCGTTTCACTTTGAGTGTATTTTTTACAAAAGTACAATCATTAGTGTTCGTAGATGTTAATATTATTTTTATAAAATGTATTTATTGATTTTATGATCTATAATTTTTTATTGCATTTTATTATTATTATCATACTTTAGTATTAAATTTTTTTTTGGAAAAATATTCTATTTTTTAAACAAATAAAATTGGATTTCTATTATTTCTGAATGTCTTGATACACAAGATTCTATTTAGATTTATAACCTTGATTTTTTTACTGTATTTGTATACACCTAAAAATGGTATAGATAATATAATTAATTAAATACGACTTATTTGATTAATTAACCTTAAATTCATCTACTATTAAATAAATAGAAATATTTATTTATATTTTATTCTTCTAAATTCTTCAATATTAAATTATCCTATCTTAATTAAATAAAATATCATAAAGTTTTATTTAATTATCATATCCCTTTTTATTAAATAAGAAAATGTCAAATATTTGTTTCATTTAATTAATTATTCTCTTTTGTTAAAACTTGAATAAATCAAATTTATTCAAATAAAGGAAAATTTTCCTCTATTCACTCACCTATCAAGTTAGACATAAAACATCTAATTTAATTCAATTGAAATTCATAGGAAAGCTATGGAGACAAACTTGCAGGTAATCCTCTTCAATCTCTTTCCTTTGATTCTTCCTCTCATCTGGCCTGATGTTTTCATGGGGAGAAACCATTCCCATAATCAACTCAAGCTTCTTCATCTCTCACCATTCAATCCTCTAGATCAGATCCAAGCCTTTATTGTGTCACCCCATCACAAAATTGTTGCCGTAAATCTATATATATAGCCTTTTGAAAAAGGAAATGGATCCTCGAATTTGAACTTTGTGCAATCTTACTTTGCAAAAATAGCAATCAAGCAATCAAGCATTTAGCAATAGCAATAGCAATCATAATATCAGTAGAATCACAATCATGGCTGCATCATAGATTATTGTAGCTTCTTTCATCATAGTTTCATGTCAACATAGATTACAATAGCTTCATTTTATCATTTAGATATCATCATATAGGATTACATCATTTCATTTAGCAACATCTCATTCTCTAGATTGGCATTTTAACAGTCACAATGCTTACAAAATCTAAGAGCTCTGTGACTTGATAAATCTTTAGAGATAGGGAACAACATGATGCTTTTAATAGATTCTTGCTTTAAACTAGTTTAATCATTGAATCTTTGATATAATGTCTTATCAAGAAGTGTTATTTTACTCATTACTTATTCCACACTTACATTTTGGCACCCACCATGGGGCCTCTAACCCCATATTTTAACATTTTTTCTGAAACGTGTTCATATAGGATTTTGGCGTGTTCTTTTAGCATGACTGAGGGATTTTGCAGCGCTTCTAACTGTTTCAGCACATCCACTGAAAGTTTTAGCGCTTCTACCTATTTTAGCGCATCTGACGAGAACTTTAACACTTCTGCAATTTGTTTTAGTGCTTCCACCCAAAGCTCTTAGGGAAGTTGACTGTTCCATGTTCACTTTTGTTTTAGTGCATCCAACAAATTTTTTAGCACTTTTGAAAAATTCTGCAATGCTTTGAATCATTTTTGCAACACTTATGATAATTTAAATAGCACTTATGACCTCTATTATAGCGCATATGTAATTTCTTATCTAGATCTCATGCGACTGTGACCAGAAATTTTATTTGATGCATTTGGAATAAAAAGAACCAATCGTAGGGTAGTCATTTGGTTTAAAATATATCAATCCTAGGGTAGTCATCATACATTTTCTATTTGGTTAAAATTAACATCATGTCTTTTGTGAAGCAATATCTTCACGTAGAATAGAAAATTGTTATTTGGGATTTAAAACTGAACACTTGATTACTGTGATTGTATGGTGATAGGCCTATGCTCTCCCCTTAATTGGGTGATCAAAATGTCAGACTCGTCCTTTAATTTCATGCAATTTATGGTTTTTTAAATCCTTTAGAAGGCCTACTGTAGTGGGAAAAAGTACTCACCCTATAGGAACGACCTGAGTGGGAACAACCAAAGCTAGGTTATCCAACCCTCTATAAAATAAAAGTGAATCTAGGGAAGCCCATATTTACAGGAAGTGTGCATGATAACCATCCACTAAATATTTTTTCTAAGTATTGGGAGGTCTCCTGAGGGGGTTTATCATTTTCCACTTCAAACATAAACCCTATCTACGAACCATAGTGTAGAATCTAGCTGAGTCAGTAACCAAACATTGTAATACTCAATGGTGCAAGGGGAGGGAAGAATCTACCCCCAAGAAACTCACCATATAATTTTCAAGGACTGTTTGCTCAAGGGATTGAGAAATATAACTTTGAGTACGTGCTTGGGAAAGACAAAAATACGGGCGCCCTCTAGGGGGTGACATGGCTGTGTGAGTCAACACAATTTTAAGATGTGGGTTGTTTGAGTATAATGATGACCTTTTGACCTTAAGAGCGAGTCTACTTGAAGTGTATTCTTTGTTAAGAACCTATGGAAATAGAGAAGGATCATGTTTGATTCTTGAACATACACTTATTGTTTAGATTCTAGGACTTAAAAACAATTGTTCTACAATTGCTTGCTGTGTTTTTCAAATCATTAATCCAGATAAAGATCATCTAGAAAAACACAAAGAGTCAGACAAAATCAAACTATGAAATTTATGCTTAGGGAGTGGAAATCCACAACGTTTGTCAAGAAATCCCTCACAACAAGAGTCAAGAAACCAAAGAAGCAACTTAGCTACAAATTTTTTTTGAAAAGAAGATACTTCTTGTATCAAAGTAGAGAAATTTTTTTGGAACATAGAACTTTTATCCATAGGTATCATGACTTTGCTAGGGGATATACTGATGATTTTTCCTTAGAGCCTTTATGTCCACAAGCTTACTTTCAACAAAGAGCTCTTTCACAAAAACATAAGCATAGTTGACCATTCATCAGTCTTTCATCCCACAACCAACAATACAATATTCCAACAAGCCCAATTAATTCTTATAGTAGAGAAAACTTGGAAACATTAGGCTAGTCATCCAAAATCAAAGAGTTACCAGTAGAGATATCCTGTCAAAATATTGAAAATACAAAAAAAGTTAGTCTCTTCACAAAGAGGAAAATTAGGTAACACTATGGAGTCCCAAAATAGCACTTTCATAGTCTATTTAGCGCTTCTGCGTTGTCTTTTAGCACATCCACATTTCAAATAGTGCATATGCAGTCTATTTTAGTGCTTTTGACACAGTTTGTAGCACATCTGTCGATTGTAACCAAAATTTACCAGTGCCAGGAAATTACCAGTATAATAGCACTTTCACAGTGTGTTCTAGTGCTTATGCATTATCTTTTAGCGCATCCATATTTGAAATAGTGTGTTTGCAGTCTGTTTTAGCACATCTGATAAATATAATAGCGCTTCTACCAACTGTAACTGGAACTTGCAAGTGTCAAGAAATTTACCAATACAATAGCACATCCACGGTTTGTTTTAGCACTTCTACCTTGTTTTATAGTGCTTTTACCATAAAATTTAGCACATCATAATTCTGTTTCAGTGCTTCTACCCTCTAAAATAGCACTTCCACATAACAAAAAATAAAGAGCTTATACAAACATTTATTAGATAATTGGCATTAGAAACTCAAATTTTTTACCAGATGGAAACATTTTTTTTACAATCCAGACAGTGTCTTAAAACTAAAAAAATAGGTTCTTACAAGTCCAAATTCTTTTTAACTTAAACCCAAACATTGTAAACTACAAAGTGTCCAATTATCAAAACACAAATCTTGATTATTGAGTTAAGTTTCCTCATCAGGATTTTGACATCCTACAATCGTGAAATGAAACACAAATAATTGAATTTTTTAACTTGGTCTCATCAATAGAATATATCATTCTATTTGACTTTGTTAAAATCCAATTGACACTAATCAAACATAGAAGATCAAAGTTTAGTAAAAATAAAAAATACTTGTATGCTAATCTTGACAAGGTTACAAAGACAAAAACTTATAGAGAAGGAAATTCAAACACCAAACATAATGGTTGAAGAAAATCCCTTTCATAGATTCCATTAAAATGATACCAATGAGATAACTCAAGAAGATATACAAACCGCCCAACAAGATCCAAATTCACAATTTCATGGAAAAAGTCTTGGAATAAGACATGGAAAAATGTTGGTGTAATTAATTATTAATTACACTTTGCATAAGTTTACTTAGGTTTTATTTAATTCCTAAGTTATAGGTTTTATCCTTATCTTATTGAGCTATCTTGTTGCTCAAGATAAGATTAGGTTTATGCATCTTTGCTTTTATAAAGAAAATTATCTCTTGTAATATTTTGTACTTTGAATATATCAATTTGCACATCTTTTGCAAATCTCTGCTTTTTCATTTTTCTCTTCTGTGGAAGGTGATTTTTCTAGTTTGTATTGGTGACAACTCGCATGAGTTTTTCTAGTTTCTTGTTGTTTCCCTTAGCTTCTTTCTTGCTTAGCTAGACACATCATTGGCTTTCTTTAGTTCACACTTCACATTGGGATTTTATAGTTCTTGATCCACATTGGTTCAGATCTTTCTCATTTGAGGGCCATGTTTTTATGGTTAATGTTCTAGAATCTTGATGGTACTCATCCTATGGGTAGTTTTAGTTTCAGTTTGGCATTGGCTTCGCGAGACACAACTTCCAGATTTGTCATCATTATGGGTCCATTCATTCTTTCATCTACTGTTGCTTACAGATTCTAGGGTTGATCCAGTATGTTAGTTTCTAGTGTTCCTTGGCATCGAGTCTACTGTTACATTTGTGATTCCATTTTTGGTTTCAGTTGTAGACAAAGTTATCTTTCCTTGCTTGCTGAATTTGGGGTTCCAGTGTTGCTTCATCAGATTTCTTCCAGTGCTTCTTCGCAATAGTTCATCTCTCTGGGGGGGTTTTTCCCACTGGGTTTTCTCTCTCTTTACATTAGTACATGAGTACCTAATCAGGCCTTGTTGTCGGGACTCATATTTGCATAATAATCTGCTTCTCCCTAAGTTGCACTTAAAGGGGGGTGTTGGTGTAATTAATTATTAATTACACTTTGCATAAGTTTACTTAGGCTTTATTTAATTCCTAAGTTATAGGTTTTATCCTTATCTTGTTGAGCTATCTTGTTGCTCAAGATAAGATTAGGTTTATGCATCTTTTCTTTTATAAAGAAAATTATCTCTTGTAATATTTTGTTCTTCGAATATATCAATTTGCACATCTTTTGCAAATCTCTTCTTTTTTTGTTTTTCTGGTTTGCAATCAGATCTTGGTTTCTAACAAAAAATACATCTTGATGTTAGCAAAATTAGGTGCAAAAATTCTGGAAGATTTTGATATCAATCGATTGAAGGAAATGCCTAGAACAAATGAAACTAAACCACACAACATACAACACACAAATCAAGTGGTTGCTCTAACATCTCAAATGAAAACTTTACAACAAAAAATCTAGGATATGCAAAAGGGAACCACAAAGAGGTATTCATTACAGTACATTTTTCCTTATCCCTTTCATCCAAGTGTGGACATGATACCCTTCCCTAAACATTGTAAATTTCCCAAGTATGACAAGTACACTGGAAAAACGAATCCAATTGACCATGTAAGGGAATTTAGAGCAATGAGTTTAGAGTTTGCACAAGAGGATACTTACCTAATGAGATTATTTCCAAGGAGTTTAGGAGCTCACTGTATGGAATGGTTCTCCAAATTACAACTAGGGATTCGATCCTTTGAAGAACTAGTTAACAAACTTATCACACAATTCTCTTTCAACATTCAACATGACGTAACCATAAAAGATTTGTACAATATGAAACAAAAGAAGGGCGAGACATTCCTATCATTCCTACAACATTGAAAAAAAATGTTCACTAGATATCCTCGATCTATACCTGAAGAGGAAAATATTGAATTATTTACCAACAACTTAAATGATGACATGAGTTATATACTGGAACTAGAATGTCCCCCGACATTTGGAAAAGTGATTGAGAATGGGATTAAAATCGAAGAAGCCTTATTCAAAAGAGGAGTGATTAAACATTACAATGATACATCAAACAACACAAATTCCTCAAATCACTATGGAAACAATGACAAGCCTAAATTTTGGAAGAAAAATAGAAATATTGGAAACAATGATGCTACAATTGACACACAAAATACAAAACCAGTATTCAATTTGATGGCAACAACTATTAAAAAAAATCAAAATGACAACTAGAACAACAATCAAGGTACCACTCAAAACAATAACCCAAACAATGGAGGATCTTGACCACCATCATATCAAAGACAATCCAATTGACTGAGATTCACACCATTAGGACAAACTTTGGAATCAACAATGAGAGAACTTATTGCAAATAAAATTATTACCCTACCAGAAGCAAGAAATTGGAAGCCGAAAGTGAAACCATCTTGGTGGAATGATGTTGATTATTATAAATTTCATAGAAATAAAGGACATAAAAAAAATGACTGTATGCAATTAAAACATCTGATACAAGACTTGATTGAAGAAAAGAAGGTGTTTGTCGAAGGAAATCAAGCAAAAAATGATCATAGTGCATTTACAAATCCTTTAACCAACTATGAAAAGGGAGAATCTTCTTCAAACAATAAAGGTAAAGGTATAAACTACATCTATGATAGCACTATTCATTGTGTTTCTGAGGTTGAGAAAAATAATGTCATTGACAATCAAGTAGATAACATTAACATCAATCACACTGTATCCTTGAACATGATTCTGGACATAAACACATCCAAAAACCAATAAATTTCATCAAAATTAGGGAAACACAAGACAATCAACCAGTCAATGTAATGAAAAGGGGGCAATCCAAAGTGATACTAAAAGGAGTTTCATCTAAAATCACTACTCCCCCTTAAAATAAATACAATATTGTGGATCAACTACAAAAGATACCCGCACAGATATCCATATTAGAACTTCTTAAAATTTGACCATCACATAAGGAGGTTCTAGAATAGGCTCTAGTGGCCACAATGGTACCAAATAATTTGGATGTCTGTCAATTTCAAGCTATGGTGGGACATCTGACCACACCTCATTGTTTGTCATTCTTCAAACAAGATGATGTGTCACTAAATCACCCACACAATGCGGCCCTACATATAGAAATTGTAATCCATAAAGACCGTGTCAAGCATGTCTTAATAGATGGTGGAGCTTGATTAAATATTTTTACTTTAAAACTAATTCATACACTAGGTTATCCTGACAATGCCATTGATGCTAGAGGAAGGATAACAATAAAGGCATATGGTGAAGAGGAAAGGTCTTCCAAGAGGCTAATTGTACTACCAATTCAAGTAGGACCAATTGTCAAAAACATAGTTTTCCATGTGTTAGACAAAGAGCTAACATATAACATACTCCTGGGACATCCATGGATCCATGATTCAATGCAAGAAGTACCTTCAACATATCATTGGTGTTTGAAATTTCTAATCAATGGACAAGAGGTCACTATTTCAGCTAACTACAATAATGCCCAAACTTGTAACATGCTTAAGGAAACTCAAGACACTTTGATACCCCATAATAGAGAAGCCAACACTTCTACTTCATCTAGTGGTGAAAAGAAACTCAATTTTATATCCAAATGGGTTGAGAAAAAGGACCTTGAAAAGGAAATAACTGTTGTTGACTCAACTTTATCAAACAATGAAATTCCCCTAAATACTCTATCACAGCAATTTACAAACAAGATTTAGTTAAAGAACAAGGGCTTGGGAGAGTATTCCATTGAGCAATCTTTGTGTCTTTCACAATTGCTGCCATCTCCAAAATCATATGGACAACCCACAACCAATACACAACAATCATTACAACCTATCACGGTTCTAGATGAAAGGTTCATAAAAGCAGGTACTCTAGAAGATGAATCAGAAGACAAAGCTATTCTTAATTGGCTCTACAAAGATGAAGAAGCCTCAACATCAACAAATATCAGCATAAGGATAGATCAGTATGGAAAAGGAAAGACAATCTTAGAGAAAATGGGCTATGAAGGGAAAGGACCAATTGGAAAGAGAAAAGATGGCATTATAGAACCTATTCAACCTCTAACACTTCAGCCTAAAGACAAAACAAGATTAGGCTATATAGGGGAATCAAAAGAGGGAGTAACTCAGAAAGTGGTAGAAAGGATTCTTCAAATGAGGGATGGTTCTGAAACATATTCCAATGAGTATGAATGGGATCATTTATACTCAACATCATACACTGACAAACAAATTGATGTCATTAAAGCATATACACCCACACGAGAGGAGGGACAAATTTTAGGAACTAGACAACTTGTATTGAGATCACCAAATATCGATGACTCAAGTGAGGATGAACAAACATCAAGTGAAATAGATGACTCAGAGGAGGGTAATATCATAGACCTCAACCTTACCACTGACACCTTTGACCACATGGCTATTGGCACTCTCACTGTCATTGACCTTACTCAACTTGAAAACTTTTTACCCTTCATGCATCCTGAACTTATTGATTGGGAACCAACTAAACCTATTAATATACTAGTCTTTTCAAATGATGATGCCATCATAAATTTTCTTTGAAGTGACACACTTGATACAAGTTATACCAATAACACTCATAATGACACTTCAAATTAGGAGGGTGTCAAATCTTCCAATTGTAAAATTGACAACAGGAAAAATGGATCTAATGGTGAAAACCATTCAATAGCAATATTAGATCTTGAAAAAGTAAAAATAAAGAACGTATCTAACAATGAAAACCTTTCTAAGGCACTGAAATATGGGATATTTGACACCCTTCCATAGCATTACCATAACAGAACATCAGTACTGGTGGAGCCTACATAGTCCATAAATCTTGGAACAACAAAAAAGGCAAAGATTCTACATCTGGCAGCATCAATGATAGAACAAGAAAAGCCAAAATTTGTCAAGTTCTTTGAAGAACGATATATCAACTTTGCTTGGTCTTGCTCTGATATGCCAGGGCTAGATCCAGATCTTCTAATGCATCATCTATCTTTACCATCTAGAATCAAACCAGTCAAACAAAAACTAAGAAAAATGCATCCCCACATCACATTGATGGTAAAAGCTGAGTTGAAAAAATTGTTGGATGCAGGGTTCATTAGATCCATCAATTTTGTTGTGTGGATTTAAAATATTGTACCTGTATCTAAACTAGACAACAGTATCAAAATATCCACATATTTTAGAGATCTAAATAAGGCATGTCCAAAGGATGATTTTCCTTTACCAAACATTGACATTATTTTTGATTTAACAACAGGACACACCATGTTGTCAGTAATGGATGGCTTCTCGGGGTATAACCAAATCAAGATAGCACCTGAAGATTAGGAAAAGACAACATTCACTTGTCCTTGGGGTACACTCTATTGGAATGTCATTCCCTTTGGGTTGAAAATTGTAGGTGCAACCTATCAGCATGGGATGACTACTATTTTCCATGACATGATGCATACTTTTATGGAAGATTACGTAGATGATATATTGGAAAAATCATACTCTAGGGAAGGACATCTAGAGATTTTGAGAAAAATATTTACAAGATTAGATAAATTCAATGTTAGATTGAATCCAAAGAAGTGTGTGTTTGGGGTTACATCAGCAAAGCTCCTTGGATACATAGTATTAGAAAAAGATATTGAAGTGGATCTAGCTAAGGTCAAAGCAATAATGGAAATGCCTCCACCAAAGAATATCAATCAATTAAGATTTATACAAGGTAGGATTCAATCAAAAGGTTCATCTCTCAGTTAGTAGATAAAAGTCATCCCTTCAATCATCTGCTACATAAGAATGTCTCTTTTAAATGGGATGAAGGATGTGAAACTACTTTCAATCAAATAAAGCAATATTTGATGTCACCTCCCATACTTATGCCACCTGTAGTAGAGAGACCATTGTTACTATATATCACAACAAAAAATATTTCTTTAGGAGCTCTATTAGCACAAGAAGATTCTAAGGGAAAAGAACAAGCTGTTTACTATATTAGCAAGACTCTCAATGGTTATGAAATAAATTACACATTCATAGAAAAAGCTTTTTTGGCAGTAGTATTTGCAACCCAGTAGTTGTGGCACAACATGTTGACTCATACAGTCAGACTCATAGCAAAAATTGACCCATTAAAATATCTACTCAACAAAGTTGCTCTAACAGGGAGACTAGCAAAGTGGGTCATGATCTTAAGTCAGTTTGACATCCAGTATGTAGACAGGAGAGCCATCAAGGGACAAGTGATAATGATCAATTAGCTAAAGCTTTGTTGCTAGATACTCATCCAATGATCATTGAATTTCCTAATGCAGCTATCCTTACTATGACAACACAACCATGGAAGCTTTATTTTGATGGGTCATACACACAATGTGGGTCTGGTGCAGGCATTCTGTTTGTCATACCTCAAGGACATACAATCCCAAGGTCTTATAGATTCATGTTTTCTTGCACAAATAATGTAGCTGAGTATGAGGCTTTGATTATTGGAATCAAAGTGGCAGTTGAATGGCATATCACAAAATTTCAAGTATATGGTGATTCACAATTAGTCATTTATCAAGTAAATGATGAATATCAGACAAAGGATGAAAAATTGATGCCATATAAGAAGATGATATATGATTTTAAGAAATAATTTGTGGAAATCAAGTTTGAACAAATTCCAAGGGCAGAAAACAAAGCTGCAGATGTTATGGCAACAATCTCTTCTCTTTTATAGATGCCAGAAAAATAAGGCCGTTATGAGTTTATGGTAGAACAAGTATCTAAACTAGCTTATGATGATCTAGATTCTCAAACCATATTCCAAATAGTTGACATTGAATCCTCCATCTATGGAAAGACCTATGCTTACCTTAAGGACAATATCTTTCCTCCTAATCTTTCAAGAAACCAGAAACATAACTTCATCTGCCAAGCTGCATGGCATACCTTAATAGTTGACATACTTTACCATTGAGGTCTAGATGGTACTCTTCTTTAGTGTCTAGAACATAACGATTCTGAGACAACTTTATGTGAGGTTCATGAAGGTATTTGTGGAACTCATTCAAGTGGACCAACCTTAGCAAAGAAACTCCTTTGTTTGGGGTATTACTGGCTGAATATGGAGATGGAGTCCTATCATTTTATTAAAAAAGTGCCAAAAATGCCAGATACATGGTAATTTAATCCATGCACTGGCACAAGAATTGCACCCATTCACATCAACATGGCCTTTTTGTCAGTGGGGAGTGGACCTAGTAGGGAAGATCAATCCATCTTCATCTAATGGACACAAATTCATAATCACAACAAAAGAGTACTTTACCAAATGGATAGAAGCGGTTCCTTTAATAACAATCACTGGAAAATAGATCTCATTGTTCATACTAAACTACATCATCTATAGATATGGAGTTCCTCATTCCATTGTAACAGACAATGGAAGACCTTTTAAAAACTAGAATGTCGAGGAATTGTATGAAAAGTTCCATATCCAACATCATTTTTTTAACACCGTATTACCCTCAAGGAAATGGCCAAGCAGAGGCCTCAAACAAAACAATTCTAAAAATTCTAAAGAAAATGGTTAACGATGTTGGATGTGATTGGAATGTTTAACTAAATCTTGCATTATGGGCATATCGAACAAGCATCAAAAAACCCACATGAGCTACACCATATGCATTGGTATATGGATCAGAAGCTATACTACCCATTGAGGTTGAAATTCCATCACTCTGTGTCTCACTGAAAGGTATCATTCCATATGAAGATTATAGGGTTTCTAGACTACAAGAGTTGGAACTATTGGATGAACGTCGTCAACAAGCTGTGAACCATTTGATGACATATCAATAGAGGATGTCCAGAAGCTACAATAAAAGGGTAAAACCTAGAGTCTTTCAAGTTGGGGACTTGGTCCTAAAGGAAAACCCTAGAAATCAACAAGATAGAGAAAAGAAAGGGAAGTTTGAACCTAATTGGCTAGGTCCCTTTTTCATCATATCAGTTTGTGGATTTGGAGCCTATCAACTATCCACACTTGAAGCGTATCTATTTGATGAACCTATCAATAGTATCCATCTTAGAAAGTTCTATACCTAAGTCACCTAGTACACGGTTTAAGTTCTAAAATGGTTACTGTTATCAATAGTTTTGCACCCTGCTGAATACAATATTCAGCAAACTACTAAAACATGGAAACCTTCTTCAGATGTGGGTGATCTAAATGAAGAAGGAATCTCCAAAGTGAGCTGGTTCTCTAAATAATGAATTATATTATAAGTTGCCTTTTAGGAAAAAGGATAGAAGGATAAATTGGATTTAAAATCTAAAACTGAAATTCTATCATTCTAAAAATATTGATCAACTATAAGAAGACCCTGATAATAACTCACTCCCACCAATTCTTTAAAATAAAATCTCACAATCTCACAACACATGTATTCAACCAATGATTTATGCAAAGGTTAAATTAACAGAAGGCATAACCTGAACTAGCATGTAACTCCTGCAAATCACTTGACAATCGTAAGAAAAGAAAAGGATTCAATAGATTTGAATCACAAATCAAATCAAATTACTATTCCAAGTCATGAAAAGGAAATGAGAAAGGAAAAAATATGCTATTTTATTGAATGATGGAGTGGAACTTCTCAAAATATGAGCACACATAAGTTTACAAGCTCCCCCAAAATGTGTAAGGGCAAGAAACTCTAATCTGAACTGCTGAGAATGGAGAGCTGAAAAGACTAAGACTTTGAAAAGAACTCTCCAGAAAACCCTAATCCGAGCTCAGAAAAAAGCTCAAGTAAAAAAGATTCAAACAATCTCAAAAACTATTTTAAAGCAAAAAAAAGCACAATGCTTTCATGATGAACCTATCAAGCCTCTAAAAATAGGCTGAATCTACTTTAAAAGCTCAAAAACATCTTATCTCTCCAAGATAAGTCATAAATCCGACCAAGAGGAAAATTCAATCAAAGATCTGCTAAAAATAGCAAGAAAACATAAAGCAATTTATAGAATATTGCTTTTATGATTCTGCTTTACAAGATGCAAATTTTACAATTTGCCTATTTTTGCAATTCAAAGATTGAAAATCTTTTGCAAAAAGAAAATCACCTTATTTCTTCATTACAACATTCTGATTTTCTAAAAAAATAATTTAAAACATTAATACATATCAATTATCCCCTCAACTCCATAATTGATTTCTTCAAAATCAATCAAAAATAGAAACCCTAAAGAAAAATTGACCCTCAGTCATAGGGCATCGTAACCTAATCTCAATCACAAGATATCCATCAATTTTATCATATTTCACCATTTAAAATTTCACCAAGGTATGGGAAATAAATCTCCAAGACCTAACCCATAAACCAACTTAGGAATTTAAAATTCGACCCCCAAACATATAGCATTAAACTCAGACTTCAATAAAGACATAAGGCATAATTTATAATTTCAACCTCCATGATATTCTCCACATGCCTTGAATGAACATTCTGGATGATGATGTTCAAATTATGGTTTGGTTAAAACAGAATTGAACCCTAATTATCACTCATTTTCACACTCTCCACTTGCAAGAAAGAGCTCTGCCGCTGCCATGACTTTGTCAAGTTCGAGCTCAAAAATGCATAAGGAACTATTCCACGTTCACCAGTGGTTTGAAAACTTCAGTGGGTAAGACTTGTGCTATTTGTATTGAAGTTCTTTCACTTTCTATTGAACACCAAAAGGAGATAAAGCCACGGCTTGCATGAGTTTGGTTTCTGATTCTTTTCATTCCTTTGCTCCTCCATGCCATCATGAGCTCGAGCTTCATTGAAAGCTCCATGAGAGAGCTCTTGGGTTATGCTTTTGCTTTCTTCTCACTATGCGAAGGTAAGCTATTTCGATGATTTTCATCCTTGCTTATTTCGGCCTTGAGGCCGTGGTGAACACAACTTCTAGTGTCTTTGTTCTACATTTCCTGTGTGCTTTCCTGTGACTACATCAAAAATTGTTGTGTATCATTGCAGTGTGAGAGCTCGACTGTCTTTTATAGCTTGAGATCTTGTCCTTTGGAAACTATCTAGAGTTCCTAGCTGTGGCTAGAGTGCTTCTTTAGAAGTATAAATGGGTAATTTTCCTTTGCTATACCTTTGTTTCCCAGAAACTTAAATAATTCTCTTCTTTTCTCATGAATTTCTGGCCATATTCAAGCCGTGCCAAAGGCGCACTATGGGAAACATTTTCTTGACTTTTGGGCTTGACCCAGAATAGAAAACCTATTATTATGTCAAATTGATAATATTTCTGCATATGGGTATCAAAGAAACTTCAATAAATTTGCATTTTCCTCCCTCTATTTTTTGACCCAATTTTGGGAGCTTGCATTCGTTGTACATTCTTGCTATTTTATTCCATATTTCACATGGGTTACCTTTGTAATTGATTTTTCTATATTCTGATGCTAAATTGGAAGTGGGTCTTTGAAATTATTAAAGAAAATTGCATTTCCTTCTCCTTCTGAAGCTCGAAACAACACCAAAATCTACATATTTTGTAGTTATATTGTTGCTTAATATAAAACCCATATGGGTTCACACCATTTTTGTATTTTTGTATCTTTGAAAGCAAACCCTCATGTGACTCGAGCTAAACAAAAAATAGTGGCCTATTTTCAATTTCTGGAACAAAACAATATCATGAGTATTTGAAAATTTTCAAAGCCAAAAGCATGCACTCTTATTTTTTGACAGAACTCGACCTCCCATATTTGCTTAAAATGGTGATAAAATTGGATATTTGCCTGCATTTACTCTTAGGATTTCAATTGCATCCTGCTGCTCATCTTGTAAATATGAAAAAACTTTTACCTTACTGCTCTGACAAGATCTCAACTAAATAATTTGGAAATGATGAAAATCCTATTTATTTGTTGTATTTAAAATTAGGATTTGACTCAAATAACCAGTGATATTTTGCTTTCACTTCTATAACAAAAGGATGCCTTGAATATTTATCTTTACTTTTAACCTCTTTGGCATTTTGTATGTCTCAAAAGAAAACAACTTATTGCATCATTGTTGTTTGCTTTAATATGCCTTCAAAAATATAGAAAGAACATGATGGGAACAACAAGAATCCATGCGCTTGTGCATATTCATTTGACTCAAATACCTTGTATTCCATTTTGGCAATTCTGTAACTTTCTTTGGTAGCTGTATAACACCTGAGCTCAATTCATAATTGTTTTTCTCCTTTTGATAAAAAGCATCTGACCTCTTGTCACAGCACTGTCATTGACATGGAACTTGAGAATGATTTGTATTTGTTCATTGTGAAGAAAAGGATCTCCATGCTTGTATTCTGCCTGTACTTTAATGTCTTTCTGACACTCCTTAATCTTAACATGGCAATTCCTACCTTCTATTCTTGAACTCCATAGGAATTTTAAAATTGAGACATTGCATCACTTTATGGACTGCACCCTATTCACCAGTTCATATGCATAACTGACCACTCAGAACTCATTTTGGAAAGAAAAGACTTACTCTTACCCTATTATCCTGGAATGATCTCTTTATTATTAAACCCGCAATGATGTATCTACTTTACCAACCAACTAGAGCTAGAAATCCATTCATCAAATGCACTATCTGTGTTTGTATTCTTGAGCAACATGGTACTCTTCATGCATTTTTATATCTCACTGCACAAAATACTCTCAAAAACTATTCTCTGTGATGATGAAAATCAAAATAAAACATTAAGGCATAATGTATGCATGTTCACTATCCGAGAGAGTATTGATAAATTGAAACTCACATTTAACATATGATTACAATCAGCACAGAAAATGAAGTTATTCAGCAATTTCTGATGTAAATGTACTCATTTAAATTCCTTAAGTGAACTAAACTCACTGTTCACCTATAGCCTTCAGAAAGAATCCTAATCGTTATGAATGAATAGTTGGTCTCGTTGCTTGGTGGATAATTCTATTTTACTCTTTCAGTTGTATTTCATTTCATTCGATGTATATGATGAAGTATCTTTTAAAATCAACCCATCTAATGAATAGGGCAGCATGCCGAGCTCTACCCTTGTGGGAGCCCGTTTTACTCCACATGCTTGGTCTTCGAATAATGTTCAGCTTCATGACTTAATCTATACCTGCACAAGGAAGCAAACAACGTTAGCATAAAAAAAAGAACATGTTGATTATGATGTTGCTATTTCTCCTTCAGCTCACTTCTTTCATACTGCACTTGATTGATTGTTTCAATGCATTGCTAATAGTATGTTGTACTATTGTAGGTGTATCATATAAGTTACACCATAGTCAGAGCCACTGACACCCCTCTTTTCCTCTTACAGGTCGACGAAGCTTGAGATGATGAGGTGCACCATTCAACATCAAGCATCAATAATCAGGCAATGATGACTATGCTACTACTTATGTGTTTTCCTTTCGCATCTTTAGTAGTGCAATGTGTTATTAGAAATATGTTTTCACAATCATAGTCATATCCACGGCTTGTGTGGATCTTTTATTTCAATTCTTCTTTTCAATTGAAAAGAAAATGCATTTCATGCAATGTCGTAATACTATTCTGATTGTGAAATCAAATGAAGCCTTGTAAAAATATGAGTTTTACGAAATGAATAAAAGCATCTAAAATGATATTTTTCTCATATACTCAATTCTATATATTTTTTAAATTTGTAACATTTGAATGGCACTGTGCAACTCCACTACTTCACTAAAATGCATAACTGCTACTTAATGCAAAAAGTAATGCAAAACAACATTCGAACATGACACTACAATTCCACTTAATGTTAGATAGCAATCAGCCAGCTCTTCCATTTGAGCTAAGGAAAAAAATATGTAACAGTTACTTTGATGAAAGCCTAGCAAATAGGTGTCTTGGTGACAAAAAAATACAAAAAAAATTAGAAAATAGAAAAATATGAAAAAAAAATCAAAAAGACTAAAAAAGTGCAATAAAAACATGTAGTGAAAACCTAGAAACGGGCACTACTTGTGATTTTAAAGCCATCTTTTCCATCTATTGGATGCATGACATGGTTGTTACTTCCACCATAATTTTTCATCCATTATCATATCGGTGCGGGTGGTCAAGTCCCACCCTAGTTTGGGGGAAAAATCCTGACCTCACTGGGGGCAATAAACATCAAGCTTAACCAAATAGACAAACAGTAGGAAGACAATTATTGAAACACAACCCAACATGGAACATCAATCACCATTGAAAACACATCATACATCCATAATCACAATGGAAAATCCAAAAAAAAGTCAAAAATAGAGTTTGTGTTAGTCGAACTATGTGGTATCTACGTGTATAACCTAGGCAAGGCTAATCTTTGATCAACCCCCAAGGCCCCTAGGATAGGTCTTTAGATTAGAACTCTCAAAAATCACAAAACATCATAAAATCAAAATGGATGATCTAATATGAATAATGGTTAAAATACTTTAAGCAAAGGTTGGATGTGTTGTACTTTGATCTTTGATTATTATTTCTTTGGATCAACTCAATGATGTATTGAACTAGAGAAGCTAGGAAGGAGAATGGTATTTTCTTTTTCTGTTGTTTGTGAATTAATCATAATTACTATGTGAATTATCGTGGGAAGCACTCTACAAAGTATCATGGATGACATTCGAATTCATATGGGAAAGTGATTGATTCTTGTCTATTTCCACAAGAAATGCTTAGGTCATCTTGATTTAATTATACCTAGATGCTTGTGTTCACTTGCAATATAAAAAAAAATCATGGAAGTAGTACGCAAGTCATCATGGTCTAAATCATACCATCGATGCTTGTACTCAGTTTCAACATTTTTAAAGCTCTATGATGATACAAAGCACGATAAAAGTATTGTTAAGATGCCAATGTTGGCATGTAGATTTGCATGGTAAAATTAGATTGCATTCATAATATTTTTTACATCTATAGAGTATTTGTTTTTAATTCCAAAAAATGTCATCTTCTATCATAGCAGATTGAGTAAACTTGACATTAACAAAAACATCATCATAATCATGTAGTTGAATCATAATTTTCATTGCATACATTAGAAAGCATTTAATTATCATTTCATCATTCATGCATTTGATCAAATAATTTGCATTGATCATATCATATTTCTCATATCAAATGTCATAAAATTTCATAAGAAAATCTCAAAAATAAATCTCTATAGTTGCATTTTCATTCATTAACCATATCACAAATCATAGTCCATTCAACATATCATATAGTATACACCATTTTCATCCACTTATTACATCATATAAGTGCATTTTCATTCACATATATATTCAACATACAATTATTATACATCATTTTCATCCACTTATTGCATCATATATTCACATTTATCACAAGAATAAAAGTGCACACATCCCATTTTACATCGCGCATCATATATCATTTAGGACATCATATCCATAATAGTGCATGTAGGAACATTATCATATAATTTCAAAATACATATCATCATACATTTATTTCATCCATATAAGTAATTGCATCCATACATTCATCATACATCTATACATCATTCATACATCATCATCATGCACATCATAAATAGAACATCACAAATCATAACATATCATCTTGATTATAAACTACAACCATAACATCATAATATAAAGATCATCACAGGGAAAATAAAATGCATCCACCATAGAATCATATTCAACACATAATAGATCAATAAAATATGCTACATATCATATAGATCTCAAAATCATAAATGTCAAGTATAGAATGATGTCTGAAATGAAAAGAGATATATCATAAAAAATGGTTGTAATCGAAGTGTACATCACATCTCAAAATATAACAGAGCAATAAAATAGGTGTTGTTGGCTCCAGATGATGTAGACATCTTAGGACCAGTCCCTCCTCCACCACCAAATGTACCGAGATCACTTGGGTCTCTTAGAAGAGGTTGTGTCACATCTGCATTGATAGTCCTAATACAAGTCCTACTAGATCGGGACTGCCCATAGATCGCTCTCTGCTCTGAAGGGATGACATCATAGAATTTATCTTTGTAATACTCTACCTCCCTACCAACACAGATAACCTCTCACATATAATCGGCTACAGTGGTACCATCCACCAATCTCTGCAATCTCTCAACTGCAGCCTAAGCCCCCTCTATAGTAAATTTGGATGCATCCCTCTCCATTGTCAATGATACAATTTGAGCTTGAGCTTCCCCTACAGTATGTCTAGCGGCATCCCTCTTGGTTGTCAAGAATGAAATTTTTCCCTAAGCCACATCCAACTAAGCCTATACATATGTTAGGGCCTGTATGTGAGCCTGAGCCTGCATCTCTGTCTGAGTTTGTACCAACAAACCCTAGGCCTAAGTCAGCTGACCTTGTAATTTCTAAACTTGTACCTATAGACTCACTATCTGGGTTTGTTGCTGCTGCACACACTACTCTGTCAATTCTACAAATACTCGCCTCTTACGAGGCAACATATACTCCTCTAAACTAGGACCTGACCCACCTACACTTGACCCACTGGCAACATCTAGTCCACCACCTCCATACCCTTCATCATCATCAATGTTGTCTCCCTCATCACCACTACCCTCAACATCCTTCACCTCCTCCTCACCCCCACTGCCCTCCTCATCACCACTACCCTCGACATCCTCTGCCTCCCCCACCACCACCTCCTCATCACCAATCTCCTCTCTCCTCTATCGATGTTAGTGTGCAACAACAACCTCCTCATCAATAGGTAATGGTGCTAGCTCATCAGGAATGGTAATATGGGGAAATGGATGTAACACCAAATACTCTGCATAATCAGTTGTCACTAGTGGCTCAACAATATCTGGATGGATCTCCCAAATGAGAGGTTGTAAAGCTTGGAACTCCTGCACTACTGCATCATAAGACAAACCAGGCCCCCAATTTGTAGAGTCTAATTTTTGATGAGCATAGTGGGAAACACCCTAGGGAATGCCCTAAATAGTGCCATACTAATGAAGCACTGCACAAATATCTCCAAACTCCACCATGTCTGACCAATCAGATTAAATGTTTGGCATAAGAGTGACAACTAAACGTCATCATCATCCCAATGCTCACAATCTAAATATGGATGCCATGTCACAATCTCCATATCATCCAATACTCTACACCAATGATCCAACTTACCTAGTCTATGCTAAGTAAGATGACCTATATATCTATGCACATATGGTTGCTTGGCAGGATGCTACCTCACCATCACTGGCCATGTGATAGAAATATGCTCCCATGCCCACACTTGAAGTAAAGTGACTCCGACAGATAAACTCAGACCTCCAAGGTAGATTTCCGAATGCAAATCATGATACAAATGGGCAAGCATGCACATGCCCCAAGCATATCTCATCCTTTGCATAATCATGCTCTCGAGTACACAGCCCCAATCAACAAAGAATCACTTTGACTTGCAATCAAGACAAAGGAATCCTCCAATGAATCCAGCAAGCACTATCGACAAAGTGGCATAAGCATCCACTATCGCATGCCACAAAATCCAATATCCAACAATCTTATCATCCTACAACACTCTCTGAAGAGTATCAGTCCTGCCCTACTCTGATGAATCATAGAAAACAATATCCCTGATAACTGGTATCTGTAGAATCTACCAGACATCCTTAGGGATGACTATAATCTCACTGGTAGCTAGGTGGAAGCTATTATGCTCACTATGCCACCTCTTTGCTAAATCTATCAGGAGACCCCAATTAATCCTAATCTGGGGCATATCCAATAAGGAGGACAATCCACAACATGTAATAATAGTTGTCTCAGGTTGGGCCAACTATGGTATCAAATCAAACATCTGAAGAAATTGCTCTCTAATATGGAGGTTCGTCAAAGCCTCCTATAATCATGAAATCACCAAAGTTAGTATTCCTTGTCAAATCATCACACATCAATCATCCTATCAAACCTAATTAGCTCTTGGTGAAACTTTTGATTAAATCTCATGAGCAAAAAATCATTGAACCTCACCTATCATGAGGTCAATCATCAAACATCATTGAACCTCGCTTATCATGAGATCAATACATCAAATCAACCTCGCTTACCATGAGGTTCATCAATGAAACTGTAATTATTCCTTGCCTCTCATGAGGATAATTATCATCAATTAATCATCAGACCTTGCCTATCATGAGGTTGAACATCATCTACTTGATCAAGATCATTAATCATATCAAACCAATGGTTGACACGATAAAAATTTGATAAAATCAAGGACAAATTTGACAAACTTTATCAATCTAATTTGGAAGTGCCAAAATAGATTTTCAAAGCGCTAAACCATTAGAAGCACTATTAAAACACTTAAAAGCACTAAATCATCAAAAGTGCCATTTCATTAGGCTCATGCGCCATTTCAGACTGTCTAAGTGCCACTTTATTAGAAGTGCTATTATATCGGGTGAAAGCACTAAACTAAAGGGAAAACACACTAAACTAGTGAAAGCGCTAAAGTTCCTATCCTAGGTGCTAAAACATTGAAAGTGCTAATTAATCCTACCTAAGCGCTAAAAAAATTGACCTAAGCGCTAAAACGTTAAAAGTGCTAAAATAGATGGTTGAAGCACTACATTGGCATGCTAAAGCACTACAAGAAGCAAAAATTTCAAAATCCAAAAAAACACAAAAAATGAAAAGAAAAAAAAGCATGTAAAATGAGGAGGTTCTCGGGTACGTACCAAAGGTCTGTAGATGGCCAGGCGGTTGTGACATCACACACACTCGAACCGATGAGAATGGTAAGGAATCGACATCCTACTCCAAATTGATCAAATAATCTCTCACAAATTTTCAAAACTCAACTACACAAATGAGTTTAAAATCACTCTTTTGACCTTTTATAGGTTATTTTTGGTGGGATTTTTATGGGGTAATTAATTTTTTTTCAAGGGAGATTAATTCCAATTCATCTAGGGACAATTTTTCTACATTCTTAATCAGGGGATAAATTATTTCACCACTAAATCATCATCAAATCATTAGAAAATCATAAAAAATTTGCAAAATCCAAAAAAATAAAAAATTCATTAATTTATCTCTCGAGGGGGCTTATATTCATTATCACCTAAAAAATCAACATCTGGGGCATACTAAAAAAATTTCGTCGATACTAACAGCAACAACAAATTTTGTTTAAAGCAATGCGTAAACACATCACTTCAAAGAGGGGTAAAATGTATGCACCTAAAAATGGTCTGGATAATCTAATTAATTAAATACGACTTATTTTATTAATTAACCTTAAATTCATCTACTATTAAATAAATAGAAATATTTATTTATAATTCATTCTTCTAAATTCTTCAACTTTAAATTATCCTATCTTAATTAAATAAGCAAACTTCAATAGTTTGTATTATTTAATTATCTAAATCATATTTCCTCTTAATTAAATAAAATATCATAAAGTTTTATTTAATTATCATATCCCTTTTTATTAAATAAGAAAATGTCAAATATTTGTTTCATTTAATTAATTATTCTCTTTTGTTAAAACTTGAATAAATCAAATTTATTCAAATAAAGGAAAAAAATTCTCTATGCACTCACCTCCCAAATTAGATATAAAACATCTAATTTCATTCAACTGGCATTCACAGGAAAGTTGTGGAAACAAACTTGTAGGTAATCCTCTTCAATCTCTTTCCTATGATTCTTCCTATCATTTGGCCTAATGTTTTCATGGGGAGAAACCATTCCCATAATTCGCTCGAGCTTCTTCATCTCTCACCATTCAATCCTCCAGATCAAATCCAAGCCTTTGTTGTGCTCCCCCATCACAAAATTGATGTTGTAAATCTATATATACAGCCTTCTGAAATAGTAAATGGATCCCTGAATCTAAACTTTGTGCAATCTTACTCTGCAAAAATAACAATCAAGTAATCAAACATTTAACAATAGCAATAGAAATCATAGCATCAGTAGAATCACAATCATGGTTGCATCATAGATTACTATAGCTTCTTTCATCATAGTTTCATGTCAGCATAGATTATAGTAGCTTCCTTTTATCATTTAGATATCATCATATAGGATTACATTATTGCATTTAGCAACATCTCATTCTCTAGATTGTATTTTAACAGTCACAATGCTTACCAAATCTGAGAGCCCCGTGACTTGATAAATCTTTAGAGATAGGGAACAATATGACACTTTCAATAGATTCTTGCTTTAAACTAGTTTAATCATTGAATCTTTGATATAATGTCTTATTAAGAAGTGTTATTTACTCATTACTTATTCCACACTTACACTATTCACTATAATATCTTTCTCATTCCAAAAGATGAGCTATCCACTATATTTTGACTATCTTAAAACATTGTTTATTATCTCATCTACTCTCCCCCTTCAACATTTTCTTTCCTATACATTATATTATTTTATTTTTTATTTCTAGAAAAAAAAAAGTATATTTGTTTGCATTTTTCATGATATTATAACTCTGTCATGTGTTTTCTACATATTCTTTTAATTTTCTAGTTTAATTTTATAGGATGTATTGAACTTTTATGTTCTTCCATTCTTTTTTGAAAAAAATAGATAATACCATCTTATTTTCTATCTCTTCTTCACATAAATATTATTTGAAAATATTAAATGTTTTGTTAATATACCCACACTTTATTGCTAAGATTATATAATTTTTGACATGTCTATATTCTATCATTACTTTGATCTCATATCCACTAATTCAAGATAATAACACATTTCATATATTAGAATAATATTTTTATCATTTTATTACATAATAGAAGACTAATAGTCTACAAGTCTAGTTTATTATTATCATGACAGGTTAGCTTAGACTTAGATACTTTTAGACTAAGTGTGCAAACCCACACATGTAGCTCTTAATCCTAGAAATGCTTAGGTTAATCACACACACATTTTAATTTTATCTTGACTACTTATAAAGGATGAAAGAGAAAAATAGGGGCTTGACCACTTTGGTGGGCTCCTATACAATCACTTTCTTTCCCCTATCATAGATATAGGTTGCAATGAATCAAATTTCCTATATACAATAGATCATCCTTTAGTTTTGTGTTTTAGACTCACTTAATAGTTTTAGTTATTTATTTATTTTTATTATAATATTTTAAATATTCTATATTTATTTTGTTGGATTTTTCTAATACCATGTAGGTCCATTTTAATTTCTATATGAAGTTATAGACATGTAAAATTGACCTAACACCTATCACACATCGAACAAACTTAGAATATTCCTGAAACATCTCGAAACATCTCAACACATTCCCAAAACATCTCAAAAAATCTCAGAATCATCTAGAAACACTTCCAAATCATCCCAAAATGTTTTAGAATCATCCCAAAACATCTTGGAATCATCTTGCAAGGTCTCGAAACATCTCAAAATCATCCCAAAACATCTCATAATCATCTTGAAATGTCTCAGACTCATCTCGAAACATCTTAGAATCATCCTGCAACATCTCAGAACATCTCAGAATCATCCTGAAACATCTCAGAATCATCTTGAAACGTCTCAGAATCATCTTGCATCATCTCGAAATGATCCTGCAACATCTTGAAACATCTTGGAATCATCTCATAACATCTCATAAACATTGCACAACATCAAACAACATCCAAAACCATAATTTCCTCTATTAATTGAATAATATAACATTATTTAATTAATTCACTTTTTCATCATTTTTGACAAATTAAATAAATTTCATTTAATGAAGTCTTGAAAACCCTAATTCTGCTATTAATTAAATAAAACTACATTATTTGATTAATTCACATTTCATCATTTCAACCAATTAAATAAATCACATTTATTTAATGAATTCCTAATCTCACTTTATTTTGTCCTAATTGATTAAAGAACACCAATTATTTAATTACGTTTCTAAAACACCTTATTCCTCTAGGTTAATTGAATTATTAAATCATAATAATTTAATTGCAACACTATCCCTCCAAAATTTGAATAATTAAATCAAAACTATTCAAATCATTTATCAAAAATAAAATCAAACTAATGCAACTTTATTTACACATTCAACTCCAAAAAGGAATTAATTAATTAAATCAATTAATTCATATTCCTCACCCACTTTCTGATTGAGAAAATTACGATTGTTGACTAAGCAATCTAATTTGTTGACTGAGCAATCTATTTACTAACGAATCAATCTATTTCCTAAGTAAGCCATCTAAATCCTGACTAATCAATCTAAATCCTGACTAATAGATCTAATTCCTGACTAGCCAATCTGTTCCTCAATTAGGAAAATTGTGCAATCAACTTTGCACAATCTTCTCATGTCTAAATCCTCTCAACAACTTTCGACCATCAATCTTGATCCAACATTTTTGAATCCTGATCATCCATTTCAAATCTCATTTTCTATATAACAAACCTCTTTCCTCACAAAAAGGATCAAATAATCAACATACCTTATGCAACAAAGTACTATCGAGATCACCATTGATATATCTTCAACCTTTCTTCAATCAACCAACCATTCAAGCATCAAAGGTTTGCACACAAACTATGGAGGCTTCACGGTGATAAGAACAATCCAACATCAAGCAAATACACTCCGATATGGGATGGTAACACTCTGCTTTCTTTTACATTCAATTTGGTAATCATAGATTTCCTAATGTGTTTTTTAATAGCTTAGTTTCATTTTGTATGTGTAGGATTAGATCTTAGATTTATGTTCTTGATCTTAGCTTAGATTCTCATTTCAAACATGTTTAATCTTGTTTGCATCTAATGGTTTTCTCCCTCACACATTCTGGCACACCCAATGGGACCCTTGTCCCATATACTAACATTTTTATGAGCTATTTTTGAACTTGCAGGTCCCAAAAGCATATTTGAAGAAGTTTTCATGCACCGCCAAGAAAAAAATTGCAATTGCATGTCAAGAAAACTATGCATTTGACCTTGAAAATTGAGCATTTGACACAAAAACTACACTTTTACAAAAAATTGTGAGCATTTCCTCTAAAAACCTTGCATTTGATTTTGACAGGGGTAGCATTTTCTTTGAGAATTGAGCATTTGATTTTGATAGGAACACTTTTGCTCTAAAAATTGAGCATTTTCTCTAAAAATTGAGCATTTGCTCTAAAAACTGAGCATTTGCTTTGATAGACCAGTGCACAGAATCTACACTATTGTAATTGTTTTTTAGCTAACGTTTGCTTTTTTTTTAATGTGTAACAAGTGCTAATGGATTTGTATGTAGGATTTGAAGGAAATTGACTTTTTTTTTGCAAGAAAGATGATCGGTCAAAGGATTCTAGATTTACAAACATCTTTTATTTAACTTAGGAACATTTAATTTTGGTGGTAAAAGAACAACACAAATACACATTTTGTTTTGGTGTTGTTAAAATTGAACCAATTTTAAGCTTTCTTAAGTTAGGAACACTTAATTTTGGTGCTTTAAAAGGAACAACACAAACACACTCTTTGTCTTGATGTTTTTTAAAATTGAACCAATTTTAAAGCTTTCTTAAGGTAGGAACTCTTATTTGGTGCTTTATAAAGAACAACACAAATGGATTTGTCATTTTTGTGCTCTTAAAAATGAACCATTGCAAGTTTTTCTAAGTTAGGAACTCTCAATTGATTTTTAAAAAGAACAAAAAAATTCAATTAAAGTGCTCTAAAAAATGAATTATTTTCAAGTTTTCATAATTAGGAACTTTGATTTTGGTGCATAAAAAGAATGCAAAACGATTTCCATTTTGTTGACACACACTCGTTTTACTTTTGTTGACCAAGTTAGAACTAGGACTAATTTCTTAAAAACACTCATATTTGGGCTTAAAAATGAACAAGTTATTTCTTTTGTTCTATATTAACTTATTGATATCCAGAATATTTCATATCGGTGCAATTAAAAATAACTTTATTTATTTTATTCACATATTTTTGGGGATAACATTGCTCGAGGTGTTTAAAAAGAATCAAACTACTATGAAGTGTTTGTTGTGCATTTAGGGATTGGAAAGCTGGATGGTTGTCTTCTCCCCTTGCACTTTTTGGTTATCTTGGGTGAGTGAAAACATCTTTAGCTTCGCACCTTTCTTTACAAGAATACCTTTTTAGAGGGTCTGCCTATTGAGAAACATCTCGCACTAGAGAACTCATAGGCGAAGCAGTACTTTCATTATG
Organism: Sequoia sempervirens; assembly: GCA_007258455.2. Classification (NCBI taxonomy): domain Eukaryota; kingdom Viridiplantae; phylum Streptophyta; class Pinopsida; order Cupressales; family Cupressaceae; genus Sequoia; species Sequoia sempervirens. The sequence goes on along the minus strand of VDFB02000015.1, from coordinate 574,388,848 downwards.
GACTACTATATAAATCTTTTGTGGGTATGAGGAAAGTTCATCATCCCACCAGGTGTTGTTGGACTATGTCGATGTGTTCTCCCTCAGTATCCTTGTGATATGTAAAAACTCGTAAGGGCTAGGAGGTTCTTAATTAAACAAAACGCCACATGTATAGGGGCCAAAAAATAATATCCCCAAAACATTACTAAGAGCCAAATTATTTTAGAAGCCACCCTATTATCCAAAAACATTCTTTCAAAGTGGTGAGTCAGAATTTACTTTTGAGAAGTTACTTGCCAAGTATGACTACAGGCTCGTGCCATAAGTTGCATGTAAAATAGTCTCTTCGGAGCATGAGGCAGGCCCACCTAAAAGAATGGTTTCTATCCACTAGGGTTGTAAATGCTTGTTTATGTTAACTTTTCAAATACATTAAAATAAAATTGACATCAAATTTCATGCTTGATTTAAATAGAAAGAACACATCCAAACAAACACAAAGCATGATGGTTGAATCACAAACCCTTTGTGACAAGGGTGCAACTTGAGACAAAAAATTAACACACAAAAAAAAGAATGTTATTTTATTATTCTGAAAATGATCTTCTTGCGTGCAGAGGATATGATATCCTCAAGTTCTAGAAATATGCAAACTACAGAATTACAGAAAAACCCCTTTTTGCAGTATGCGAACTTGTCCCCCAAAAAGCTACCCAAAAATTAGAAACCCGCCCATAAATAGAGCTCCCTTTTTAGCTTGGAGCCAAAGCAACATTCAAATTTGAGTTTTTGGCGGTTTGGCACCAAAAATACAACTTGAAATTCAAATTTCAAAAGTACATTAAAAAATTAGTATCTTCTAGAAAGTGCGCCAACTTTCAGGAGCCATTACTTTTGATTCGGGACTCCGTTTTTCAAACCATTTGAACTGTTGGAAAGGTCTCAGAGTCAAGAACATGCTCAAAACTTGCTACACCAATTTCGGCAAGTTTTAGGGCCGTTTTAGGACCATTTAGTGCCTCAAATATGACCTGAAAGGTTTTTAGGTGCAATTCTAGGAGACTAAAATTGCAATATCTTTCAACCCAAGAATAGAAAATAAAAACCGTAAGTTGGGAATTACATTATGACAAAAAGGGTATCCAGAAATGCAAAAAAATATAAGAAACTACCAACATGAAATGAAACTCTTTTTTTGGGTGATGCAGGATTACCCTTACACCACTGGATGCTCCTGCATCACTTTGACTTAGTGTATACTTGTGAAAGAAGCCCTATGTTTGCACTATGGCTTGGGAACTATGGATTGGGTGTTGTGATTTCACAACTTAAGCTATAGACATGAAGGTCACATAAGTCCATGCTTGTTGAGTCATTCCAAGTGTTGTTTTATCACTTGCCATACTCCAAACATAGAGAAGTTGAGAGAAGAACCAAACCATAAACTTGCAAAAAAAATCCAAGAAAAGATTGTTCAAAACTAGAAACAAAACACACATAAACCACATTGGCACAAAATTCCAATGCAAGTTATCATAGTTTCTGAGTAGTTTCCAAAATTTAATTATATTTGCACAAAATTTCAGTGTAGTTGCCACAGTTTCTGAGCAAAAGCCAAAATTTCATTGCATTTGCTCTCTGTCTCAAAAAATCTACTAATGAAAATTAGTTGCATTTGATAGAAACTTAGCACTTCCTGTGGGAACTGAACACTTGTTTTTATTCCCTTGCATTTTCTTATAAGAAACTAGCACACTTGCTACTAAGATCCTTGCATTTGCTAAAAGATGCTTGCTTTTTCCTGAGAAAACATTGCATTTGATAGAAACACTTAAACATATGCACTTTCCATTCTAGCTCATGCTTGCTTTTTTGAAATCCAAGCACTTAACACATTTTTGGCCACACTTGATAAATTTGGTCACTTTTTCTCACATTCTTGTGCATTTTTCTCAGAAATTAACACTATTGCTTCATCTTGCTAAAACTTGGGGAGAAAAAATTAAAATTGTTTAGAGGATTATTGTTCAAACAAAACAATTGGAAAACTAGATAAGTCACATAGTCCCTCATCCATTATTTCCATCCTACTTATTAGAAATCAAAATCAAACAAATCATTGGGATCATTCCTTCACTTAGACGTCTATGATATCAATAGTTAGTTGGAACTCACAGATAGTTTAAGAAAGCTTTCTTGCAACATATCCTCTAGACAAGGAAGTGAAATATCAACCCTAGTCCTTTAATATTTTAATTTCCAAAATGTAGCACCATTCCAAAACAACACTCAAACCTTAGGGTCTTAATCTTCATAGAAACCATCTCAAAACACCATCACACCTTATGACCATCTGGCAATCAGCTGCTCTAGTTCAACAACCGAACCTTGTAGCACTGATCCTTCAACTTAGTCTCACATACATTGAAGTTGAAAAAACTGGCATCATAATTAGTTTGAGAACCTTCATATTTGAGAAGAATGAAACACCTTGCTAGTTTCTCACCACATCAATCATCTTAGATGAAGAGGAAGAGAAAGTAGACATAGCAATCGAGAGACCCGTGTTACCACCACCTGTGTGGTAATAAATATCCTCTTTTTCCACACACTTGAAATTTTTTAATGATCTCACATAAAATCAAAATCCCCAAGATAAGGTCTACAGGTTGTCATTTCAAACTTAGGTATCTTATTCCAAAAGCTCTCAAAAACACCTTTTAGCACTACTCCAAAATAGAACCAAGTTGGTATAAAACTTCTACAAACATGCTTCAAGGAATAACGCAAACTTGTATGCATTCTTTTTTATCCAAAATGCTAAGATTTTATATGATCTTGAACCTAAATCCAAACATCAAAATTGAGTCAAAAGTGTTACCATCATTTCTCCAAAAAGACTCCATCCAACACCCAACTAGTGGAGAAATGCAACACAAATCTTAGATGAAGAGGAAGAGAAATTAGACATGGCAGCCAAGAAACTTGTATTACCACCACCTGTGTGGCAATAGACATACATCCCTCATGATTTTCGGCAAGCAAAAGATCCTTAGGTATGGAAAGGGAAAAATCCTTAAGCAAAAATCCATACCTCACCTTTCAAGGAACCGCCCTACAAAAAAGTTCGCCAAAGGGTTCATCTCAAGAAGGTATCACATCTGTCAAAATACACTAGAATTTTGCTATCTCCAGTTTGCATCAATAGGAAAAATCCATTACCCTGACTAGAAGTTATGAGAATAGTCACAAGAGCTTGCCAATTTGTTTATGACAACAACAAGATCACAACATAAGAAGAAAATGGAATCAAGCAAAGAAAAACACCAGCATCCCACCAATAAACACCACAAACAATGGAAGATACTCATGAGGATACACACCGAGTGACCCTATGATAGGGTATTGAGCATCAAAAAATCCCCAAAACATGCTGATCTATTACCCAAATCACTCTTATCAAGGGTCACAACATTAAGTAGGGCAACAACATCAGGGGTTTCAAAATCACCATCAAGGAATAAGTCTAGAACATCAAATTTCCCTAAATAAAATTGAGAGAGATCTTGAGGAACTTAAACGAAATTGAAATCTAGCGTATTGCCAATGCCATGTGCAATGTCAGAAAATTACATATCCACAACAAACAATCATTCCACAAACACCTCAATATCCACATCAACAACACTTCCAATATTTGCAGTATCAAGGAGTTCCACAACACCAAGATGTACCTCAAACTCAAGATCAAAGGATTCCTCAAGTTCAATATCAAGGTGCACCCCACCCTCAAGGTACCTACAACACACAAAAAAGGACTTAACCCTCCTTATACACAACATGGTTATCAAGGGTCCACTCCTTCACAAAAACCCAACTATGATCGAGCAAACATCATTGGACAACATGGTTATAACATCCTTCCAAACCAAATGAACACACCTATTGATGATATAACCTTACAGTTACAAAATAACAATCAAATTAGTTACCAAAACAATCAATTGAGCAACCAACATCAAAATCAAGAGCAGGAAAATCAAGGAGGGCAATAGAGGCAATACAATCAACCAATAAGGAAATTCACCCCTTTGGGAGGGACTTTAAAGGTAATCATGCACAAACTAGTACAACAGGACCATATCAAAATCAATGACAGTCCAACTTATGGTGAACCAAACTTTAAACCCCCTAGGTATAGATTGTATGAATGATGTGAGTTCCACAAAATCAAAGGTCATGATACATCACAATGTGTTACACTCAAAAATCTCATCCAATACCTTATTAATCAAGGAGAAATAACCATTGAAAATGACGCTCAAGGCTTAAACACTAATGACAACAATGATATCTCAACCTCAAAAGTTGAAAACAATGATCAAGAGCTATCTATCACCGATCACATTGAAAATGTCTCTACATCATCCAGTGAGCAAGAATACATGCATCAAGAATTTAATCCCAAGCATGATCAAACTCAATCACCTAAGTCTAGCAATGATCCAGTCCAAAATATATTGGCATCATCCAACCTCATAGCAATACATATTGATGGTCAGGAGAATCTTAATCCAACACTTATGCCAAATGCAAAAAATCTAAGCCAAGAGTTATCACCCATATGTCCACATTTTGAGGAAATCTAAGGATCCTTTACAAGCAATCTTTTCTTTGAAATTGATCCATGTAAAGAGCATGAACCAAAGCATATTGAAGATAATACCACACAAAGTCAAGATCAAGAATCTATACCATCAAAATACTACAATGACTTGGTAGATATCTTCCAAGACATCCAAGGTTTTTCAAAAGAAGAACAAATCCATATGCCAAGCACACATACATCTACCCACGAGATGCTTACTCCTAATGGACATGTAGATGATCTTCATCCACGAAAAGAGTCTCATACTCTTGATATCATTACCGAGGAACAAGAGTCACCTACTCTTATAATCTTTACACTTGAGAAAAGCACAACAAAATCTATAGACATATTAGAAATTGATCAAGAAGAAGCATTAAAATCAGAAACATCCTCCAGGCAGGTTGAAGACATAAAGTATGAAGATATGGAGCACAATATCTTAAAATCAACAAATATAATGGATAATCCTGAACAAAAGAGCATTGGGTACACAACAATCAAAGAAACACCAATATATTTTGAAGGGCCATCAAAATTTGATATTGGGTGAAAGCACAAACCTATGTCACACTTTATAAAGGAATCAACCAACAACAAAAAAAAAATTGAACTTCGACCACATAAAAGTGGTCTTTATGTTTTGAATTTCAAAATGGTGAAAACTAATGAAATGTAGAACTTTTTATGTAGTTTATTCCTATAATTTTTTAAATTTAAAAAAAAATTGTTTTCATTATGTTTTTATCAATTTAAGGACAAATTTTGGAATGCTGAAAATTTCAAAAAATAGTGACTTCACGGGCTGTCAAGAAACAAATTGAAAAAAACTTCATTTCTTCCTATTTTTTTTTCTTCAAATAGGTAACTTCAATATCTTGTGCATGGAAAAAAAAATCGCATTTTGATGTATATTTTTCTTGTAATAATGTTTTAAAGTCAAACATGTTAGAATTTGACAGTTTTCATGGGCCGTCAACTATTTTCATTTTTTAAATCATTTTTAAAAAACAAAATATACCCTTTTGAAGAAAACTCTCTCCTCTTGTGCCCCATATTAGATTTTTTATTTTTTAATAAGTTTTAATATATTTTTTTTAATTTTTAATTAGCCTCTTTTTTATTTTTAAAACCTACTTGTATTATTTTAAAAATAAAATATATTAAAACTAATCAAAATATTATAAAAATTATATATTTGGATTCTACACTCCGAGCTCTACAAAAGAGTATTTTTTATTTTTTGCAGAAAGATGATTTTGACTAAAGAAATACTCTATCAAAGATGAATGTTTCAGAAAATTCTGAAAAATGATCAATTGGTTGCCATGTAGGATGCCAACTAGACATTCTCGGTTGAGCAGGTTTTGGCTGAAGCCCTCTAAGCCGAGAAAGAATAGACCGAAATACTACTGGTTGACAAGAACTCGGCCGAAACTGTTCAAAATAAAAGAAAATTATTTTCTTTTTTAATTTTTCAACTTAAGAAAATTCAAAAAAACAAATTTTGAAATATTCGACAAGAAAAGCTATTTTCGTTCAAAAAAGGTTTATTTCAACATTTTAGAAGGTTTATAAGTTCAGAAATTTAGAAGACTTATTTCGATAAAAGAAAACACATTTGGACAATAGGAGAGCTATTTTTGAAGTTATGTATTGATCTTCAACTTATTTAATTGATTGTCTTTATAAAAAATGCATTTGAAGTTTGTTTTCACTTTTTTTTATTAAAATATTAACATCAAATAAATATTTGTAAAAATATATTTATAAAGAATTATATAGAAAGAAGATTATTTTATTTTATTTACATTATTTATTGAACAATTATTTTATTTGTTTAAAAATTATTTTATTTATTTAAAAATTGTTTGAACATGAATGCATTTGTTGTTTTCACTATTTAAATTCTTAGATTTCATTATTATTGATCACCAATTCTATTTTCTTCCATTCTTGTTCTTACATGTCCTCCTTAAATACCTATGTTTTATTAAATTTACGTTTGCTTTTACTTTTATTTCCAACTTGGACTTATCTTTTATACATGTATATATTATTAAATTAAAAATATTTTAAGTTTTGCAGCATGTTTATGTTTATTAAAGAATTTTGTTTAAATATTTTATGTTTGTTTAAATATTTTATTATTGACCTTCAATTCTATTTTCTTCCATTCTTGTTCTTACAAGTCCTCCTTAAATACCTATGTTTCATTAAATTTGCCTTTTCCTTTACTTTTATTTCCAACTTGGACTTATCTTTTATACATGTATATATTATTAAATTAAAAATATTTTATGTTTTGTAGCATGTTTATGTTTATTAAAGACTTTTGTTTAAATATTTTATGTTTATGTTTTGCATCTAGTTACAAGTTTTTTAAAATATTTATGCTATATTAATTATACATGTTTCATTGAAAGCTCATGTGTGTACAAATTTGAGTGCAATTTGTGATGGAAAATCCAAGGATTAGATCAAGGAAGTATGATCGAACATGAGTAAGACAAAGAAAAAGAAAAGCAGATAAAGGAACATCTATTGAACAACAACCCATGGAAAATATTGATGATCAGGGTAACGTACAGTTACAAGAACAAACCGAACCTAGTAATATAAATTTTTTGGACTATGGTATGTAAAATCTAATGGAGATGGATGGAGATTCTCTGTTCAATAATATTTCATCTGAAGATATGTTATCTAAAAGCACATTAAAATTACTCTCTAAAAAAATATGGGATGAATTTTTTGAAGAAAAATTTGAAATTGGAAGAGCACAGTTAGTTGCAAAGTTATTTAAATGAAAAGAAATGACCCCTATTTTGGAGTTGTTAGGGGTTGATAATAGGAAAAGGTCATCAAATTTAAAACAAACAATTGTTGAAAACTTCCAAGAAACATTGGAATGTATTGAAAAGAAGAGTTGATCTAGTGATTTAAGTGTTGCATGTAGAGCATTGATGACTATAATTTCTAGTAAGAAATTATCACATAGAAGACAAGTTCAAGCAATTTTTGAACTACTAAATGTTTCTAGGAGAACTGTTCAAAGGTAAATTGAAAAGAGAAATGAAATAGATGGAAAAATTGAGAAAAAATGGGAAAATATTTGTAGGGTTCCCTGAAAAGATAGATTTTCAGAAGATGTAAAGAAATGGGTAGTTGAATATTGGACCACCCACTCTTGTGTTTCTTCCAATAGAAGGGATACTATACAAATAATAGGTGATGATGGTACAAAAATTTATCATCCAAAACATTTTATAGATACAACACAAAGTGAAATTTTTGAAGCATTTAAACAAGAATTTTCAAATGTGAAGATTTTTCAAAGGATGTTTGAAACACTATGACCATCATTTGTATGTATAAATAAAGTACGTGAAATTGTTGTTGAAATCATGTTGAATTTGATCTACACCTACAATCATATAGAAAAGCTATGGCAACAATTGATCAAAATTTAGCCATCCCTAAAAGCACAACACAATTTGTGACGTCTCTTCTATGCGAAAAATTAGAAGATTAAGATGAATTCAATGTTCAATGTATAAAAAATGTATGTAATGATTGTGTATATTTGAAGAATCTTTTACATGTTGACAATAATGGAATGCAAGTTACTTGGAAGAGATTTGAATATGAGACATACTTAACGAAGTCAGGAGTTGAGGCCAAAAGAATTGTTCTCAAAGAGAGTGGATTGCCTTACAATGAATTCATGAGTATATTTCCCAATATCATATATCCACATATCCAACATTGTCATGGTACAAGATGGCAAGCTAAGAAATTTTGTGATTCAAAGAATTACTTTCCACAAGGTTGTATTCTCTCTATTGTAGATTTCTCTAAGAACTATACATTTAGTCCTCAAACTGAGATCCAAAGTCAATATTATCATTCAAAGCAAATTGCAATCTTTGTGCAAGTTTGCTACAAGCATGCAGAGTTAGTGGTCGATGGAATACAAAGTAGTAAAGATAATAGAATTATTATCAAAGAGGTTCACTTTTATATCAGTGATGATATGAATCATGATAGAAGCTATGTAGCTCATTGTTTGAAATTTTTTTTTGAAGACCTAAGAGGACGTGGCATAAATCAAGAACACTGGATATGGTCTAATGGATAAGTACATTTTTTTTAATTATTTTTTTAAAATTTATATTTACTTTTAACTTTGAGACTTAAATTGTTTAATTGCTTATATATATATATATATAATTACTTTTTTGAAGCTAATTTGGTTTGAGTGTTTAATTATTTGTAACTTCATAGGACAATTTAAGTTTAGAAAAGCTTTTGTTTGGTTAAGTAGTCAACATGCTAGACACAACACCAATTTTTTGTGGAATTTTTATGAGAGTGGACATGGAAAAGGATAGCACGATGGAGCAAGAGCATGTGTGAAGCGTGCACTTCGTCAACATGAACTTGCTGGTATGCAACTTTCACCATATATATATATATATGGAATCTAGCTTGATATTTTTTTTAAATATTAGATATATATATTTAAAAATTAAATTAAATTCTTTTAAGTTCCTTGAAAGTAATAGGTGACAAATTGATCCAACTTGTGTACTTGTAGGTAATTCCATACAAAATGCAAACAAATTTTTTGAATGGTGCAAAAGTCATTTTTCCGCTCGCAACTCAACATACAACACATAGTATTTTTGGAAAGTTACAGGTACATCTAGTCAAAATTTGTTAAAAATTTGAATTTCAAATTTTAAGTACATATATGAATTCAAATTGAAATTTCAAGTTTGAATTTACAGATATTGATTTCAATCAAATCCTTATAATTGTCAAGCAATTCATGGTATTAGAAATCTACATCAAATCATAACAACGAGGAGTAGTAGGCCTTATGCAATTAATGTGAGAAAAATCATGTTTTTGTGTTGATTGTATTAAGGACAGTGAAAATATTGATCAATGTGAGAATATTAGAGATGGGTATGTTTCAAAACGGGAAATGAAACAATTAATATCAATGCCTCCTCTTGTTGAAGATGAGAATGTCGATGTCTATGATCCACTATATTCAGTTGATTATGAACGTGTATCTCATTTAGTTGTTACAGGGATGGAAATTGATTAATTTAGTTAAAATCAAGATTTAAATATATATTCTATGCTTAAGTAAGTTTCAAGCATGTTTATATATATATAAATTTATATACATAATTAAAAATATATTTACTTGACTTAAATGTATTTACTTTATATATATATATATATATATGCGGTATGTGTACAGGAGATATTTTCGCTATAGTTGCAAATCTTGAAAATGTGGAAGGTGTAGATTACTATCTACTAAGATGTACGCAACCAAAAATCAAATTGGTGGAATTGATGATAGATGGTGATGGACAAGAGTATCCCATTAGATCAGTCATTATTGAAGGCACATATTATCAACAAATAAAGATAGATAAAAATAGTATTATATTTGTTGATTATAGACCAGGACAAAAGGTTCTACATTGTAGTAACTTAGTTTTGGCAACAAAAATAATTTAGAAACTTTACCTAAAAGAGGATGTGCCAAACAAAAGTGGATATTGCCTATTGAAGATTATGAAAAGATTTTAGAGATAATTAAAGATAGAGAGGATCCAAATTTTATGTACCAAGAGCTTTAAGTTGTTTTTTGGATATATGTATATATATATATATATATATATATATATATATATTATAGATCTAGATCTATAATATATTTATATTGATTAGACATGTGACATGATTTAGAATGGGTTTTTTTCAAAGGCTTGGCCATTTATTTTTGGAATTGTATTTAAATAAATATGTTCCATGTGGAATTCTTAAAATTTAGTTCAAGAATCTTTGATTTCATTTAATTTACATTTGAACTCCACTTAATTGTACATGTATGTTAGATCAAGAATATATGCTTGATACAAAACCTCTAAGTGACTTTAAAACTGTTTTCATTTACATTTTTCCTAAATTACTTTAAATCATCTATTTCCAATTGCATTTTTATGTTGGACATGGAATTCTTTTAAGTTCAGTCAAGAATCTTCGATTTCATTTGTTGAATCTTCTAGATCATACATATATGTGTACATGCACTTGATTTACTTGAAACCTAACTTGACTAAATTAAAAAGTTCATGTATTTTGCCTAAATTCCTTTAAATCATCTCTAGATTCCTTGATTATATTTTTATGTTTGACTCCACAAACTTATATTATCTAGTTGATTTGGTTTTTGAGTGGTGAAGAATCTATACATACATGTTGTCTCTAACTTCTTTATTTTCTATGTTACTAATGTGACATTCAATAATTTTAAATGATCATCTAGATTTTCATGTATCCTTGTCATCACATCCTAATTTTATTATTTTCATTAGGTAAGCATCCCCCATACTAATTATCAAGTTAAGATCACCTTATCAGGTAATTTAACCCATTTAACCATAATCATCCTAGAATCATCCCTTCAAGTAATCATTCATTATCATGTTCTAATCACATTATCAACCTAATCTCATTCTAATCATATGGACTAGAATCTAATCCATCTATCCTTGTCCAAAATATAATCATTTAAATTATCCATCTAGATCCATGTCAACCATACATCCATTCTCCATCCTTAATAAAAAATCATCACTTGAACATCAAAATTTGGTTAAGGTCTCAATCTAGTCCATACATCATATTGTCCTTTCATCATCACCCAAAGATTTCAACATCTAGGGACCTTATCCTTAATCCAAATTTAATTAAGAACATTAGCCTATCTTAAGTATAGTTATCAAATCCATTTTGTGGATGTTAGATTGTATCCAGGTTCTCTTGGATTGGTCTTTCTTGTTCACCTCAAGGTGCAATGGAATATATTCAAACATTGTAGTGAATCATAGTGATGGTGTTTGGGGTGTTTGAGATAGCTTCATTTTGGCATCAATTTAACTTTGTTTACCATGTATAGCTTGAGACCATGTATGTAATGGTCCATCTTTCCAATACAATTTTATATATGGATTGATCAATTTTTAATTTATATATAGAACCGTCATCCAGGAAGATCTAGATACTTATATTAAATGTGCATAACTTGAGATTTAAATATATCATTTTCCAATTGTAATATATAAATGTTCCATGGAATTCTTAAAATTTCAAGAATAGAATTTTGATTTCATTTACATTCAACTCCACTTATCTAGCTCAAGTCGTCTAGATAACTTTCTTTGCATGCACAATCAAATTCATGTGTGTACACATGTTCTAGATTATATGGAATTCTTAAGTTCACTTGAATATATATAAATGATTTCATTTACATTAAACAGCTAGACACAAGTATAGCTCATCATCTAGTTCAAGAATTCTTTGCATGCACATTCAAATGAACATGTGTATTAGATTATATGGAATTCTTAAGTTCATGTATAGCTTGATATATGCACAATTTATGTATTTAACCTAGAGTGACTTTAAAAATGAACATTTAGAACTTTAAAGAATTCAATAACTACCATCTATTTCTAATTGCATTTTTATGTTCTACTTTTAAATATAGCATTAATCTCAAGCATATTTGCATTCAAATTTTTCTATTTCTCGACCTATTTATTAAAGAAAAATTCATTTCTATTTATTTAAATTAATTGTACATGTCCATCTTTTTAAATTTAAAAATAGCAACCATTAGATAACTTGGACAAAATTTTGATTTCACAATGTAAATAGATCTATAGAACAAGTGCATTTGAACAAACCATAATTTAAATTTAAATAAAGGTACTTAAATTTTCTAAATAAATAAAACCATAAATTAATAATGCATGATGTATTTATATAGATGTAATGTAAGTGTTCAAACCATAATAATGCACATATATAACAAACCTATTCAAACCATAAAACATAAATGTATGAATGTGATGTAAATCATAACAAGTATATACCATAAAACATAATTACAATGCATGCAAATGTTCAATATATAAATCATAAAAAGCATCTCCAGCATAATAATCTGGTCTCAAAAATGTAATACTATTAAAAAAATCTCAAAGAGAGGGATGTCTGGCATGAATAGAATCATTAGATCCCTGGCCTGATCTATCCCTCAATATCTCCCTCGACCTCTCCCTTGATGCATGGCTTGATCTCTCCCTCAATCCACGACCCGATATCTCCCTCGATCCATGGACTGATCCCTCTACTAATCCAAGATGTGTCGATCCATGTCTAGATCCAAGATCTACTGATCTTTGTCCTAAGCCTCGTCCCAACCCCTGCATGTGTTCAAGTATTTACACATGTTTAAATTTAATTTTTAATACATGTATATATATGTGTACATATATGTAAAATTATCTAAAATTGTACAATGTACTTGGTTCAATATGTTCAAACTTGTACATCAAGTAATTAATTTTTTTATTAAATTTAAATGTACCTTAGCTGCATACTATGCGGGATTGTCATCATGCTCCAAATTTCCAAAGTCTAAGAAATCACGATACTGCTTAAAATTTTCAACTACACAATTTCAATAAGGAGTTAAACAACTAGACTTTAAAAAATGCATTACATAATTTTTTAGAACATAATTTTATATGTATAAATTATATTCAGGTACCTGTCGTGTCTAATCGATGGCTCTACCAATGTCACTAAGATCATGAGAATGTAAAGACATAATAGGGGGAGCTGTAGCATGTACAGTATCAGTGCCAAAAAGAAGCTAACCATATGTCCCATTGACAAGATTAGGTGTCGCAGTAGCTTCAACGTGACCTATAACATCTTGACAACTACCTAGACAAGCCAAAGGATCAATAGAAACATGATGCACATGGGATCCTATAGGCTGATGTGGAATATCCTCTACATTTTCCACCCCATGGCTCGTATGTGTACAAGGATATCGCCGTCTAATAAAGTCTTGTACTTGGTAAAGAGCGAACCCATGGTCCTCACTGATAACCTAATATGTTGCTAGTAAATCCAAAACTGAGACTCTACACATAGTACACAAAGTCATGTGAGTCATATGCTCGACATCTAAAAGAGTAGGTAGATCGGCACGAATAAATGGATCATATGATCTAGATGTAGCCTCAATGGGAGGAAGACTGATCCGTGGGTGTAATAAATATCTACCAACTAAATTAAATAAAATTTGATCAATTTGCATTATAATAGAAGCGATGTTATAAAAAATATGCCTTTGAGTGGAGCCTGTTGTTGCCTCCCCTATTGCTACCAATTCCAAACATTTTGGTAAAACGAAAAGGTTTGGGCCAACTAATGCCCTCTTGTCCATAGGCGGTGGAAAAACTAAATGTCTAAACTGTGGTTTGTCAGAAAAATAGCCTTTACCTTGGCCAACATGCTTGGGATAAGATGTGTAGTCCACCTCTATATGTAAATGAAATTTTGCATATAATTGTTTGACAAAATACTGTGGCAACTCATCATTGTGAGGCCATCTATGATGTGTTTCCAACCATCTAGGGTATATGAATGGTGCAACAAGAGGATCTACACACCTCATAACCACATATCCTCTAATTTTATTTTTTCCTCTATAAAATGGGAACATGGATAACACATTTTCACTAGAAACTAATTTGGCAACTTCTCTATATTTCACTATGCCTATAACACTCCTAGCAAGAGAAAAATAAAACTACTCAATGTTGATTTCATCATAATGATTGTATGATTGAATTGTCTCGATCATTTTATAAATCTCTTGTCTAATAGTAACTAATCTATCTCGATTAGCCAAATTGGGGGAGTTGTGAATTGTTTGCTCTAAACATTTTAGAGCATTGTCTAATCTAGCAATACTATCCTAAAATAAATTTGATCTAGTTTGAGCATCTTGCTCAGAATGAGGGGAATGATGATCCCTCATCGGCCATGATATATATATCTGTATATGGAAATAGATAGAGATCTGCATATCATTAAAAAATAGATACATGTGATGTTAAACAAATTAAAATTAAATTTTTTTCAAAACTAAAACAAATATATATTTAAATTAAACAAGATTTTCAAGTTTCAAAACTAAAACATTTTTAACTTTAAATATATCTAGTGAGATAGTTCAAACTTTATATCTATCTCTATGTTCAATAATTCACCTTCTGTAATAACTTGGATAACATAGGAAATTTGACAACTCCAAAGAGACTTTCAATACATTTGTACATGATGTGTATATATATACATATATATTTATATGTGTGCATGTGCACATGTGTATGTATATATATGTGTGTGTATGTACATGTACATACATACATATGCATGTATATATATATACATGCATGTACACACATGTACATGACATATGCATATATGGATATATGTATATATATTTATATACATAAATATGTATGCATAAATATATACATTTATGTACATGCACGCGCGTACATATACATACATACATACTCAAGTACATACATACATACACACGTACACATATATGCATGTACATACATACACACATACATGTATGTATATATATATGCATACATACATGCACACACACATACACATACATATATTATGCATACATACATGAATACACACATACACACATGTACATGCATTATGTACATAATGTATACATGTACACACATACACATATATATGTACACACATGTACATACACATATGTATTGTAGTGCCCCTCTAGTCGTGCTGCTATGGGTTTAAATTTGTATATGTTAGACTGTACCTTTACGTTGATAGACCTTGATTTTTGTTATTGTCATATGATTACTGACTTTAGAGTGATGTGGATGTTTTTCTGCATTGAGATGATGCACTATGTGGGTGTTATGTTTCATGTTATGCTTTCGATTAGCATAGTGGTTAATATTGATATATGCTTATTTGTTGATTAATGATGCTTTACTTTCGTCAATTTTGATGTGATGGTATGTTATTTTGATGTTATCATTATGGCATGCTATTATGGCATGCTTTGAATTAGCTTAGCAGATATTTGAATTAATGATGCTTTATGCTTTTGAGTATATTATTGGTGTTAGATTTGTCAGTTAGTAATTTTGTATTGGTGAAGGGAACGTGATTGTACCGCTCGCTTGCAAGTGCCCTACGATTTTGAGATTTCCATTTTACGGTGTGTTTTATTATGTTATATATATGCATGTTCGATATACTCTTTGTTCCCAGGTTTACAAGTACATGACATTGACTCCACCTGGTTCTATAGGTTTGAGCATGTCCATTGCCAACGCCAACTGATTGGGAGAAAGTAGCTAGGTTTTTCGTGTCAAGCCATCACCTTGGTCATAGTGTGTCATCAGTTTTAAGTCGAGTTTGGTTGCTTTAATGTTGTCCTAGTTCTCTTTGATTTTATTTAATTGCAAGTTGAAAGAGGTAAATAAATGGCTTTATGTATTTAAGTTTTTTATAAAATTTATCTGGTTTTATGTTAGAAGATATTATTTAATTAGTTAATTAATTTAATTTAACTAATAAAATAATTTAATCTTGGATTAGATTTATTTTATTGATTAATTAAATTAATTGTGTTGAATTGTATTAAGTTATTCATTTTGGAATTAATTGATATTTTGGTTTGAAATTGGAAAATTAAAAAAGGTTTGAAATTGAAAAAAGGTTTTAAATTTCATTTTTTTGAAAATTTTCAATGCAAAGAAAAGAAAATTGAGATATTTACTATTTTGGTCTTTCAAGAATTGATTATGGTGGTTGAATAGATATTTTGAGATATTTTCATTTTTTTCCCTTATTATTTGGATTTTCATGGAGTTTTTGGGAGAGAATGAAAAATTGAAAGAAAAGAAGGGATTACTATTTTTTGGGTTTTGGATTGGAATTGTGGAAAAGCTTTGTGGAATTGTTGGGCAGGAGTTGGAATCAGGAGGGAGAACACTGTGCACCATCTGACATCTTCTCAAGCTCTAGACTACCAGGTTCATGTTATTTAAATTGTTTTTGAATTTGAAAAGATTCATGTATTGGATATGTTGTTTACAAATCCTTGCTTGGAAACTCAAATGATTCTTGTGGAAAAATAAACCATGTTCAAACTTGTTCAACAACTTTGGAACCTCTGTTTTAAATGGTTTTCTCAAGAAGAAAAGAAATGGTGTTCTTGATTGTAAATGAGCATTTAAGCTTTAGTTCTACAATTAATTATGAAAATTCCTTTTGTGGATTTTTAAATATATATACATGCATTTATCTTGTGTTTTGAGTTTTATTAGAGAATATATATATATATACCCCTGTCATTTGGCGGATAAAAATCTGCAGGGGTTTTTTATGTTCTAGTAAATTTGTTTTTAAAAATTTTAAACCCAAATTTCTATTTGGGGTTTCTGGGGGCTTACCCCACCACGCCCCCATGGGAGGCGAGTGGAGAGAGTTGTGCCCAGCAGCGCGCCCCTTACAACCACCGCCGCCGCCACCAATGAGACGACGTGTTTAAACATAGCCCACCCATTAATGGGTGTGACTGTGTTTAAACACAGTCGACCGATATTGGGGTTTTGTTGTGGTTAAACCTAGCCACCCCAACCCAAATGCATGGCACACAACCCGAGGGAAAACGCGTGTGGCCTTTTCATTTCATTTTTTTTATTATAATAAAAATATATATATAATATTTTATATATTATATTTATAATATTAAAATATTAATATATATTAATAATAATATATATATATAGTTGGGAATATAAGTTCAAAATATATATAAAATGGATGATTAAAATAATGACATGCCTTTTATGTAGTGGGGGAAATTTTAAATCAATATGCAATAGATGAATTAATGGATTTATTTTTAAGATAATATTTTTTTGAAAGGACAAATATTGGATTTAAAAAGTAATATGTTTTAATAGCGAGATTAATGGATTTTAAAATGATTTATTTTGCAAAGGAGAAATAGTTATTTTAAAAGGATATGATTTAAATCGAAGAAGTAAATGTTTATTTTGTTATTATTTAAAAGCAATTAGGGAATTAAATATCTGGTTAAAGTTTATCTTTTGTCTAAAAGAGACATTATTAAATTAGTTTTATTAAGGCAATAAATTACTAAATGTTAATGAAGGAAGTGGATTTAGGAAATCCAAATATAGATTTAATTCCTGTTTGATCGCCCTTCTTGAATGTACACTTCTTATGTTTTCGCTTTGGGGAATTTGATTAGAAGGGTTGTTAAGTCTTCCAGAAGGGGTTTAACTATTTGGGGTTGTTGTATTATGTTAGTCAACCTTTGTATTGCCTTGGGTAGTGTGTATAGTTGTATCCTGTTGTTTTACCTAGTTTTCACGAACGGGGATGGTTTATGCCTCCTTGGATTAGGAGTGGATTATGTGATTTGTGCCTCCTTTGGATTAGGAGTGGTTTATGTGATTTGTGTCTCCTTTGGATTAGGAGTGGTTTATGTTGTTTGTGCCTCCTTTGGAAGGAGTGGATTATGTGTTTTGTTGCCTCCAGTGTTTGGAGTGATTTTTCATTATGTGTTCCTCCTAGAGTTGGAGTGGTTTTATCTTGTTAGTATGCACTTGGGATTCCCTTGGTGATTGGGTTGTATGTGTTTTCAAGCAGAAGAGTGGCTTCTATTAAGCGCCAGATCCCAAAGAGGTAAACTGGGTAACCTTCAGAGGTGGTTTAATCAGGTGATAACTAAAACAATGTACTTAGAAGTTTAGGTAGTATTTCACACTAATCAAGATAATTTAGCCTCACTCATAGACACAAGTGCTTGTATAGGCTTGGGATGAGTGGGAAGGTCCGGAATGGCAAGGTCATCTATCTTGTATTTACAATAGGTATTTGATTCCGCATGAGTGAGTATGGGGACTGAGATTCGGTTGAGGCCACCAGGATATCCCATAAGGGGGGGTGAAGCCTATGAAGATTCCCAGAGGATATCCCATAGGATATCCCATGTCGAGCTGTGTGATGACACTCTTTCTACGACAACAATTGGTATTTGGTTTTATGTGTATGGTATTCTTAACATACCTGATCTGTTTTATTTTTGGAAGCAATGTGACTTATGTCAGTGATGTTAGAGTTGTACTTGTGTTATTCTTATGGTTGTATGGTTCATGTGATTGGTTGTGTCGGTATGAGTTAGCCTATGTCTAGAGGTTGATGGTCTTGTATAGGATTCCTTGTTACTATCTCCTAGCACGGGGGGTGAGCCTTTGGGTATCACTTGGTTGGGTGGAACGTGCACCTTACTCTGTTGGGTTTTCTTCTTGTTTGTGTGGACGAGATTTCCAGTTGGAGAGCTCATGAGATCCAGTTTCATTTCATGCTTTATTCATTTAAGTTGATCTTGTAATTTATTACCCCTCATTTGTTATTGAGGTGGAAGATGTATTTGTAACCATGCTTCTTGGATTTACCTCATTCGGGGAATGAGAGTTGTAATCTTATTGTTAAATGTTTGTTATTTGAAATCATGTAGTATCTATTATTCCTTGATGTAATTTATCATGTATGGAATGTATGTGTTCTTAATTTATTAAGTAATTAAATGTTATGGTTTCAATTCATGTTACTTGTTTGGGTTTTAAGGTAATCTCAGTCTTGTAACCTTAGAGGTTGTTGGCAATGGGTAGTGAACTTAATTGTTATTTGTACTTAAACAAAAAAAAAATTAGTACGTTTGTGTAGTTAATTGCAACTTCCTCTGGGGTTGTGTGGCGGGGCGTTACATGTATACATGTACATGTACACATGGTGAACTAGAAATTTGGGGTTTTCAATTTTGAGTTTATAGAAATGTAAATTTAAGAAAAATGTATGTATGTACATACATGTACATACACATACATACACATGCATTTACATATATATGTGTACACATGTACATGTATGTACACTCAAGTACATATACACATACATGCATATACATATACATGTGTACATGTACACACATACATACATGTAAGGTGAACCAACTTGTTTTCAATTGTGTTTCATATAATAATTGTGAGTTTGTGCTTCCTTTAGGTATTTTCTTTGGTGGTGGATGGCTTCTCCCATTTCATCAAGAATTGAAAACAGATTTGAATCAATCTTTTTGTGACAAACATGTTTGAACTTTCAAAGTTTAGGGGGCAACTATAGCCAGATTGGCTGGGGAGAGGAAAGGGATTGTAGTTGATGGCAATGGATGAAATTTGAGACTAAGGATGCAATAAGTATGGAAGAAGGTACAAGACAGGACAAAGTGAATCCCAAGCAAGGGACTAAAGTGTTTAAAGTGATTTGAATAGTGGAGGTGGGAGAGAGATCCACAACATTGAGAATGGGATTTTGTTCAAAATAAAAGACTATAGATTGGATTAATTAAATGGATTAAAAAAATGTGATTAAATGAAAATTTCCATATGTTGTTGGTTAAATGAAAATTGACAATAAAGCTAAATATATTGAATGGTCATATGTCAAGTCTAATTTTTAATATGTTAAAGATGTTTGTTAATATGTGTCCAATTTAGGAGAACAAAAGGAAGGATGAAATTAATATTCACAAATGGCCACATTGGGACAGTGGAAGCCAAAATTATATTCAACAAGAATAGCACAATATCATATGTCAAGTCTAATTGTTAATATGTTAAAGTCCAATTCAGGAGAACAAAAAGAAAGATGAAATTAATATTCACAAATGGCCATATTGGGACAGTGGAACCCAAAATTATATTCAGCAAGAATAGCACAGTAATTCCAAGCTTTGGAAATATAGATGAAATTTATGTAATACAGTTCAAGATATGGTTGCAAAATGTTGACATGTGTTTTGCATTCTTCTTGATCTTCAGGTTTTCCTACTGCCACACTTCTACCACATGAATTTCTTCAACAATTTTTCCTTGCTAATTCATCTTCATATATGAAACATGTTGACAAGTAATTCTATCGGAGGGAAAAGATAAAGTAAACTTGACATAAGTAGCTTGGACACACTATTTTTGTTAATGCAATTCCCACATATTGTCTTCATGTTAATGCATTCCCATTTATTATCTTTAATGCTAATGATTATGGCCATTCATGACAAAATACTTCAGATGATTTTCACCTTTCCTTTATACCTTCATGATACTGGATGCTATCTAACGTTTTATCAAATCTAAGAGAGCTCCAACTGAGGAATTTTATCTTTCTTATCTTTAAAGTTTTATATGCTTGATCACTAGTTTTAGCCTAGCTTTTCTTTTTGAGGAAGAATATATGAAGGGATATTCATGGTAGTTATGGTACAACTAAGTGTTTTCAGTTTAAAGGCTGATTTAGGTAAATGACTCTTTGAACTCACAC
The DNA here is from genome assembly GCA_007258455.2 of Sequoia sempervirens. NCBI lineage: Eukaryota > Viridiplantae > Streptophyta > Pinopsida > Cupressales > Cupressaceae > Sequoia > Sequoia sempervirens. Next base: position 574,367,841 of record VDFB02000015.1, on the reverse strand, counting down.
ATAACACTTGTCCCATTTTCGAATTTGAAGAAATAAATAGAAATCTCTTCCTCTACACTCTTTTCCTAGCCTTCAGTTCATGATGCAATGCCTATTATATGAAAAATAAGATCCCTTCTATTCCTTTACTAGAGTTAACATAGATCCTAAAATAGTTAAATAGTTACTTATAATCCATTACAAATTCTGGTGCTCTGAATACCACCAATAAAGACAACTCACTTATAATCCTTAAATAGTTAAACAACTACTTATAATCCTTCTTAGAGGGTTTAGTTTTCATTTACTTATTTCTCCATTTTCTTGAGAACAATTATATACTTCAGAATTGCTTTGAATCCTTTTTTTTTCCTTCATTACAAGATATCAATCTTTTCTTTCATTGGAGGCTCTGCCCATTGAAATCTTTCTAGTAATCCCATTCTATTTTCGTTTTGTTGATAGTACAATAGCAACACAAAAAGAACATTTTCTAAACTTTTCATACAAAATTGTAGCTCCATGCAAAAATTATTTCATTTTTTCTATAAAAACCTATTTCATAATGCCTTTCATTTAAAATACTAGTCTACAAATTTCAAATACTGTATGATGAATCTGGTGCACCTCTGTTTCAATCCTATCTTTATATCATTAAAGAAAATTCATAGAGTGAGCCTGGAAAAACCTTGTTTTGATTTCCCCTTGGTGATAAGACTGAAATTTACATGCATATATAGATAGAGGAATGGGTATAGAAAAGTGTGTCAAAGGTATGTTTAACCAACTTATATAAATGCCCTAACATTTATTTTGTAGGTCTCACGTTGATTAATTTTCCATCTATCATAATTGCTTATAACCTTAGTATCCTTGTTAATACCACATACTAAATTGGAAAAACAACTACTTGCCATAGATTGCAAAATCAAACATAGTAGCTCCCAAGAGATGTTGCATATCTAAGAATTCCCAAAATAAAACAAAAAAATGTAAATTGATAACAGAATATAACAGAAGCATAAAGAAAAGTAATTTCTTTCCACAGGCACAAAAAGGATTATGAAAAAAATGTAAAATGACACAAAGCTGCTAAATCAACCGTAGAATGAAATAATTCACAGAACCTAGTATATATTGGAGTTTGTAATGCCCATATTTTACATTAAGGAAAAAAACACAACTAACTTTTTTTTTTGGTTACACATGCTTGTAAATTTGCTATCAATCCACTAACCATGCAAGAAATGAGGATGCACTACATGTATTAGATGACATTTTGCATGCAATGACATCAATGACACGTTGCCTGAGGGTGAGGGGGTTGGGTGTTTAGTCGTGTGGTTATGTGTGTGACATCACACTTACCATCGAGCAATCATGAGAATGATTGTGGTCAGATATAGGAGTATAAGTAATTTCCAAATAAAAACATGGATTATTTAATGATACCCTATTTTTTGGTAATCCTTACCTCTAAAGCCATTTGACGATATTGTCAAAAAACACATAGAACATTTCCTCATGAAATTTAAATATGAGAACAACTAAAATGTTTAAAACCTACATATTATTTATTAAACTCCAATTTATTTATTATTATTCTCAATATTAAACTATTATTAATTTAATTATTAAAACAAATAAATATATATATTAAGTGTTCAAAAGTCCTTATTTTCTTATTTAAATAAATAGAATCTTTCCTAGAGGGGTGGGAATATATTCCCCTCTTCTTCTCTTTTTTTTTCCACGTAAATATGAATATATTTTTAAAATTCCCTCACATTAAAATCCTAAAACATGGAAGCTTAAGTGTTCTTCCATCATGTAAATTGCCTTGATTTTAGAAGGCTTAAAATTTTGTGCAAGGTAAAGTAAAATGATACAGGGATATAAGGAAACGTATATAATGGGTTGAGATTATCCCATTTATATGAGGAAGGGAGAAACGCTAGTGCACAACATTAAAGATAGTTTATTTTGAAGGATGAAGTTAAAAGAAAACCAATCCAATACACATCCCCCCATTGTATATGGGGATAAAGATACTGTTTAAATGTGAACCTTAGCCTCATTTTATGAGAGAAAAATATATGAGTGTAGACGTAACAAAGATTTCTTGGTAACCGAAATGAATCCTGCTAAATATTTGGTAATTTTGTTTCTATTTTTTTTTAAGCTCACTACCTTATTATTGAACTTACAGATGGGGTTAAGAAGGCTACGCTGATTGAAGTTTTGTGCCTAGTCGTGTTCTTTCACTCTCTTATGGTTTGCAAAGCGCAACTCTACACAGGAAGGATTCCACCATCTCTTCTTCTTAGTACGTTGATATTTACTTATACAAGCAAGGATATGATTCTAGAAATCAATCACATCTTTTGATGTGATGGCTGGAGAAGCTCAACCAGGCATTGAGAGTATTAGTAAGGTACTAAAGTTCAACTTCCATGACAAGATACATCATACGATCATTCTACCATGTCCAAACCTTGTCAGGAATTATGCCTAGGGAGTAGCAGCAGAGCCAAAACCTTTTAGCCTCGGGTATGAGAACTGACATTTAACAGGGCATCATTTTCATAAGAGAGGTCTTGATGTCTCCTCTGCAAAATGCACTATTTATGACTTACTAAAATAAGGATGTAATTTAATGCAACACCTCTTTCTATTATTATTTTCATTTTTCTTTTGCAGAGTTAAATACACTTCTCATTGGCTATCTCACAGTGATGTGAAATTACCTCTTTAAATTTGCAAGCTTTAGACGTCCTGACATATATTCAGGTGCTATGTATTCCTATTGACAAGCTACAGGTGCAAAGACAAGGCCGATAACTATAGTGAAGGCTAAAATTGAATAACACAGTAAGCATACTATTGTGTCTAATCAAGGAGATGTAAGTGGGTGCAATTTACTTCTGCAACCATTCTAATAATTACAAATCTCCCTCACAATTCATTCAACCCTAAAATGATAATGCTCAGCACCTAATGTTTCAATAATTTTGGGGAGGGAAGCAGACAAATGGCGGTTGGAATGGGATAACCATAGGCCATCGTTGCTACCTATTTGTTTGGCCAGTCATGTCCTAGGCATGTAAGTATGCACAACTACTTCTACCTTCCTCACAATTATTAAGAAACTAATACTTTCTATTTGCTCTCATCCTTGTGCGACTCCTCTAGACGCCAAGATCATAGTGGCAATATTCAATGACTATGTAGGTGATGTCAAAGCCTCTTCTTGCTAGAGGAAATCAAGTGAAACCTAACAGAATGAAATGATGAGGCGACTACTTCTACGGGCGACTGAAAGAGAAATTCAACGGTTCTCATAAATGTCTGCTAAATTTATTCTATTGATAGATTTTGCTCGGCCACTTCCTGGTTATATTCAACTCTTCTCCCTAACAATCTGAATAGTGTTCAGTTCAACATTTTATGTCTGTGAATGACTGAGCAAGATGCATATTAGCATGCCTCTACCTTGTTTGTATAAATTTATAACTTAGTAATTCCAATACCTGTAACTATTTTTACATACAAAACTGAGTTTATTTAACTTCTATAGTCTCGCAATGAATACAAAATTCTTTTCATAAGTTTATTACTATCTTTAAGGTAAGTCGATGACATACTAAGACAGAGCATGATTTTGTATTGTTTCTAATTGACTGTGTTATAAGACAATTCACCCTAGTTCTAATCCCTGTTCTTTTGATATCCAATGTTTGAATGTATTAGCGTCTATTTTATCATATTCTTTGTATAATATTATTCATTTATTTTATATTTCCTAGAGAAGTTAAATATGGTTCCCGTATATCTTTCAGTTATATATATTTTAATAGCCCCTCCTCTATGTTCCTTCAAGAGAAGAAGAATTCATTTTTCAAGTCAAGAACAAATTTCGTATACATATGACATCCATATTTCTATAACAAGAGAAAATGTAGAATCCCAATTTGAAACAAAGTTAAGCACATACTTTTATAATCCAAGTAGTTTATCTCTCAGGTGGAAGTTTTCTATATATATATATATATATATATAACACAGATTAAAAAAAATATATATATTAACAAAATAGATAAATATACTTCTTACAAAATTTTAGTAATTTTAGACCTAGTTGATGCATCTTCCCTTCAGATTTAGTACAAAGAAACTTTATGGTTAGAGTAGTGACAATTCTGATAAGCAAGAGCACAAAACTTTATAAGCAGCCTAATATATTTTCTACGAATAATATATTATAATTTTTTTTAAAAGGATCGTAACCAGATTATAGGTAGTTCTTCTACCCTTCTCAAATATATATATAGTGATTAATTTATTTGCTCAAGTATAGTGCACAATAACTTAATACAACACTAAAATCTTCCATCTACATATATCAAATTTTATTCATTTTTTTGTTCTATCACAATGATTACATCTATTTAGTGTAGGCATAAATTTCCCCACAAGGAATGTCAACCACCCACAATTAAGGGGTTATACACTATATTCTATTCTATCAACATTTAACACAATGGCATGATTGTTCTTCCCTTTCTTTGACATGTCTTCAATATCCTTTTCTACCTACACAAGAATAAATATTTTTCTCCATAGCCAAGGTAGTGCTCACCTCCCAACCTTTGGTTGGAAAACCAACCACCCCCAAGCTAGGAGGCAACCAAGGGAACCGGGTACAAACAAAACCAAGCAAAACAATATTTACACACACATGATACACACAAGATTATTTTCACACCCACCAAAGGGATTTTCACATAACTTTAGGATTCCATCAAAATCCAAAGAGGGGGATGGGGGGGTGGACTACACAATCCATATGGGGACTTACAGTAATAGCAACAAGAACAAGTCAATATCAGACTCCCATCATTTCACATGCAACCCTTCTTTAATAACTTCTCTTTCTCTGAAACCCATACCATCGAAACCAATTCTACCATTTCACAATTACATATGGGTACTCATACCCTTTTTGAGCCTCTCCTCTCAAGGAGGGATTAAACTTCCCCATGGAGGGTTCCTACTCCATACCATCCCCAACAAGGGATGCTCTTCCCAACTTGGGTGAGCCTATCCCTACACAACCCTTTTTCCCATAACACATAATACATCAAAAACACAAAAAGATATGCTCCAAGAGCAATTTGAAATAAACATACAAATCAAACACAATAGATAAAGTTTCAAGAAAATCTTTTCACCTACACATATAATCTTTCAAATACAAACATGAAGAAGTAGAAAACAAAAGTGGTGAATCTACCTTAAAACCAAGCTCAAGGAAAGATGGGTTGAGGATCCACACAACTCCTCTTCTTCCAAGATTTTTCTTCAAACTCCTCACTCCCCAAAATTCAACCAAAATCAAGAATGCAAAAGAATCCCCTAACCCTTGTTTTGTGGTTGCTTTATAGAAACTCAAGTTTTAATTCCTTTGAATAGGGAGCTGACATTTTTCAACCTTCCATTCACCCTCCCAGGCACACTCACCCATGTGTTCTCACACATGTGTGAGGACTTGGGAGACTTCCAAGACAACATGGAGAAGTGGGATTGGAAAGGGACTAGTCCCCATCCCACTTCCCAAACCTTATTTTTGTCAAACCTCTTTAAGGCCTCAAAAAGAGTGCCCTATCTTGAGACTAACCCATGATTTTGAGCTAAAAAGGTACCTAACCCATAGGCACCTACCCTAGGGACCTTAAACCCATAAAAACACTTTAAAAAATCACTTTTCAATCCCAAAAAAGTGCCTAAAAGTTCAAATCCGAGTTTATCCACTTGGATAGACAACTCACCTCCTAGATGGACTAACGTGGAAATAAAAACCAAATTAAAAACATTCACAAATAACATCAATAATTACATGAAGGAACTATAGTCCCTTCATATGGACTTTAGCTTGGTTTCATTGGTTAATTTACATAGGGTTCCCAAGAGTTGCCTCCAATTTCTATTAGCCATGGAAAATGTACCTGCACACTCAATACACACGTTACTCTATCCAAGTAAATCATATTCATATAATAATCAAATCATTTGAATCACAATTGCATTCACACAAGTTTCATAATTTGTATAGCATAAAGATCTTATAACATAATTGAAAAAATCATTAGCCACCTATCTTATCTCATTTTCATTAACATTAATGTCCATACTCATCTAATTGCAACATGATTGGTTCACACCACTTGTTTCATTCCTTTATCATTAAGTTTTTCAAATTCAAATTGAAAAAACTCAATAACCAACATAAAATTAGATCAATCATTATAGTTAGCTAGCATGTCGCATAATCAAAATCAAATAATCATATTAAATTAAATGTTCAAATATCCTGTCATCAATGATATCAATAGGGATAGACAATAACCAAACTCAAAATAATCCAAGTACTAGATGTAGCATAGTCATAATCAAACCATCACATGAACACAAATGTATAAATCTCCTATCATCAATGGTATCATTGGGCATAATCAATAATTAAACTTAAAACAGTTCACTTATTGGATGTAGCATAGAGGTGGGCCTCACAGAGTTGTTGATCTTGAACTTAGCCAATGAACTCTTGCACCAAAACCTTTCACCCCAACATGCAAAATGGTTGGGCTGTGATTTTATTTTATTTTATTTCAAGCATTCCAGTTAGTACATTTCTGGTCGAGTAACTTTCGGCTGAAAGTCACTCAACCAGAAAGGTATCACCACAGAGGTGCCATGTCATTGCCCCATGGCTTCGACTGAAACCCTCTCAGCCAAAAACGTGCCAACCGAAATTAATTTGCTTGGAATTAATTTTTTGGCCAAAAGTGTGACGTAGGTTTGTTCTTTTACCCTATTGAATAGGATCAAGTTGAAAATATCAATCAGGAAGTTATCCCACATATGGAGGATTCTCCCAGTGAAGAATATATCACATTTGAATATCCACAATAGAGAAAAGAAGGATTAGCACCTTAGTTTCAAGGTAAATCATATCCTATGGCAAATAAAATTTTTCAATAGATTCATTATCAAGAAAAAGGATTAGGCCTACATGAACAAGGTATCCTAGAACCAATACAGATTATTGGCAATCCTAAGCATCAAGGTCTTGGTTATTCAACAATTAAGGGATCTAAACATATTAGGTATACCTCTTTAATACTAGGGGAAAATTTATCTAATGCAAACATCAACATAGAGAGCACAAAGAGTCCTTATGATGAATTTGCTACCAATGCTACAACTAGCCATAACATGAATCGTCATCCATGCATTTTTCCATCCTCTCATTGGGACCAACAACAAGAGAAAAAGCTATATCAAAGAAAGGAACAAGTCATTGAAGTAAAAGAATCAACAAAACAAAATAGACAAGAAATATTGAAATGGATACAAAAGAAAAAGAAAGAAAATCATCCCTATCAAATTCCATTAGTCAAAGAAACTATGGGGATAAATAAAAAAGGGAAGTTCATCCATCAAAAAAGCCCAGCAATGCAAAATAAAGCTTCAAGAGTGACCTACAAGGTATATCAAGACATTGGTCCCAATCGAATCTCCATATCCACCCATCATAGCTCATCATCCCAAGTTTGGAAAATAAAAGGTTCAATATTTTTGACCAATCTATCTAAATATCATATCCCTCAACACATTTTGTCACCCATGATATCCAAATCTCACATTAACCATGTGTTGGCAATAACTCTTTATCATAAGGATTCTAAGGGCAATCTATCACGATGTGTGCATCAAGGAAAAGCTAACTTCGGCATTGACAAGGAAGATAAGAATTATCAGGGGTTACCTTCAAGCACCCATATCTTAGCAAAACAACTCCTCCAAGTAGGATATCATTGGCATGTTATGATAGAAACAAATATCAGCAACAATAACACCTACATCAACACCACTAAGTGGTTTGACATGAGCAAAAAAATATCACCATGATGAAAACCAAGTAAACAAGCGTCTCGTGTGACATCAAAAATCAACAAAAATAAAAAAAATAAAGAAAATAGTCAAGAAAAAAATCATCATCCAGTGAAAACCACAATGGCGGCGCTTTGGACAAGTACCATGGTGAAAACCTGGAAAATAGGCATCATGTGTAGAATCGAGCATCTACATGCACCATTTTAGGTGGAAGCATCTCATCTTATCCATTTTTATCCAAATCCAACTTACCTTGATCTTGAAAAGTGTTTGGTGTACACTTTACACTTTCTTATAGAAAACATCTTGACATGGTTCACTATCATTGATCCTATCCTATCCAGCATTGTATGAGTCATGAGGCATTTTCCAAAAGGGGCATTACTCTATCCAAACATGCTATCCTATCACAAGATAATCCACCATTGCTAGACATTGAGGGAAAGTACTTACATATTTCTTTAGAATAAATCTTGATCTATGTCTTCTAGCTCACATTGTGGTCTAGACATTGTCCCAACAACAAGGTATACCACCAACACACTACCACCTGGGTAACCTTCAAAATAGTTCATCCCAAAAACAAGGTGTACCACCAATACACTACCAAGGTAACCTTCAAAGATACCAACAACATGGATTTTTCCTTCACTCAAAAATTCAAAGATATCAATAGTTGCTTGAACCCCACAGCTAGTTCAAGTAAGCTTTTCTGCAACATATCTTATAGAAAAACAAAGTGAAGTATCAATCCAAGTTTTGAATATCTTAGCACTATCTAGGTAACCTTTGAAATAGTTCATCCCATTAGTGAGGTATCTTGCCAATGCACTACCAGGGTAACCTTCGAAATAGTTCATCCCAACAACAAGGTATACCACCAACCACTACTAGGGTAACCTTCAAAAAAAATTATTCCGACAACAAGGTGTACCACCAATGCACTACCAAGGTAACCTTCAAAGATACCAACAATGTGGATTATTCCTTCACTCAAAAATTCTAATATATCAATAGTTGCTTGAACCTCATAGCTAGTTCAAGTAAGCTTTTCCACAACATATCCTCTAGAAAAATAAAGTGAAATTTATCAATCCAAGTTTTTCAATATCTTACACCCCAAGAAAGAAGGTAAAAATACAAAAAATACAAAAAAATTAAAATACAAAAAAAAAAATAGTAAAGAGAAACAAAACATTCTTTGAGTGAAAACCACTTTGTGGCACTCCTAGAACAGGTACCATAGTGAAAACCTGACAAATAGACATATATTTGAATAAAACTTACACCATTATCTATTGGTACTGTCCACAACACCCACCCATCCATTTCATAATAAAACATGTATCCAACCATGGCTTGTCATTGATTAAGGAAAGTCATCTTGTCTCCAACTAGGGGTAACTACCCAAATCCGGTCATGGGTTAGATCTTTTAGTATCCTATCATGGTCAGAAAATAGAAAAAAACCAAAAACATCATAAAACTACAAAATCAAAAACATCAGAAAACAACAAAGCTAAAAAACATGCAAAAAAAATCAAAAACAAAAAAACAACATTGTTGGGTTATTCCTTCACTCAAACAGTCTAAGATATCAACATTTTCTTGGACCCTATAGCTAGTTCAAGTGAATTTCCCACAACACATCCTCTAGACACAAAAGTGGAATATCAATATAGATTATCAATGTTGTTTACACTAGTAGAATTTGGCAAATAAATGACTACGTGACTAAAAATTTTAGTCACATGACTAAAACTTTTAGTCGCGTGACTAACACTAGTAGTATTTGGAAAATAAATGACTAATTTGGTCATTTATAAGTGACTAATTTGGTCATCAGGTAAAATCATAGCTAAATGACTAAATAAATGACTAATATCAGACAAAAATAAATCACAAATATCAAACAAATATAAATGACTAAAATAATGACTAAATAAATTCCTATTACTCCTCTATTAATTTTTCTTTCAAATTTGATCATAATCCATAGAGCTTAAACCCCCCTTGTGGGACCCCTACCTAAGCGGGTCATTTGGCCGCCTAGATTGCTTGGTGCACCAAAAATACCTATTGCATGGAAGGCATTGCCTCTCGGTGCAGTTTTAAGTCCTTCACATATTTTATAAAAAAATTTTAACATTTCACTACTAAATGTTAATTATTCCTACATCCATGTGTCACTACTATATAAAGGGAGGATTTAAAACATTAATTTAAGATAAATATTAATTTTATCTTAAATATATATTTTATGCCGAAGGCGTATCCTATTTGAAGACAAAGCTAATTTTGTCGATCAATGGTTGGTATCAATCTGCTGACCATTAAACAAATCTTAGCCATTCATCATTTTTCACGATTTTTTTGATTGTTTTCTACCATATTTTCGTTGCTTTCCCCACTGCTCCTCCAAACTCTTCCTTGTTGGTATTAACCATTCACTTCTCCAATTTGGCAAGCTTTAGCTTGAAAATAAGGTTTCAATGAGGGTTTTCAAGTATATTTATCAAAATAAAACTTTCTACCGTCACCTCAGTAAACGCCTCCACTTCATAACGATTAGGGTTCGCTTTTTTTTAATTTATTTATTCTTATCCATCATCGTGAATACTCTCTCCACCATAGTTTGAAGGGAATGTTATAGGTATGGTCCTTTTAGATTGATTCCTTCTAAACGGAAAAAGACTGAAATGAGTTGTCATTATTAATATTTATTGCATAAGCCTGGCCTAACTCCATGAATGAAAACACGTATTTTGTCATATATATATATGGATTAAAGTTTAATTGGTATAAGTGAGTTATATTATTTGATTATACTATTTATTGAGTTTTAAATTTTCCATGGCTATGATGAGCAAGTGGTAAGATTTGGATCATTTTTTAAATAATGATTTTTGCAAAATAAATATTTTTTAATATTTTTACTTTTGCATAATAAAAATAATTATTTTTTAAGAATTTAGCTTATATTTAATATATAATCAAAATTTTTAACTAAAGAAAGGTTTTATTTATGCTATTTTAAATATATTAGATATAAGTTAAATATATTAATTATACTTAATATTATATATTCTATTTTTAAATAGAACTATTAATTACTTAAAATGATTAAAATTTATAATTAATAATTATTATAATTTTATACAATACAAAAAATAGATCAACATTTATCTTAATTGAATTTCCACACTTCTTCAATGTACCTATTGCACACTAAGGTGCAATTGCTAGTTTATGTTCAAATTATATTTTTAATTTTTTAATTGTCCCAAAATAAGACAATAAAAAAAAAACTTTTTCTAAAATAATTTTTTTATTTTCCTCTCCTCATTCATTTTCAATCCCTCAATCAAGATGCATTTTCCTTTTCCCTCCCTATCCAAAAGAAAACAAAACAAGAGTGACACAAGGCAAGCAAAGTGAAGATAGTGTAGATACCGTTGAACAGGGGTGTTGGCGAACCTGCTCGTGGCCAAAGGCCTCGGTCTCTCCGCCCTCTCCAATGTCAATCTCCTCAAGAAAATCGGCCACAAGCAAGTTATAGTAGCTTGTGTCTGTGTGTATTCCCTATTTGCATATTTTCGTTGCTTTTTCAAATGGCCTTCTTGAGAATGAAATGGCAATGGCAATGGCTGGTTACAACAGAAGGAAAGGAAACACCAGAGGGGTGAAGGTAATTTCTATTTTTTATGCTTCATGCGCTATTTTAATTTAAAACCCATCATTATTATTCAATGGCTGCTATCCCTTTATTGCTTTCACTAGTGGCATTCGGTTATTTCTTCTAACCAAGAAGGGCTGAATCTTCAACCAATTAGTTCTACCAGTTTCAAGCTGCATCACTGCGAGATGCCTATTGCAATGCAAACCCTTTCATATTAAGGCAGTGGCTGTTATCATCCATTCCTTTTACCGCTGGGGTTGGAGAAATTTTGCAGTTGAAGTAAATGTCGCTTTCCAAGGTATTTTTTTGTAGGCCCACTATTGTAATTTTATTTTTGAAGTAATCTTTTTTTTAAAAATTTTGTTAATTTTTCTCCTTAAAATGAAAACTAAATTTGTGTATAATCTTTATTTTATTTTATTTTATAAATTTTAACAGAACCCATCATAGAAAGGGCCACAATTGCAACATTTTTTGGTGTTGTTAATACAATGGTGATACTGTAAAGGGCAAAAACTCTAATAAAGCATGGCTGGCACAATGTGCATAAATTACAGGTAAGGATTTTTATGGATCTTTGCTTAGGCTATGAAGCTTGTCAGTGTTTAAACAAATTCATCTACTATTCCACTCATCATTCATGCATTCTATGTATGCATTTGATTTCATTGCTGAAATGAGGATTGCATTCTATGTATGTATTTGATTTCAGAATAAGTTAAAGCACATTAATGCCTGAGTAAATAATTTTTCTTGTAGCTAGCGGGCATCTAAAATTTAGTTAATTTAAAGTAAAATACCCTTGTAAATTTAGGCATCCCATCCTTCCCCTTGGTTACTTCCTTGTTGCTTCATTAGTCGTTAATTCTACTATCCTTAAAGTATGTAACTTCTTATTCTTTTAGATTATGCACTGAGGGTTGGTGATGGTTCCACAACCCTTACAACTTGTAGGGTTACTACTTTTTATTCAATGCTTTTCTAGTTGGGATACTGTTGGATTTACAATACTGTAACTTGTATTCCTATAGCCTGTATGCCTACAATTTGATTGATAAGGAGGAATTTTCCATAGTGATATCGCTATCAGGATTCAATCATATTCAACCATGTAGTTTTATGAGTCAAACTCATTGACCCATGTTTCATGAGTAGTGGTTCACAAGAACCCAACTCTCATAATGAATGGTCCACTCAGCACCTGTTGCAATTAGAGGATGTTGAATTATTGCAAATTGATGTAATGCAAGGATGCTAGCTCTCTTTGTCTATGGGAAGATGATCTCTCATATGTAGCACCCCTATTTTTTTGAAGTAACAGACACATGGTTTCAGAAAAGAATATAATAATATCAAAAACTATATTGGTACCAAATTGGACCACTCAATCCTAACCAACCATGTGAGAGGATGTATCCATTTGGAAAACCAAGTTGTTTGTCACTTATGAATTCAATCTTTTAAAACTTTAGTCGTTTGTGTCACGCCAATCCCTTGCCTTGTAACATTTGGTCTTTGAAGTACAAGAGCCAGTATAATGGCACAAAACTATGGAGAAACATGTACTGTACAATGTATAAGGTTTGTAAAGAAGAATGTATTAAGTTTAACATATGAAGATGATCCGATTTGTACTGTTCACTCTATATGAAAATAGCTTTGACAACCATTGCATTTACAGCTTCAGCAGTAGCTGCTATGCATTCAATACTAAATAATTTTGTCAGGAGAATTGTCACAAAAATAACCTCAAGAGAAAGGAAAACAATATAAACAAAAAGTTTAAACTACCAAATGATCATTTCACAGTTCAAAATATCTCCATGTGGAGAAACAAACAAGGGTCCAACACTTTGTATTACAATAATTTTATATATGAAAACATCCACAGATAAAACCACAGAACCAATGCCTTCATTTACCAAATAACAACAAACTTGTTTTAGAATGAAATAAAACACAACAAAAACTAAAAGTGATCTGGCCATGTACAGATTTCCAAAAGAAATTCATTGAAATCATGGCAAGTGACTTACCTCATGATTTTGCACAAGTTGTGTAGTGCTGCCAATGATGGCGATGAGAAAAATGGTTAGAGTTTGCAGGAAAAAATATTACAAAACACTGCCAAAGCAGAATTTAAGAAAAAATGAGATGAACCAAAATGAGTCTCCATACAATTGCTACTTCAATCTATTCATAATAAACGAAAATTAGGTTTAGAGCTACTAAATTCTTGAGCTTGGGACAAGATTTTTGTAGCCTTTTAAATAAAAATATTGGTTGTAAGTTGAAATTTGTTTTCAAATGTGAGGTGAGGAATGTTTCAACTATCTGGAAGTTGTTTTGTGTGGTGTGAGACAACTTTCCGGGTGAAAGGTGCTACTAAATGTAGCCTTATTGGCTAATCAAAACATTCCCTCAAAATGTTGTATGGTGCATATTCATTTCAAAGAGCTTGAGTGCATGTACACTATCTTGTACAATATGTTTGATAGGAAATCTTATATATATGTGTGTGTGTACCTCGCTGCTTCATCAGTCACAATTGACTTTTAATTCCACTATCCTTAAAGTATGTAACTTCTTATTCTTTTAGATTATGCAATGAGGGTTGGTGACAATTCCACAAACCTTACAACTCATAGGGTTACTACTTTTTATGCGATGCTTTTCCAGTTGGGATACCCTTGGATTTACAATACTGTAACTTGTATTCCTACAGCCTGTATGCCTACAGTTTGATTGATAAGGAGGCATTTTCCACATTGATATTGCTATCAAGTTTCAACCGTATTCAATCATGTAGTTTTTTGAGTCAAACTCATTGACCCATGTTTCTTGAGTAGTGGTTCACAAGAGCCCAGCTCTCATAATGAATGGACCACTCAACACCCATTGCAATTAGAGGATGTTGAATTATTGCAAATTGATGTAATGCAAGGATGCTAGCTCTTTTGTCTGTGGGAAGATGATCTCTCATGTGTAGCACCCCCATTTTTTTGAAGTAACAAACACGTGGTTTCAGAAAAGAATATAATAATATCAAAAACTATATTGGTACCAAATTGGATGACTTAGTCCTAACCAACCATGTAAGAGGATGTATCCATTTGGAAAACCAAGATGTTTGTCACTTATTCATCAAATGTGAGAGGATGTATCCATTTGGAAAACCAAGTTGTTTGTCACTTATGAATACAATCTTTTAAAAATGTAGTCATTTATGTCACGCCAATCCCTTGCCTTGTAACATTTGGTTTTTGAAGTACAAGAGCCAATATAATGGCATAAAACTATGAAGAAACATGTACGTTACAATGTATAAGGTTTGTAAAGAAGAATGTATTAAGTTTAACATATGAAGATAATCCAATCTATACTGTTCACTCTATATGAAAATAGCTCTGACAACCATTGCATTTACAGCTTCAGCAGTAGCTGCTATACATTCAATGCTAAATAATTCTGTCAAGAGAATTGTCACAAAAATAACCTCAAGGGCAAGGAAAACAAAATAAACAAAAAATTTAAACCACCAAATGATCATTTCATAGTTCAAAATATCTCCATGTGGAGAAATAAACAGGGTCTTAACACTTTGTATTACAATCATTTTATATATGAAAACATCCACAGATAAAACCACAAAACCAATGCCTTCATTTACCAGATAACAACAGATCAGTTTTAGAATGAAATAAAACACAATAAAAACTAAAAGTGATCTGGCCGTGTACAGATTTCCAAAAAAAATTCATTGAAATCATGGCAACTGACTACCTCAAGATTTTGCACAAGTTTTGTTGTGTTGTCAATGACGTCGATGAGAAAAATGGTTAGAGTTTGCAGGAAAAATATTATGAAACACTATCAAAGCAGAATTTAAGAAAAAATGAGATAAAAAAATGAGTCTCCATACAGCTGCTGCTTCAATCTATTCATGATAATGAAAAGTAGATCTAAAAATATCGGGATTTAGAGCTACTAAATTCTTGAGCTTGGGACAATATTTTTGCAGCCTTATAAATAAAAATATTGGTTCAGTAGCTAGGCATGTAGAACTGAAAATTGACAGTCAATCTATGCTAAATAGTAAAAGCCTAAAGCATTTTACTAGGTAAAGAATTGGCTTAGGGATGATATGGGAGCACCAATGTGGAGATGATTTGGGTTCCAAGCTTTCTGTTTGAGAAAGAATTGGCTTAGCAATAACTTACATAATATTTCAGTAACGCAATGATCATAAAACCAAATAGGTGTACCGAACTGTTTTTATTGTGTTCACTTTCACTTTATGAATATGTTAAAGCAGTTGAAATTTCATTGTATATATGGAGATTTTGAAGAATAGGTATCAATTTTCTAAGTAAAATAGTAGAAAATGATAGTGCATCATATAATCCCAAGTGTAGTATTATCTTTCTATGAAAAAATTACATTAAAGAGCAGTTGACATTAAGTAAAAGTTTCTCAACCTTTATTCATAGTCTTCATTTTCACCATTTTTTATTTTCTTATGAGAATGGCCTGGTTATAATATCTAAAGATCCCAGTCTTTATTCTCCTATTCTTAAGGAGCTTATTCCAGTGTATATTTGATTATTGCTAAGAGAGTGCTCTATGAGACTATGACCATACCAGGTTTATCTGGCATAGATGTGTTAAGCCCTAAATATTTTGGGTGAATCAAATTAATTTAGACTGAACCTAGTAAAATAATTGAAATTACAAAATGTGATGAAAAATCAAAACTTGGAAGATGTAAAATATTCAAGAAAGTGTTTGTCTAAATACTTGTCTTTATGTCTCTTTGTGGAGTAGTTCACTACATCACACAACTATTTTGTAATATTGTATCCTAGAACTCCCCTATGGTTGCTCCTGCCATTTGTCAGAAATGGAAATATTGTTAGTGCATTTCTAAGAATCTAATGATACATGAGTTGTAAAGAGATCAGTGCTTCCATTTCTATTTTCATCTTATTATCTATCAACAGTATGGAGTGAACGGTTTTAGCTGTTAACGTTTAATATCAAAGCTTGAAATGTCAGGAAGAATGAAGATTTTAATCTTTATGTATTTTTTAGTAGTTGTCCTGTTATGGATGTTTGATTTTATGATTATTTTTAATGACATGCACAAGTTTAAATAATCCACATTTTCAAATCTTTTTCAAATATTTTTGAAATCCCAAAGTTTAATGAACCTACCAAATTTATGGAACACAGTGACCATGTTTGCATCTCTCATAATTGTGCAATTAACAATGATAGTTCCTTACACCTTAATTTTGTGTTCCAATTTTGAATAATATTTCATGTGGAATACAAAAGGTTCACAGAGCTGGGTTGCATCAAAGAATAAGCAACTCTACAATCAAAAAGGTCTGAAAACTTCTTCTGGATTCTTTCTCATGAAAGCAGTTCCCAAAATTGAAGGCAGACAATGTACACTGATGGGACTGATTTTGCCTCCAACTGTCAATTCTAGTATGGCCTTGTTTCTTCAACTTCTTCAGGGTATGTGTGTTTTCCATTTTGTTCCCTTGTAATTAGTTCACGAAGATTTTATATTGGGTTTTCTAGCCTCTTCTACTTTGAATTCTCTATTCAGATCTTGATTGTATCTGCCCTATGTCCCTCATTGGTTGCCAATCAATTCGCAGGGCTTCAGACTTATATACTTGATGACTCAAATCAACTTTGGCCTTCTTTAAATCTATGCATATTGGAAAAATATAATGTTTCCAACTCTCTTGTTTTATATTCCATGATTTAAGGCACATATTGGATTAAGGTGCAAATTGGAGAAGGATTAGGATGTTAAGGATAAAGAGTTTCCTTACCTCTTCCTAGTTCTAGCAGTACAAATTCCATACATATTGTAGAGTTGAGTTGTGGAAAAAATAAAAGGACGTGGGACAAATGGTTTTAATATGAATAGCAAGGTCTGTTAGTATGGTGCAGGAGCACCAATCCTTTTTATGAATCTTTTTAGTTTGAGTTGAGTCTAGGTGTTAGTGTTTTGAGTCAAATTAGTGTAATAAGGCCATGATGAAGGCCAAGCATGATGGTTTGAAGGAATTTTGGTTGTCAAGCAACGGGGAAGTTGCAAAATATGTAAAAATGTGGAAATTTCTAATCATTGGCAAGTTTGATAAAGTTGTCATAGGTAAGGTTTTTGTTGATTTTCAAGTATGGGTTCTTGTTAGATGTTAAATAAGGTCTAAATAGACCATTTATGATGTTGTAGGGGTCTAGGTGAGTCAAGGGGAGCAATATTTCAAATGTACAAAAAAAGGTGTCAAGTGTAAGTTTGTAAAATGCGAAATTGTAAGGGCATGGAAGCCCAGCGATCACCATGAGTTTGTAAGGTAGTTGGAAGGTGGTTGATTGATTTCTTAAGTGGAAGAACCTTTAAAAGGGATGATGAACTTGTTGGAATGGTTGTTGAATCAAATACATTGTGAATAATCAATTATATCATATTGTCTCTCTTGCAAACTGTGAATTTTTCAGAAATTTCTGAGTTTTCTTGATTGTGAGGCCTCCGTACAGTAAGGTGATGAATTCTCATGGTGTAGAACGAGTGGGCAGAAGGCTTGACTAACCTTACAAGTTGGTTTGATAGATTTTCACTCAGTTTTGTGAGTTTTATTGAAATTTTTCTTCAGGCGGGTGGTCATACCCTATTTTAAGCTTTTGAACAAAATATGATCTGTTAAAGCCCTCCACCTACTGTTTCCTTCATGTGGCTCAGTGGAGAGGCTTGATATAACATGGTTTGAGTGTGTGCAGGCTTTGTAGTGGTAGGGGAAGTGTTTGAGAGAATTTATGGTTGCTGTCCTAAACAATTTAGTGTCAAATTTGTATGAAAATGAGGGTTTTACATTAGGTTTTGTTGCAAATGATAAGTGTAGTGATATTTCATTGATTCCTAAGCATATTTGATTCAAAATAAGGATGTGTAAGTTGGTGGCATGGTCAGGGGAGGTGTGCAAGTAGGAATTTCAATAAACCCTAGGGAAAACTAGGAAAATAAAGGGTTTTGTGGTTGAGGGTCTTGGAAGGGTTGAATGACCAAACAAATTATGAAATTAGGGTTTTTGTTGGCAGGGTAGTGCTACCCCATAGGTTTCTTAAGTCATGTGCTCAAATAAAGAGGGGTCCCTTTGTAGATTTGGCTTCATTGAGGCCTTGTACATCGAGAAAACCAAGATTAGGGTACCACAGATTTAACTAGCATATTAGTAATAATGTTTAAGGTGTCCTCAATATAGCCAGCATGGGCACAAAGGCCAACCATGCACACCTAATGATCAACTATATATGTAAATTGTAATGCAATATGGGTTACTGATGTGTGAAGTATGTGCAGCCCTCATCCACTAAACCTGCATGACTACATGCACCTAGAACCCAATCTGAAATTGATTCCATTGACAACTTGTCATAGCTGCAACACTTGAATATAATAGAGTTTGAAGGCTTAAATAAGCTCCCTAATTCCATTGGCAAACTGTCATAGCTGCAGCACTTGAGCATAGAAGGGTGTAAAAGTTTAAATAACCTCCTTGATTCTATTGGCAACCTGTCATGGCTGCAACACTTGATCATAGAAGATTGTAGAGGTTTAAATAACCTTCCTTATTCCACTGGAAACATATCACGTTTGCAGTACTTGAAAATAGTAAGTTGTAGAGGTTTAAATAACCTCCCTTATTCCATTGTCAACCTATCACAAATGTAGCACTTGAACATAATAGAAGTTTAGAAGGTTTAAATAACCTCCTTGATTCTATTGACAATCTATTGCAGCTGCAACATTCGAAACTAAAATATTGTCATGGTTTAAATATCCTCCTTGATTCCATTGGCAACCTGTCACAGCTGCAACCTTGAACATAGAAGGGTGTGAACATTTAAATAACCTTCCTGATTCCATTGGCAACCGGTCACAACTGCAACACTTGAACATGGTAGGGTCTATAGATTTAAATAACCTCCCTCATTCCATTCACAACCTGTCACAGCTATAGCATCTGTAAAAGTTTAAACTTTAAATAACTCCCCTGATTCTATTGGCAACCTGTCACAGCTGCAACACTTGAACATAGAAGACTGTAGAGGTTTAAATAACCTTCCTGATTCCATTGGCAACCTGTCACATCTACAACACTTGAAAATAGAGAGTTGCAGAGGTTTAAATAACCTCGCCAATTCCATTGTCAACCTCTCACAGCTGCAACATTTGAATATAATAGGAAATTTTAAAGGTTTAAATAACCTCCTTGATTCTGTTGACAATCTATCACAACTGCAACACTTAAAAATAAAATATTGTCACAATTTAAATAACCTCCTTGATTTCATTAGCAACCTGTCATAGCTACAACACAACACTTGAACATAGAAGGGTGTGGACATTTAAATAAGCTTCCTAATTAAATAACCTCCTTGATTCCATTAGCAACCTATCACAGCTGCAACACTTGAACATAGAAGGGTGTGGACGTTTAAATAAACTCTCGATTCATTTGGCAACCTGTCACAGCTGCAACACTTGAACATAGAAGGGTGTGGACGTTTAAATAAGCTCCCTGATTCCATTGGCAACCTGTCACAGCTGCAACACTTGACCATGATAGGGTGTATAGATTTAAATAGCCTCCCTGATGAATGTGACTGAGTAGACTCATGCCCGTGTAAGGCAAGCTTTGTTGAGAATTTCAGCTGTTTTAGAACCTAAAATTTCATGTGAATTTTAGGTTCTCATATTCAAAAATTTGATTTTAGTGGTCAAAAAACTCAGTTGAAAAATCTACTCAAGTGGCTCACTTTGAAAAATCACAAAATGGAGTCAGTGCAATTTCAAGCAAAGCCACTTTGTAGGTGTGTTCATCTAACATATAAAAATGTGTACGCTAATTTTCAGCTTCATACGATTTGATTTAACAAAGTTTCAAAGTGACAAATAGAAGGGTTTTGAGAAAATCTAATGTCAGTAAAGTGAAAAATCTGTTAAAATGGTCAACTTTGAGGGAAAATGTTAAGCAAATGAATAATGGTCACGACAAACCAAATGGTTCTCTTGAATCTCCATATCTCAAGGTGCATCCATGCCAATTTTCAGGGCATTTGGACATCATTTGATATTTTTTTTAAATTAAATCCAAATGAGTTTTGCACAATTTTTTGACTGGTTTTCCAGAATAGCTGCAAAGTGGTCAAGTTTGATTTTTAATATTCTTCTGAGGAAGAGGATCTATGGAAAATCCTTTTTTCTACATGTTCATGGGACCTAAAAGAAATAATGTCCATGATGGCGGCTCCCCAGAATCTGATTTGATAGTTCTTCAAAAAGGCAAATTGGCAAGTTTTAATTCAGTTTGAACAGTTATAAAAAATGACTGAGTAAGCAACTTCGATCGTGAGCAACTTTCAATCCCAATATCTGTGTGCCAAATAATTTCACAAGTATACTCTCCTACCTTGAAATATCACACTGGTAAAATTTTGTGGCTCCTGGAGACCATTTGATCAACTTTCAAAAGTGATTTTGAAGGCCATTTGACTCAATTTATCACAGAGACAGGAGTCAGAAAACAAGTTTTGTTGCCTATCCATTTTACTTAAAGTGCATTTTGGGTCTTCGATGGAATAATCACACAAGGTGAAGAGGATTTTGAATAAGTTTGAGCTTTTGGAAGAAAAAAAATAACATATGATGAGAATGCTATGTACTCAAAGAAATATGCTGAAATCCAAAAAGGGTGCACCTCAAGTAGTCATAAATGCACTTTGGAGCAAAGTAACTCAGGCAATTCATGTTTTGATTACAACTCTTCTAAAAAAATTCCAATAGAAGCAATACAGAACGATTTGGATACTTGCCTGGGGACATTTTCTATTTATTCAAGCATCTGGGGACCGATAGCACATTATCCTGTCACTTAAGGCTTGGGTTGGAAGAATATGAATGTGAAGAGATTTCAAATGAAATTAGTATTTATTTTATGAAGCAAAGGAATTTTCAGTTAACCCTGTTGTTGCAGCCACATAGTATCCCAACCACTTGACTGGTGACTTACTAGAATGTGATTCTAAACTTATTAAAAATGAAACCTAATTGGGGGCAGTCATAAAAGAAACACCAAGGACAGGAAACATGATAGGAGATTAATATAATCATAAATCTTGGAATGGAAAATAGCAATAAGCATATCCTGGGTTGAAGGAGAAGTCAAACTTAATTATCAGATGTGATATGTGAACTACATTGGTTGTGCACACTCAGTGAAATTAAGCACACTAGAATATCTAAAACTGAAAGAATGAGATTCTATGAAGGAACTACCTTGGAACTCTGGTGGAATTTATGGCTTTATAACGATTGAGTATGAGTAATCACACTAATTCAGAAACAGCACCATAGTTTAAGCAACTCAAATGACAGATGCTTGGATATTGAACATTATACAAAGCTAATTGGTGATTTTATTGGCACCCGCAAAGCCTTATAAATTGTACGATGAGACAAGATGGGTGGAGGATGATAAAAATTGAATTCAATGCATGGGTGGAGGGCTCTATATACATATTATCTCAGTCACAGGGGGAGTCAATGTTTGCAAGTGGCATTCATTGATTTCGGTCTGTTTTGACAGTTATGTTTTGTGTACTCATATGGAGAATGATATGCATGGTCAAAATGACTCTCAAATGGGCTTCATTCAATATTTAGACAGTGCCCCATGCCATGTACAGTGCTATTCATATCTCAGTTCCTAATTGATAGTGCATGGATAGTATTCCTCTGTGTTTTGCAATGGGCAATGCCTCTGTGAAGTGTTTGTATGACAGTAAGACAGTGATGTGTGCCATGTTGTTCATGGTTCCCAAGATGATGTTGATGTTGTTTGGTATCACAGAGTTCCTTGATTATCTCTTCATGATGTTCATGCAAGTTTTGCAAAGGGACTTTTTCACTATTTGTCAAAGCTACCTGTTCACATGGTATTGATTCTAGATGTATCCAAAGTGTTGCTTCAAGTCATTTTAGTGTTGCTTCAGGATAGACAAAGACTTTGTTGATCATCTCATTGTTTAAAAACATGTTTAACTCTGTTATTCATGTGGAATGGTAGGGCTCAAAAGCTAGGGATTTAAATTGTGCACATCTAATCTGGAGGGTTTGATTTCTTTTGGTTTTACTTGTTGCTCCAACTCACGCAGTTGCATGCTAATGGCTGAATGGGACTTAATATTGTAATATGTGGAATTGTTAACAAATTGAAAACTGTCAAATGCAAATTGTAATTTATTTAAAAAAAAAACCTTAATGCTCCTTATTGTTTGTACTAGATTATAGTCAACTCTTACATTTATAGTGCATTTTTCACCATATTGCTAGTGCATATATCATGCATCTAATAACAAGAAACTATTGATGAGCCCGCCCTTATAAATTAATGCTTCCATTGGAGTCGTTGCAACAATTGAAGCTATAACAAAAATACAAAATTTACTCAAACTTGATAACATGCATTCAACTCATAATGCTACAGAGCATACTTATATATCAACAACTAAAATATTAGATTTTAAAAACCTATTTCTTTGATTTGTACTTTCTCATATACTATTTAAACATATATTTTAGTATTGACATAATCCTTGCACCAAATTCAACATATATTTTACTATTGGTATAATCCTTGCACCTCCTTTCAATGCAAGTGCTAGTTGGTAACACAACTGCCAACAACTGAACCTTAACTCATTACAACACTACCTATGCAACTTGTCACATCTACAACACTTGAAAATAGAAAGTTGCACTCACAGCTGTAGCACTTGAATATAATAGGAATTTTTAAAGGTTTAAATAACCTCCTTGTTTCCATTGACAATCTATTGCAACTACAACATTCAAAACTAAAATATTGTCATGGTTTAAATAACCTCCTTGATTCCACTGGCAACCTGTCACAGCTGCAACCTTGAACATAGAAGGGTGTGAACGTTTAAATAACCTTCCTGATTCTATTGGCAACCTGTCACAACTACAACACTTGAACATGGTAGGGTCTATAGATTTAAATAGCCTCCCTGATTCATTGGCAACTTGTCACAGCTGCAGCACTTGAACATAGAAGGGTGTAAAAGTTTAAATAACCTCCCTAATTCTATTGAAAGTAGAATGTTAGGATGTGTTCCAGAGTGCTAAATTAATTCAAATATTTTGAGAGGTTCCTTGCAAAATCCATTTTGTGCACATTTTGCAATCAATCATTTCATTCCATGAGATGACACACCCCATTCTTCCAAGCAGATTCCTTCTCTAACACAAATTCTCCTTATATGCACCTACAAATGTGCAAATATATGACTTCAACAAGTAACCATAGAAAAAACATATAAGAAACATTCAAATATATGCACCTACAGATGTGCAAATATATGACTTCAACAAGTAACTGAAAACAGCTGATTGGCTTAAAGCAGAAGAAACAATTAAAGTTGCACAAAGTGAATTAGATGTGATTAAAAAGTCTTTGTTCTTTCTTCTTAATTTTCTCTAAACTTTCCTTCTTGAGTTTGGGATGTAGTTGATTAGGATTAGGTCTGATCAGAGTCATACAAATGCTTATTGACAAGGTTCTAATTCTAGAGAAATTGACCAGTTATTTTCCCCAGATTAGATTAAAACAAAAACTTTGGTCAGAGAGAACAAAGTGGAGTGGTAATATTGTTTTAGAGGGTTATTGTTGTTTGACACATTGATCTTTGAGATACGAGAAAAGATAATGGGTTTTCAGAGCTGGCAGGTTACTTATTTCCAGTTGGAGTCTGTATTATTTTTATTTCATTTAAATTGCTTCATATCATATTTATGTATCTTAAGAAGCAGATAAGCAACATAAAAAACTTAGATCATTCATCTAATTATTTTTTACTACTATTATCCTGACTGAATCCTTGAACTAAAGAAGAACTGGTCAACAAAAAATGTATGAATGATGGTGCAGTTGGGGGAGATCTACATATTTTTAGTCAGACTGACAACTAAAACCATTATGACCTAGAAGATGATTGGAAATGGTAGAATAATAACCTATAAGAGAAGTTACTGACGGGTACTTAGTTCTGATACAGAAGGTGATGTAAAGTAATAGTGTCTTCCATTTTCTTTTTGATAAAAGAGAAGAATACATCTAAAATAAGAGAATGCTTTACAATGTTTGGAACAAAGGTAAATTTGTTTACATAATATATATTTGAAATAGGATAATGACTTTAAAGTTTAAACCAAAATAGCAAACTGAGAAGTCACAGCAAGAAGAACCCTAAAACAGAATGTACAAAAGTTGGTCAAACCAGCAAGATCAAACAAAAACCATCAGAAGAGTTACTAGCATGAGAAGATTATCCATACAAGTAAAAAACAAGATTATCTTTCTTGACCAGGACAGTCAACAACAAAACACAACAGATAATTTTCCACTTGCCACTTCTTTGAGGCTTTGGAAAGGAATTGGTTGCTCTACAACATCATCCACAATTGTCCAATTTGCAGTGGTATTTATAGGGACAGGCTTGTAGAGAGGAGGGTTCCAATTTCCCCTTTAATAATTGTCTCCACAAAATTTTCTAGTTGAATAGCTTGCCTTTTGTTGCTTGGACATTTTGTTGCATGGCTAAAGCAAGTCTTTTCCTATTTTTCTCTGTGGTGATTATTTCCTCAATGGTCTCAATCCTGCTTAGAAGAAATTTGAAATTATGGATCAAGTATAGGAGGAAATCCCTTTTGATTCTCAATTCATACCTAAAGGGCTTTGTGCTTGTTGTTGAATGTATTTCACCATCATTGGATTTTTCTGTGTAAGGGGTACAAATTCTTTTTCTCATCCAACTTCTTGCACACACTTTGTTCATAATTAAAGGCTTAAGAGTTAGTTGAGTATAGAGCATGAAGATGATATCAGTATGCAAATTATAGGATGCAATTTTACTTGGGTTGGTCCATGGTTATAGAGATACATAACTAGCTCATGTATCACTAGAATAAAAAAGCAGAATATGGTAGTATCAGTTTATAGATTCATTGATTAATTCAAAACATTCCTTAAAAGTACATTGTCTTCACTGAAGGACACATGAGAACATAGTATCTCATTGCAATACCTCTTTAAGACTTTGTTCATTTTTACCCAAGTCAATAGTGGCAAATAGCCATACATATTACATAAGTGCTTTCTTGGTGAACAAGAAATCATCAAACCCTTATAAGGCTCTTAGAGGAAATTACTGTTATACTAATTTAAGGACTCATCAATACTCCCACAGTCACCTAAAGGACTAAAATTAGGATCAAATGTTGTTGTTAGAATCAAAACAACTACAATAAAATGAGCAACTTAGACCTTGGAGAGATACCAACATAATGTAGAAGTACTAGTGTTGATACATCAAAATCTGATTATTTTTCAAATACTCTTGAAGAAAATTCCACTACTATCAACGAAGTTTCAAATGCAGAGGTCTGTTAAACAGGTTTACACTTGTCCAAATGTTTTACGTCATTTAAGGTCTAGAAACACAGTGATATCATTCCACTGTTTGATCAAACATTTTAAAAGGATAATTTTGCAGATAAAATTTATTACTAATTTTCTTAGACATTTCAAGGTCTAGCATCTCATAAATATTAGGAAGAATGGTCTCCAGGATAGTCTCAAATTTCAATAATTATCAAATCATTTTGAACTTAATTTGCTAATAGTAAATAAAGAATGTATTAAGTTTAACATATGAAGATGATTTGATCTCTACCGTTAACTCTATATGAATATAGCTTTGACAACCATTGCATTTACAACTTCAGGAGTAGCTGCTATACATTCAATACTAAATAATTTTGTCAGGAGAATTATCACAAAAATAACCTCAAGGGCAAGGAAAACAAAATAAACAAAAAATTTAAACCACCAAATGATCATTTCATAGTTCAAAATATCTCCATGCGGAGAAACAAATGAGGTTCTAACACTTTGTATTACAATAATTTTATATATGAAAACATCTAGAGATAAAACCACAAAACCAATGCCTTCATTTACCAAATAACAACAGATCTATTTTAGAATGAAATAAAACACAACAAAAACTAAAAGTGATCTGGCCGTGTATAGATTTCCAAAAAAAATTCTTTGAAATCATGGCAAGTGACTTACCTCAAGATTTTGCACAAGTTCTATTGTGTTGTCAATGATGTCAATGAGAAAAATGGTTAGAGTTTGTAGGAAAAATATTATGAAACACTACCAAAGAAGAATTTAAGAAAAAATGAGATGATCCAAAACGAGTCTCCATACAGTTGTCACTTCAATCTATTCATAATAAATGAAAAGTAGATCTAAAAATATCGGGGTTTAGAGCTACTAAATTCTTGAGCTTGGGACAAGATTTTTTTTCAGCCTTTTAAATAAAAAGATTGTGTTGTTAAGGTGAAGACCGTTTACCCTTGCATCATGTTCATACCCTGCTCCAAAGCTCCCATTTTGGCAGAGGCAGGGAGGATGTTAGCATAGGTTGTGGAATTTAGCTTTAGACCTGCTAATTGCATTTGCTTGAAAGTTTCTAAAGCCTTTTCAGCAAATCCATTTTGTGCATATCCCGCAATCATCGTATTCCATGAGATGGTATCTCTTTCAGGCATTCTGTCAAATAGTTCACATGCCTTGTCTATGCTTTCACATTTTGCATACATGTCTACAAGGGCAGTTGCAACTACAACATCTGACAAAATTCCTGTCAGAATTATTTAATATCCATGTTTTTCCCTACTTGCAGATTTGCATGGTTAATTTTGTTACTAAAATCAATTTTAATCTCCTTATGTTAGCATTGAATTTATTTCTGAGACTTTTTCGTAAGAAATTTTTATCCCTTTCAAATGTGTATGATTTGCAGGTCGATTATACATGATCTCATCAAGGTGCTAAAGCCCCCAAATGATGATATAGGAAGTCAATGGTTTCACTTGCAAATGCAGGAACAAATGTTGAAGATTTATGAAAAAGACTTAACGTCCAATAGTAAGCAACTCACAAAAATGGTTGAGGTAATAATCCATGCATATAATTTAGCTTGAGTTTTATCTAACAAAAATATTTATGATCAATATGGATTTTGTTTGTAAATATTTGTTTAGATGGTTATTGGTGGTTGGTGATGGTTACCATGTCCAAAATTTATTTTGGCAAAACAAAATTGCAGGAACAAATGTTGAAGATTTATGAAAAATTCTTAACGTCCAATAGTAAGCAACTCACAAAAATGGTTGAGGTAATAATCCATCAATATAATTTAGCTTGAGTTTTATCTAAAAAAAAAATTATGATCAATATGGCTTTTGTTTGTAAATATTTGTTTAGATGGTTATGGTGGTTGGTGATGGTTGCCATGTCAAAAATTTATTTTGGCAAAACAAAATTTAGATATTGGGGCTGATTGGTTTCACCAGGGTTTTGCATCACATTTTTATAATTCTAAATTTCTAAGGCCTTATTTTTAATTAAAAAGCAGAACTATAGGCAGATTTTTTCTTAGATTGTGTTTGGTTTACCACATTTTGCTAGTTAAAATGATTGACTATTTTCTTTTGGATGGAAGCAATGTTGAAAATTTGTCTGCTTTGTTTTTCAGGATATACAGGATGATTTTATTCATGAAGAGGTTGAGGCCAACAAAGTTTCTAATGAATACTCTTTCCCACCCCCACTACAAAATCTTGATAGATTGCTTAAGGCTTTACATTCTGGGAATGTTACTCTTTCGATAAATATATCTACAACCGAGGGTTTGGTAACTAAATCTTGCAAGAGAGAGCTGTATCATTTTGCTCACGTATCTAGAGAGCATGTCTTTGAGGTTGTTTTGAAGGCAGCTCTCTTTGCTGTCAAGAATGAACACCTACAGGAGGCTAGCAATGTATGATTTTATAGTGATTGTTGCAGTTCAATAAAGTTATAACTTATAGTTGCTTAGCAATGTATGATTTTATAGTATTTGTTGCAGTTCAATAAGGTTATAACTTATAGTTGCTAGGCACTTACTGTAGTATTGCAAAAAAATTATCATTGTTGTAGATTCTACATTCATAGTTAAATAGTTCACCTCATTAATGAAGAATTATATGAAATTAAATCATTTTTGCTTTTGTGTGTGGTGTTGGTGTAAGTTGTGTTGGATCCAAGACTTGTTTGTATGCATTGTTTTTATCCTTTTTAGACAACCTTCAACATATAACAATGGCTATTTTGTTTTTTTCTCAAAGCAGATCCTTGCACTTTATCCTCGTCTACAACCACTGGTTGCTACCATGGGTTGGGACTTACTGAGTGGGAAGACAACAGCTTGGAGAAAAATGATGGAGCTTCTATGGACAACCAAATCAACTCAATTAAGGCTAGAGGACCTTTCTATCTATGGAAGGCAAGGAGAAGAGGTAACATGTTCTTCTGCAAGTTATACTTTGTGCATTATTAGAGTTGAGCATGTCTATTGTTTTTTTATTTTTTCCTAGGTTCTAATTATAATAGTAATATGCTATCAGTTCTTTCTAGGAGTTTCCCATGCTAATTGTTATTTGAATGCATATTTGTTGTGTAGAATATCTTTGTGATCATCTCTGCTTCCGTCCAGAGCTTGCCTACTTTGTTGCTTGCAATAATTCTGGTAAGAACTAGGATTCCAAGACTTGTCTACTATTTTCAAGAAAAAAGGGGAAGAGAATAAGTGAGGATACATGTGGAGGACCATTAGATCCATTTGTTGCAAATTTAGTACTTGAACGTCTTGCTATGCAAACTCCTTTAAGGGTAAGCAATGTTGATCTTTAGCACAATTTATTGAATCTTTATCTTGGCAAGATTTACGGTAGTCTAGAATGAACCCTTTAACTAGAAATTGGTTGATGGTAATGGTTAAAAGATAATGAGAAATACATATGGAATCTCCATTTAAAATATGTCATGTTGTTGTAGGCTGTAATTAAATACATTACAAATGATAAAAATGGTATAGGTGCAAATTATGGACATAGAAGAGGGAAGAGGTAAACCTTTACATTTGATGTTGATATGCAAGCAACAATTGTATTTTCACCTATGGAAATGCAAATAATGCCTTTTTCTATTTGATAATTCATGGTAGTGCACTTTCTTTGCTTACATTTAAATTGGTTTTATTGATTGTAGCATTGAGGGACTCTTTTTTACCTTGTGTAGGAAGGGAATGGGTATGATAAGTGCTTCTGGAGGTAAGGGATGAGCTGGTGGAGGTGGTGGAAGAGTTTCCATAAAGAGCTATAGTAGGCAAGAGAGTTTGAATATCTTTGTGCATGGTTAGCTTGAATGAGGGTGGCCTACAAATGATTGGATCTTTATCACAATCATAGAATTAAATTTCCTTTGCAAAGATGTATCATGTACTTGTGCATTACAAGGGTAAGGGACTGTAGGTTATGATATAAAATAACAGTCATGTTCCTATTCTTTTGTAAGCTGTTGAACAACATAAAGACAAGGTTTTGGAGTAAATTTCAACTAGCTAGTTTCTTAGTGATGTATTGTAATCTTTTCAAGTTGTTTTATGTTGGGACAACAAATTGTAACTCCATTTTCAAGCTTACACAGCTGAATGTAATGTCTTTTTGATTAATAAAATAAGTTATTTTTACTTTCTCGTTGTTGTTTTATTGTGCAAATATTTTAGATAGTTGATAACTAATCTTTTTTATTAATGAAAACCAATAAATAAAAATGACTAAATATATGATTAAATTAATGACTAAATATATGACTAAATTGATGACTAAATATATAACTAAATTAATGACTAAATAGATGACTAAAGTAGTGACTAAATATATGACTAAAGTAATGACTAAATTAATGACTAAATATATGACTAAATTAATGACTAAATATGACTAAAGTAATGACTAAATATATGACTAAATAAATGACTAGTTAACAACAATTAATGACTAAATTAATGATTAAATATATGACTAAATTAATGACTAAATATATGACTAAATAAATCACTACCATGACTAAATAAATGACCAGCTAATAACAATCAATGACTAAATCAATGACCAAATCAATAACCAAATTAGTGACTAAATAAATGACTAAAATAGTTTAGTCATAAATTTGGTCGTGTTATAAATGACCGGCAATAAACTACTAATGGTCACGTGACCAAAATTAGTCATTTATATGAAATTTTTAGTAGTTTATTTAGTCATATATTGTTGTTTGTGTACTAGTGTTTATCCAAAAACAATTTATGTTTTTTGAGTCAAACAGTTGAACTATGTGGTCTTTGCATGTACAACGTAGGTAAGGATTATTAGCCCCCAAGACCCTAGGTCAGTCCCCTTAGGTTTCCATCATTCTTTATTTCAACTTGGTAAAAAATTCAAACTCCAAAAAAACATTCACAAAACAAAAAAAAGAAAAAACATTAAAAAAATAAGAAAACTGCGAGCCTCTACATGTACAACATAAGCAAGGATTATCTTTGATGAGCCCCATAGGCCCTAGGTTAGTCCCTTGAAAGCAAAAAAAACATCATAAAACTTAGAAAAATAAAAAAGATCCATCCCATCATGACAATATGCAATAAAGATTCACCCATAATAAACAAATTGTTTCAATCATCCTTTGACAAAAAAAAAAACAAACAAAGCAAACATCAACAACTAGAACTTTCAAGCAAACAATTGAAAAATCTCTAACTATAAATAGATGGAAAAATGCCAAAGTATCAACTACCTATCTTTTTGACAAGTCCCAACAACATTTTGAGATATTCCTTAACGGATTCATTCCTACAATAGACATGATCAACATCAAATAATAGCCCCACCCCAAACAGATATGGTAAGTGATACTGCAACATTGTTTTATCTTTTTATAGTCTTATCTTTTCAATTTATTTTATTGACTCATTCCCATGATCTCTTGAGGATGTCCATAAGGATTTAGAGAAGAAGGAATGGGGGCAATTGAGCAGCATTTCAATTTTCTATGTTTGTGGATATTTTTGTAAAACTACCATGGTGAATACTTGCTTTATTGAGTGTATGAAAGTTGTGTTGAAACAATTCATGTAGCAGTTGCATGGTAGGTATTTCATACCTCTTTGTGTAAATGGTCTGAAATTTGTGTAGCAATTGCATGTTAGGTATTTCATACCTCTTTGTTTAAATGGTTTGAAATTCATGTGGCAGTTGCATGTTAGGTATTTCATACCTCTCTATGTAAATGGTTTGAAATTTGTGTAGCATTTTCATGTTAGGTGTCCTATACCTCTCCATGTGATTGGTCTGAAAAGTTTTTAACACAACCCAACTATATACTTTAAACATAGTTTTTATATGTCTAGTATGAACAAGAATACTCTTTGTTTGTAGAGTCAAATTCCACGCAATGGATACAAATTCACCTTGGTCATTAATACCTTGGTGCATCGTATATGTTTGTTATATCAAACAAGATTGTTCAAAACTATGAAGCCTCCAAGTAAAGCGAAAGCAACTCATCAACTACTAACATCACATTTCTATCTATCATTGGGTATTTCTTCTAACTAACATCCATCCTGCATAGCAACATCATTAGTACCATATCCATACTACATCCACAAATTTCATCAATACATATCATGATTATAATAAACCAATACAAACATCATGTATTATGTATGGGGAATACATCCATCATATATCAACACCACATAAACATCATATATCACAATGGTATATTGATCATCCATAATAAAGCATCATATGATACAAAGTATGATCCATCAATCCATATCATATGCATACATCATCATGCATCATCATCCATGAACATATAAAATGAGTCAAATCAAAGAAGGTATATCATAAATATATCATCATCAAAAAAGGGAGAATGTCATAGTACATCATCATTAGTGAAACAAAGTGTGATAGGATAATACAAAATCATAAATATGAGGCATCGACTATGCTGGTGAATATATATACAAAACACATGTCTACAATATATCTCTAAACAACAACATAATAAATATCAAGTACACTACCCAACAAAAAGTGAAACACTCTATAGACTAGGTTGTAGACCACCATCTAGATCTAGCTATCTAACAGAATGACCACTTGCAACCATTTTAAACCACAATGTTAGGGTTTCACTTTAAACATGTAAAGCAACAAAAAACAACACAAAACATGACGACAAATGAAATTTAGGATGAGAAAAAAGCAAATGTAAGAGTCTAGGTCAAGTGCACAAGTTCAAAGCAAATGCTAAAAGAAAATGCAAGGGTTTAAGTCAAGGGTGATCTTTTAGGGCAAGTGCATGAAACAAGGGTGAGGTTTTCAGTCAAGGGAGAGCTTTTAGAGCAAGTGCATGAATCAAATGCAAGGGTTTAAAGAAAAAGCGAGGTTCTTTAGCAAGTGTGAGGAAATAGTGAAACCATCAAAAAAATGCAAAGGTTTAGAGCAAAAGTGAGGTTTTAGTGCAAGTGCTTGAAACAAATACAAGGTTTTAAGTCAAAGGAAATTTTTTATAGCAAGGGCGAGAGTTTTAAGGTCAAGTGCTCAAAAATCATGAAAACTTTGCTATTGAATAGTAATCAAGACTTATTTTACCCTATCTTCAAATGACCATATCTTGGTCATACGAAAGTATTTTTCAATTCTTTTTTTAAAATGGGGTAGAATTTCATGATCTCTGTAATGGTGTAGGTGGTTTTTAGGTTTTATATAGTTAAATTTTCAATTGGTGTCATGAACTTGACCTAAAACTCAAAACAAATTGTTCAACCTCTTGAGGGGATAACATAGAGTCCTACCATCATTCCACTGAATGCCAAGGCATAGTGGGGTATTAAATTTTTCAAAAGACTTGATCTTAAAAAACAAAATCTTTGAAACAAAGCAACTAGTACTTTGTCTCAAAGAGGGGAAAAACATAGACATGTAAAATTGACCTAACACCTATCACACACCCTAAACAACATCGAACAACCTCAAAACATTCCTGAAACATCTTGGAACATCTTAGAACATTCCTGAAACGTCTCAAAACATCTTGAAATCATCCCAAAATATCTTGAAATCATCCTAAAATGTCTCAAAATCACCCATCATCTCGCAACATCTCAAAATCACCTTGAAATGTCTCAAAATAATCCTGCAATGTCTCAGAACATCTCAAAATCATCCCAAAACATCTCAGAATCATCCTATAATGTCTCAAAACATCTTAGAATCATCCTGAAATACCTCAAAATCATCTCGCATCATCCTAGAACATCTCAGAATCATCCCAGAACATATCAAAATCGTCTCGGAACATCTTGGAAACATTGCACAACATCAAATAGCATCAAAAACACTAATTTTATTTATTAATTGAATAATACAACATTATTTAATTAATTCACTTTTTCATCATTTTTGACAAATTAAATAAATTTCATTTAATGAAGTCTTGAAAAACCCTAATTTTGATATTAATTAAATAAAACAATATTATTTGATTAATTCACATTTCATCATTTCAACCAATTAAATAAATCACATTTATTTAATTAATTCCTAATCCCACTTTATTTCATCCTGATTGATTAAATAATGTCAATTATTTAATTACATCACTAAAACACCTTATTCCTCTAGGTTAATTGAATTATTAAATCATAATAATTTAATTACAACACTTTCCCTCCAAAATTTGAATAATTAATTCAAAACTATTCAAATCATTTATCAAAAATCAAATCAAACTAATGCAACTTTGTTTGCAAAAGTTAAACTTGATTTGTATGTTCAACTCCAAAAAGTAATTAATTAATTAAATCAATTAATTCATATTCTTCGCCCACTTTCTGATTGATTAAATTACGATTGTTGACTAAGCAATCTAATTTGTTGACTGAGAAATCTATTACTAACTAATCAATGTATTTCCTAACTAGGCCATCTAAATCCTGACTGATCATTCTAAATCCCGACTAATCAATCTAATTATCGACTAGCCAATCTATTCCTCAATCACACAAATTGTGCAATCAACTTTGCACAATCTTCTCATGTATAAATCCTCTCAACAACTTTCGATCGTCGATCTTGATCCAACATTGTTGAATCTTGATCACCCATTTCAAATCTCATTTTCTATATAACAAACCTCTTTCCTCAGAAAAAAGGATCGGAGAATCAACATACCTTATGCAACGAAGTACTGTCAAGATCACCATTGATAGAGCTCCAACCTTTTTTTGATCAACCAATCATTCAAGCATCAAATCTTTTCACACAAACTACGGAGGCTTTGTAGTGATAAGAACAATCCAACATTAGGAAAATGCACTCCGATACGGGATGGTAACACTCTTCTTTCATTTAGATTCAATTTGGTAATCATAGATTTCCTAATGTGTTTTCAATAGCTTAGTTTCATTTCATATGTGTAGGATTAGATCTTAGATTTATGCTCATGATCTTAGCTTAGATTCTCATTTCAAGCATGTTTAATCTTGTTTGCATCTAATGGTTTTCCCCCTTACATAGTAGTACAAACATTTTTATGACTACAAAAATGATAGCACAACTACAATAGAAGTTTGAACTACAATTTTATCTTGAAATATATTTCTACATTGTTCTAGATTTTTCACATATTCAATGTTTTAAACATGTTTTCTTTTATGTAATAAAATTCAATTTTTAAAATCTATTTTTCATTTATCTAAACCCCTCTCTCTATTTATTTTCCATTTATATAAACCTCTATCTCTCACACATTAACTTAACATTATATATTTTATTAGTTTAATTATTAGACATGCTTGCAACATAAATTTAATCTAATTAATTTAACATTATATATTTCATTATTTTAATTATTAAACATTCTTGCAACATAAATTTAATCTAATTTTAGCGTTAAAATTGATTAAATTTCTCTTTCATTTTGGTGAACCTAAGTTTCTTAATTTTCTGAATTATTTTTTTTCTACTAATTTGTATTATTATTCCTATTTTGAGCATCATGCATTTTGCTATTTTTTTAGATGTTCAACCACTATATGTCTATTTTTTGCATCTTATTTCAAGTCTATATCAATCATCAGACTTCTAAACTTCAACCATAAAAATAAGGTCCCTTCTTTCCATTTTTTATTTTCTATATTTTTAAAAGAAAAAACATAATATTATCACTTAATAAAATAAATGTAGTGCATGTAAGAAAAATACATTTAGATGATACCAAACATCATGCTTTTGTTTTCTACATTAGCTTCTACTTAGAATAGGACTGTTCTTTATTGTATTTATCTCTTTGATTCACTTCTACTTATTTGTTATCTCTATGCTTTCATCATGTCTCCCATAGCCATGCATAGTTTTTTTATTCACAATAAACCCATATTTTATGAGGACTACTCCTTTGTTAATAGTGAAAATACTAACCATTCAAATGTTACATCTCCAAACTCCTTCAATCTCTCACAAGATAATGAGACCCTTTTTTTTTCTCTCTGTAATTGTAATGATCATCTTTTCAAAGTTAACCATAAAATTTTTACTACATGGCTATTATAATTTCTATTTTTCTAAATAACAAGATTACTCTTCCTAGCATTAATTTAGAACATGATAAAATTGTTTATCATATTCTCAACATTACTTGGCCTGCTCTTCATATGAATTTTTCCCCTATGTATGATCATATGAATTATTCCCCTATGCATGATAATATGTTATTTGAAGTTGATTATAGTCCTAAGTTAGATGATGGATTTGAGGATTTAGATTATATTATTTTTTCTTCTTCTCCTATAATTGAATCACCACAACTCAACATAAACCATTCCCATTCCCAATACATTTCTTCATATTCTTTTCCTACTAACCATTTTATACTAATTCATTTTTTGAAGACATCACCACCCACTTATTGTGATCCTTTTCCAAATAAACAACCTTGCTTCATTCCACCCAAACATGAAATAAGTTCATGTATTCATCTTTTTGACACGCTTGAGAATATCCTAACTATCCTCTTGGAAAACCATTAGATCACTCTCCCTCTTATATAAAATAAATTTCTAAAATATAGTCAATCAACATGGTAGAGCTTCTAAGATTTTACAAAAATCTTAAGCAGGTTCTTGTTTTGTCATAATTTTGAACCTTTGTGTCCAAGGGTAGAGCTAGGGTCTTGGTCTAAAAACCCTCATTTTAAATTTTTACCATCATAAACCCCTAGGTATTCTCTTTCTGTATTAACTTGTTACTCTTAGTCGCCAATCACTTAAGTCATGACTTAGGCCATCAAATACATATTCTCACTGGCCCCTTTGATCTAGGTTGTCGGTCACCAAATATTTGGCCATTTGATTTATATTTCTTAGGTTGGGCAATAAGTTTTATGTTAAAGTGAATTAAGTTTTAAATCTACAAATCCTAAGGGTCGAGTCTCATTGACCTAGTCATGGCCCCATCTTTAAGATTAACATTTGTACACGTGCAGATTACCCACTGTTGGATCATCAGATTTGATCTAGACCATTTACCACCAACCCCGTGCAAATAAAATAATATTTTATTTAAAGTTGTGGGGTCATCAAGCAATGGACGCATGTCCCTTAGCGAGTGTGGGGCCCGATCTCTACCATCAAGCCTGATGCTATGGAACTTCAAATTAATGGCCACAATGGAATATTGAGATTGAATCTCAACCACTCCCCACCAACCCCATACAAATAAAATAATTCTTTATTTAAAGTTGTGCGGTCATGGGGCTTGTGACATGTGGAGCTCTTCTTTTGCTTGGTGATGAATGGTGGAGCACATGGATGGATGTGTTGGTGTCTAGCTGGCCAAATGACATAGGTCAAGAATTGGAAAACAATTGCAATGGAATTTTAAACATGATTGACTCATTTAAGTCATCTGATGCATCACTTCATTCAGAGATCAATGGCTATTGTTCAAAACCAGAGATGTGAGCATGATAGACATTTTGTTTCATGCAAGCGAGCATTAATGGTAGAAGATGCTTGTAGGATTAATCAAATTCGATCCTGATGCATGTGAACAATTACTCTTCTATAATCATTGAAGATATTACATATATTTTCATGCACCTAGAAGATTAATGGTAATGATGCAACATACAACGATTGATAATTTGTTCACTCGTGTGGTTTTCACTAAGCATTGATGATCGACATGATCAAATTTCTTAATAAATGAGAATTGATAGCTTTGTCTTTTCACCATTGCAATCAGGAGTTAAAATTTCCTAGGTCTATGAAGAGAGTGGTGATTGCTTTTATTCTGCAAAACTATTCAAGAACCAGTGTAGGGTCAGTTTGCAATTGTGAAGTATTGTTTTTCTTAGCTTTCCTTCAGTGAAAATTAGTAAGACCATTGTCTCTGCTTCCCTAGTATGAAGGTCCAAAAGACTCAGCTTGCAAGAGTCACATGATGACATTCCAGAGAATGAGAAAATAACACATGGAGTTATGCTAACTCCAAAGTAGGAGGGTAAGAAGGGTTCCCACAACAAGAAATCAGTGCAGGTTATTGTGAAGAGCAACTATCAGTTGAGGAACCAAGTTGTTAAAGGAGGAGAGACTGAGCTTAAAGAAAGGAGCCTTTGAAGACTATGAGGGAAGTAGCAAGGAAGAACAAGTACCACCGAGCTTATCTTGGTAATAATCATTCTCCTATTGAAGTCTCAAGTGATCCTTCAAATAGTGAGACTGAGAATGATTTAGGCTACTGCTAGTATCTTATGGCTATGACTGAAGTGCCAATCTCAAATGATGGGGTGGTAGTGGTTGCCCCAATTTTAGTAAAGACACTAAGCATGCGTACTTAATCTTCTGCTATCAAGGACATTGATGAAGAAGAAGTGGTGGCTTCTCCAACCTCTGCTAAGACACAATGTGGGCATGTGTATTCTAGTTTTGATTGAGTTGGAGGGTATCTAGGTCCTGGTTTTGTGTTTAGTGATAATATTATCATGGTAACTTTTCTAGCTTTCTACATGTGGGTTTTTGCCCTTTGTTCTAATTTGGGTGCTTTTTGTTTGATACCATAAATAATTTGTTTATGGACATGGAATGTGAAGGCTCGACAACAATTAACGGTACTTTTGGTGGTATCGGTTGGTTCTTCTTCGGCAAATGGTGTAAAGTTTTATTTTCCCCTGTATTGCAAATTATTACATACAACTATTAGGGAATATCTCAAATGCAGATGAAATTAATTTTGAAATGAAATTATAACTATAATTGAGTTGGATGCTTGTTGATCCCTTCTTCTATAAAATGGATTTCAAGGCTCATTATAAAGGGTTCAAATTTGGAGTCTCATAGTGGTCTAGGTGAATAGCGAAGTTTAGGAAAGAAGCATATTG
Organism: Sequoia sempervirens; assembly: GCA_007258455.2. NCBI lineage: Eukaryota > Viridiplantae > Streptophyta > Pinopsida > Cupressales > Cupressaceae > Sequoia > Sequoia sempervirens. The sequence continues at coordinate 574,328,715 of VDFB02000015.1, read as the reverse complement.
TAAAGAAACATTGATGAATAGAACTATAGGAAGTCTAGGGTATGAGTCTTGTATGTAATGATCTTAAAATAGTTTTACAGAAGCCACAGATATGGAAGATAATCTTAGTTCTAAAATGTATACTCTCCTATGGAATTCTCTTTCAAATTATAAATGAAATTATCAATGGTCTTTTTGTTTATCATAAGTTGTTTTAATTGATGTGTGTTTCCATTTTCATTTCAATTCAAAGAATTGACTAGATGCTTGAATGGATTCATAGGTTTGTGAAGATGAGTATGGGATTTGGTAAGAAGTTACATTTTAGACATTGTGAGTTGTCATATTACAAAGTATTATGATAATATTCCACCAAGTTCTAAGTAAAATGGCCAATATGTTACTGGTTGTTATGAATTTGACTCCATTTTCCCAATAGATGAAGCACTGGTCTATTCATTAGTTTATTTTAAATATAATTAAGCTAGTAGTGCACCTAACCAGGGATTTAGAGTGAGAATAAAAATTATTAAAAATATTTCAATTATGATGTATGAATTTTAAGTATCACATAATTCCTAGCAAATAGATAATGATCTACTCAAAGGTCTAACAAATCTTTAGTGAATTATGTTTATTTGCAAGTAATATGAATTGATTTGTGTGTAGAAGTGTTCTCAAATGATTATATATCACATGAACATGATAGGGAATACCCTCCTAGGTCTCACAAATCCTAAAGAGTAGGAGTAAGGGCCTCAAAATCCTTGCTCGTTAGTTGGCCACTAACTTTGAAGATCCTTGAGCATAAGGATTGAATGCCCTTTAGAGGAATTCAAGGTTTTATTGGAAAAAAAAACCAACACAACACACCCCTTCTGTGTATATTATTAAAGCTTAAGTCATGATACAAATCAATTCCAAATGTTCAAAGAAAAAATACAAGACCATATTAAAATAAAAGCCATAAATGCCTCTTTCTATGATGTACATTTCCCTTTTTCATGTGATGATGACATTGATTTGGTATCTAAACTTAAATAACCACTTAATACACTTTTCACATATATTAGATATAATATTGACTATGATTCCTCTAGCATATTTACTTCTCCTATAGCTTATTTTTTTATAGAAATGGAGCCTATTGTAATTCTTGAAAACTCTCTTTTGCCATTCCTTCAATAACTAAACCACTTCCCACCTCTTAGGTCATGGCCAACTCAAAAGTATGTGGTTAAATCACATTAAATATAACACAACCAATTTTTTTATTAGTAAATCATTAATAAGATAAAAAGAATAAAAAATAAAAATATTATTAATAATATTAATAATATTCTAAGTTTTTAAATCATAAAGATAAAACAAAATATTGTAAATAACACAAGAATAAATTTCACATAAACATTATTCAAAACTGTACAAAAATACATTGCTGATTTCAAGCATACTTAATATACATTCATCCTTAAAAAAGGATTTTGAATATTTATATTTATTTTAAACATAGTTCATCAACTACTCTTATATTATTGCAATTTGCAACACATTACAAGAATAGAGTTTTATTTTCAAACCCATCCTCCATCCTCCATCCTCCAACTACAAGGTTCCTAATAAAATCTATTTTTTTCAAAATATTCTCAAACAAGTATACACAATGAATATATATTAAACTTGAAAATGCATAGATGTTTATATCACTAATGAATATCCAAAAAAACTCATATAGAGGAGGAGAAGAGGTATGCAATCCTTTGGGAATCAAAATAATTATATATCTCCACAAAAAAAATCCATTCTTCTCTCACCATTACCAACACAACAAAATAATCTCACACATCCATTTGTCCTCAAAAACATCACACCCATTACACCATCTTTATATCATATAAATTTTATAATTATTTTTCCAAGAATATAACATCACACCCATTACACCATCTTTAAATCATATAAATTTATGATTATGGCACTCTTTCCAAGAATATTTCTTGGCAAGTAATTGTAATAATTTTCCCAAAGGAGGCCTCACTCCTCCCTCAAACCCCACAAATGGGTTGCTCTCAATTATATTTTGAGAGATACACCAACATAAATTCCTTTTTATCAAATATGCGTAAAATATACAAGTTCATCATAATAAAACATATTTAAAATTTACATTAAATTCAAAAATATGATGTGTACAATATCTACATGAACTCACTTACCAAAAGGTAGAATTGTTTCTCCAAAATATCCATTATCAACATGCATAATATTTTTGAGAAAGAAGTCCCTCTTCTTCTTGAGAATTTATATTAAAATAAAACTTAGAAAGACTTCTTTTATTCCCATGAAGAGATGAATCTTCACCTTTCTTTTTACAGCCCATTCTCATCACTTTATTTTTGAGGAACTTGGAAGGGGTAAAAAATCACACAATATAAAATTTTCATATAAACAAGTACCAATACCCTTAGTAAATATATTAGGTGATAATTTTCACCAAAAGTAATCACAAGGAGGAATCTTAATATCCACAATAACAACTTAACATCACAATTTTACACAATTTAAATAGGAAGACCATAACCCTCTCACAATTTTTAGTTCAAATGTCATAAGGAAATTCACAATGGCGATTATCTTAGAAAATTTTCAAATTTCCATTGGCTTGGGCTAAATCTAAATACTTGAAACATTTTCATTTCATAATCCATATAATCTTATCAATTAAAATAATTTTTAAAAATTGAACCAATTGCATACATTTTTTCTTACATATTTCATATAACAACAATATTTCATAAAATTCCTTTCTAATTCTAACATAATATAAACAACATCCTTCCATGGTACTAAAATAATAATATATTCAATAAATTATTATGCATGAACATAAATTAACTAAATAATTGTCTAATCAAAATCTAAACCATACTAACCAATATGTCTAACAATAGTATCACTAAGAATAAAATATGAAAATCCTACATTCTTCCCTAGGATCAGAATTCCTCCTAAAATTCATTAATGAGGAGAAGGTAAGATAACCCATCAAAGGTAATACATCAAAAAGAATAAAAATCAAAGATATTCTTTAACTCAAATTAGAAACATAATAACCATTTGTTCTCTACCAATGTATATCTAACCATCTCTATCCATCATAACTATACTAGAACAAAGCCTATTTAATACATAATAAATTTACAACTTGTTTTTTATTAGGGGAAAAATGAGATTTTATGGGACCTAAAACCCATTACAAATAGGCTTTGAAGGGACCTAAAACCCTATCCAAGAAAAGCATGTTGCTAAAAAATTAATCAGCAAACCAATAGCAACCCATCAGTAGCACCAAACCAAAAAACAAGACTACACAAGCTAGTAAAAAAGGTTTTGAAGGGACCTTGAACCCTTTACAACTAGGTTTTGACCAGGACCTTGAACCCTTATGTGAGAAAAGACACAACCTATGTCATCCAAGATACAAAAAACCAGTCACTCATGATAAGCAATGTTGAGCCAAGAAAAGTAGTCATCTTATTAGTGTGGAAGACCAACAAACTCCTTTTCTGCAAAAAAAACAGAAAATACAAACTCCCCACCTCAATAGGGGAGCTAGAGAGCACAACTAAACATTGAATATCATCATCTTTCTTGTAGCACCACCCCCTCCACTTCACCAACCCAACCTACACCTTAGTAGGAGAGAGCTCCCCTCTATAGGAGATGATGAAACGAGAACCATTGTCACTAATGATAGTTATTCTCATAAAATCTACAAAACCCAAATCCACCTCAATAGGAGAGGGCTCCACCTCAAAAGGAGTAGTGTCCACCTCCATAGAAGACATCAAGTGTAGAAATTGATAGAAATAATACACTACCATAGAAAGTGTAGACACAACATCCTTTGGCCAAGTGAGAAACTAGAACTTGAAAGAAGAAAATGAACTCTCCTCAACCATCAACCTTAAAAATAGATACCTTTGAGCCAACTATTAACACTATGATTTTCACCTAGGCTGAGATTTGACACAGCTAATCATGTGTAACATGGGAACCTTTCTAAGGCTGTGGGTGACCTTATGACAGAAAAGGACCTCCAAAGAAAGCTAGTTCTTTATTGGTCTCACCTAAAACTACTACTTTTCTTTCCAAGGAAAAGGTAAGAAAAATGTAATCTTGAAATAAAACTAAAATTTCTATCCTACGGTGAAACACCAAAGTAACTAAATAGCATGCAAACTCAATTTTGTTACACTTTTCAATTAAAAGATTGATAAAAGGCTTACACAAATCATTTATGTATATTGTTTACACAAGTATTTTATAAGAGGGTGTTGACACAAGACCCTAGAAAGAGAAAGATAAATTTCATAACTAGAATTCTTGTATTTTTCACACAACTCATAACCTATAAACAAATATTTTCTTACAAGAAGGTACTTCCAATTAGACAAAAATACAAGGAAAAATCACAAATTCCACAAGTAGATCAATCAATCACCATAACATGTACACAAGCAAGCAAGTAATGAGAGGGTAAAAATGACTCAGTACTATTAATCAGCCATGGTACTCACAATTTGCATGACAGAATGAGTTACGAAAAGGATGTTGAAGTCTGATGAAGAACTGTAGAATTACTATCTCCAGAAATCTGCAAATTGAGAACTCAAAATGGGTTACATGAGTGAATATAAACACAACCCAAGTGGTTGCACCAAAATAGGAGCAAGCAACCACCTTGGGTTGGATGCCCTAGAAAAGCCTAGAAATGAGGCATTGGATTCCTCACAAAACCACTTCCAACATGTGGGGAGAAATGGTTTTGGCCATACCAAGCATTTAAGAAAATAAAACCACCAACAAGGTGCATTAATGACCCTATAAATGTGGGAATATGTCTTCAAAATGAAAATAACTTCCCCTATATTCTCTCCACTTGTCTCCCTCTTCAACTGAAAATTGAAAATCTTCAACATTTTGCATTTAAAGAATAACAAAATAACCTTAAGATTTATAAATTCACCTTAAAATAATTAGTTTTACAATAATAATAATGCAAAAGAGGAAAATTTGAATTTTGACCATTATGATGAGTGGCACATATGAAGTCAAAACCATCAAAAATAAAACTCCAAGCTGAAGTGGCGTCCAAATAACATTAACTCCTCCACGTTGGCATATTCAAGAGGTTGCAAAAACATCATGAGGCACAAAAATTGCCTAAGGCATAAAGTACCTTCTCTTGACCGTGGGGTATACATTAGTTGAATTGATTTTTAAATAAAAACAATATCATGTGTTGTATTGGCACAATCCATATTGCATTGTTGAGGACTTGGAAATGATTTAAAACAAGGGGAAAAAGGGACTTAAGGCATAAAATGCCTAATTCAATAACATATGTTTCAACCCCCATGCATTTAACACATGTTTTCTGATTTAAAAAAAAAACATGGGAATAAAATCCCATCCCATCGAATAGGGTCAAACCCTAATCATCAAAACAGCCAAAACAATAAGGCAAGCCCATCGTTTTGTCGTTGAAGAATTTGGAACATGACTTTGCTGCCGTGGGGTTTGAGTAATCATATGGAAAACATGGAGATTTACACTGGTCTTTTGGTGATTTTATGAGGGAAACACCTCAACAGCAGGTAAAGGCTTGTTCTGAAGCTTGAAATCTACATTTTTCACCACTTGGAGGCCATTTTTTGAACTTACAGGCCGTGGCCATGGACACATCTCTAACCCATTTTTTTCTCTCTATTGTTGTTTTACCTTGTTCATAGCTGCCATTATTTCCTCTGAAGCTCGAATGAAAACTTTGTTAAAAGAAAAGAGCTTGAAATTTTGCAAAAAAAAGGTGAGAAAAAGCTCCAGATGAGTTAAATCGACCACTCCATTCTCAAATTTCAAGCAAAAGAAAACTATATTTATGTTTCAAGCTTGACTATGAAGCATGAAATGCTTATCTATTTTCTGCATTTGACAATTAAGACACTCCATTGTTGTTTCTATTGCTTTCATGAAGGAAAAGAAAACTTCCTAGTCGTGGCCATTGACAGAAAATAGTGTGTTTTATATGGCTCAACTTCATTTTGGAAACCCCATAATATCTTTCAATTTTTCCTTTGTATTAACAAATCTCTTAATGACCCAGATAGGTTTTTTATGTGTAGAAGAAGAAAGATTTGTTGTGAGCTTTGCCTCCATTTTTGAAAAACTAGGTTTTCTCTATATTTTTGTATTTCCTTTTCCTTTTACAATCTAATTGCAAACCCCAAAGTGGGTTTTCTATAGCACATATATTCTTTGAATTTGCAAATGTTTTCAAAACAAAAACCCAAGTGGGTTTCTTGATTTCTTGAAGAAACTCAAATTTTGTTCTAGAAAAATCAGTGGGTTTTGTAAATACACTTCTTTTCTTGAATCTGTAGCAATGTTGTTTCACATTTTAAAACCCCAAGTGGGATTTCCATATTTTGCAAAAAAAAATAGAGATTTACTTGGTCATGACCATTCATGTTACAGGTACCCAAAAATTATGTCATTTCCTATTATTTTTGTACATTTTTCTGATATACAAGGCTTTGTATTTAAGCTCTTTTCTCCATTGCATTGTGTTGAAACTCGAGGGTCAGGAAACAAAATCCTAGAGCATGAAGCTTTGAATTTTTTGCATTTTCGTTTCATATCTCTGGTTGCAAAAGTTATATATGAGTTAATAAAACGCATGGCCTTCATCATACTCCCTGAGTCTTTCAAAGAAATTGGGTTCTCACTCATTCCCCAAAACCAAGGGTTTAGACACAAAGCTTTCAGTTTTGCATTACAACTTTTCTGGGTTTTATTACTATCTCTGCTCCTTTGCATCATTTGTAGAATGTATCCACTTAAAGTGTCAGATTGATATTTCTTAGCCTCAAATATGGATGCTCAATCTTCACTGCTATTCTCATGCATGAAATAATTCTAAGACAACATATTTACCTTCATGATGCACTTATGCATTTTGGATACAGTCCGTTGGTAGCTCATAACTTAATCATGAAGTGAGAAGTAAGGTTGTGTTCTACACACCATAACATTTTCTATAAATCATTTTTTGTGATCTCCATTGCACTTTCTAAAGGCTTGATCTCAAGCATTCTATAGAAATTCACATGCTTTCTTATGTTTTGATTAAATCACAATGATAATCCCCTATTGGAATTTCTGGTCCATTCCCTTGATGAAGTAATATTAAGCTTCCCTAGTATCACTCCTTTCATAAATCACCTCTTATGAGATAATGTTAGAAGATAGAGCCTCCAATAATTGATCAAACATTATGAAAAATGCTCCAAATACTTTGAATGCAAAACATGACTGTTCTAACATTAAATTATGTCCTTATTCAGTACCTATGACAGTTGTGAGTAAATGCATTGCATTCTATATGTTGTTTTGTGATATTGATTTGGATTTTGTAGTTGTTCAATCACTGCATAGCTCTTCACATTTAATATAATTCTAGAAACTTGTTACATAAATCATGCTATCATTATCTAACACTTTTCTATTCTATGCTATGAGTGTTGTAGCCTCTTATTCTTCTGATGCTTAGGTACAGTCTTACACTAAGATGACCAATTATGTATTGTCCATTTTCACTGCTCTATTTCTCAGAAGTGACTGTACATATTTTTTTGTGATTTCCATGCATTATAGTTTCTTTTCAAGCATTTATGTTTTTGACAACTGCCATGCCTTATAGTTTCCTTTCAAGAGCCAATGGAAATTGATAGTCTTTAACAAAAAAATCTTCCCTTGCTTTGATAGTGGATTTCATTGGCCATTAAGCTTAGGAAAAACTCTTAGTATTAGAATTATCATCAAATTTTCCTTTTTACATTTGTAGCTACCACTACATACATTACTATCACTGTACCTCTCACATGCTAACATTGGTTTATCCATTGTGCATTTCTAACATAGAAAACTTGACCTCCAAGTACATCACCTCATTTGGGAATTATGTTGGCATAAAGGTAACACAATGTCTTCTAGAATTTGCTGCCTTTTTTCTTTAGAGTTACCTCATTCTTATGAGCATCAACATGTCGGATTGGGAATCTCTAAAGAAGAGGCAGCAAATATCAAAATAAAATTGTATGAAGAGGCAATAGAACACAATTGTGACATAAACTAGTACTACTCATATGCATATCAAAATAAGGTATAATCAAAGATTCACCCTAGATATCTCATTTTCTCAAGCATGTTGGGCTCAACTCTAGTAGGAGCCTCATTTTACCCCACATGCCGAATTAGGATGAATAGAGCAACAACATGATTACCCTATAACTGCACATGAAGCAAATAGTTAGAAAAATATGTGCATATGCTCAAAAGGATTGATGATCTTGTTTTTCTCTTCTTTGGACATATACAACTTATTATTTTCTTAATGCATGTGAAGGACAATTTATACACTGGTGGGTGGATGTTCATGTAGTGTTAGAGACCATTATTGCTTAGAGCTCTACTCTAACCTCATTGCAATTCTTATCAAATGCAGGGGCTAGAAATAGGGAGGCAAAGTAACTTGAAGTAGAAGACCACACAGGACAACAGACTCTAACCAATCATCATGCAATGACTGGCCTCTTCCCCTATATGTGCATTATTTTCTTTTGTTCATCTATCAATGTATAAATTGCCTTTCATTTACATTGAACAAGCTAAATCTCATAGCTTGTGCGAGATAAATTTGTACTCTTAAATCAATAAAGATTACTTTTAGCAAGATTTGTGTAGATCTTTTTAATATTATATGCACTTGTATAAATGCAATAATCTATTACTAAAAAATGTAATCTCTTTGATTCTTATGTTTATACAATTGAATGCAATATAGGGAAGATAAATAAGAAATGCACTTCACTTTTAGTTTGTAAACACTATTAGCTCACTCAGTTTGACAAGAAACAAAAACTGAGTAACACCAACAAAATAAACATTGGTAACCACTCATCTGTTTGGAAGATAGCAACCCTGGTTGTCTGCCAAGAAAGTAGCCAAACAACAACACTAGAGGATATGTCTCTTAACTATCCCCCACAACTTCTAAAAACACACTCCTAGAGGTAAAACTCTTCAAACAACATCCCAACCTCAAAGATAAGCATGGAATAGGGGAAAAACTCCCCAACATCATTCCCAAAAACATAAACCCCCGTAGCAATCATAGGCAGTACAAGACAACCATCAATGATAGGAACCACAAGGAAGCCATCTGCTCCCTTGCCAACTCCAAAAATTCAGCCGTCGAGAAGCTCCAACTACAAACTAGTCATCTCAACCAAAAAATATACAACACCCACACCCTCTATATTAGGGGAAATTCCATTCCAACAAACAAACCACTAAAAAATTCCCATGCACCACCAAGAACTAGAAATGGAAGCAACCAAACTCTCACGGGGTACCCATTTAGCAAAAGAAAATTCTATGCTCCCCACTACAAATAGTCAAAGCTATAACCGCACAAACCTTCCACAAGTATGGAAAAGGCCAAAAAATACAAAAGAGGACAACCATATGCAATAGCACCCAAAGAGATGTCATATACTTCCCTATTGACTCCAATAAGCCAACTATCAAGAAGCACCAGCTACAACCCAACCGTATTGACCTTAGAATTAGCATCTCCCTCACCCTCAGCAATAGGGGAATTCAAAATCCTACTCGTGCTTTGTTTCCCACCGCTTGCCATCAACTCCCCCAAAATACAACCATTAATGATAGCACCCAATGGTATGGCCTTGCTTCCCTGTCGACTCTAATAATCCACCCATCAAGAAGAACCAACCACAACCCATCTACCTCATCCTCAATATTTGCATCTTCCTCACCCTCTGCAACAAGGGAATTCAAAATCCTACCCCACTTTGTTTCCCACTGCTTGCCATCCTTATGGTGCATATGGGTTATCAACATGTACAAATGGATTTGGATGGTATTATAACTTTCCAACTTGTTGAATCATCAAGGAGACATAAAAATTATAGCTATTTCAAGTATTTGATTCCTTGTTTGTTATTATTTTCCAATATTTCATTCACACAACTCACATATTTCAAACACCTATATTATAGAAAATTGAATTCACATCACTACATTATGAGGCTAAAAAATGATATTTTTGAGGATGATCATTACCAAACAAATCAAAATAATCATAGAATCAAAGATCCATAAATAATAAGAAATATGATCTAAGGTTCCACTCTAGGGACCCCTCCATATATTCCTTAGAAACTTTTCTCTTATTAGTTTAAGGGAATTAGCCTCCAAGAGGAGGGTGGATATGAAACATGCATTTTTTTAGAATATAACACATTAAAATTCCACATGCTTTATCACACTCCACTTACCTCCATCAATTTCATACATCATCCTAATAGTTTTACATTCAATTTTTACCCTTTAAATTAAAACCAAATATAGTTTCTTACACATAATTAAAAAAGAGGACATATGCATGTGTTATTCATTCCTACTAGGTTCATTCTTCTTTTTTATCTTTTTTGGAATCTCATTATTTTTTATATTATTTTTATATTATTTTTATATTCATTTTTTATTCATTTTTTTTATAAACATAGTTGTATTCACTCATAACTCTTACTCTTCAAGGTACTAAGAAAAAGGAACCAATTTTTCAAATTCTTTTACATATTCTAATTTGAATAATAATAATTTTTATAGTTACTAAAATGCACAAAATAAGTTATCTAATACCATCTACTATTCCAAAATGTGTTTAATTTATACACCCTACATTTTTATCCTCTAGGTTAATTCTCTTAACATTTAATATTTAGAATACAAGAGTACACACAGAAAAACTAATTTTCCAAGAAAGTTTCAACTCCTAACCCTAGTTGACTCATACAATAGCCATATTTAAGAAAGATCTCCATGCAAATATTATAAAAGAATTCAATATACAATATTGATTGATTTCTAGTAACATATTATAATATAAATCTTTCTACTTCTTTTTAGCATATTTAACTTTTTGATAGAAGGTTATATCAAACGACCATGTTTATTTAATTCAAAAAAATCCAACTCCTTATTGTTTAAAGTTCTATTTCAACTTGTCACTTAAATTCCCATTCATAAGGAGGTATCTACTTCCAATAAAAATAAATCAAAGAAGACCAACAAATGATTGAAACACCAAAAAATACCACCTATATTCCAATACAACTTCAATAGGATTTTTCTACTGTGCTAACACACAAAAGATTAAAATAAGCTTCATGGGATAATAGCTACTATAATACTAAAATGGGAGACAATATAAATAGTTCCTTGGAACAACTAATTAAAATTTATGTGAGATAGAACTTATTTATTCTTTGATGAAAAAATATATATTTGTATCAAAAAATATTCTTATATACCTAAAACTCAATGAGGAAACAAAGTGTATGTTGTCTTAGAAATCTATGTTGAATCCCCTCAAACTCCATAATGTGTAGAAACATTGAATTATTTTCGTTTAAGAAAGTTTTGCATTTTAGTTTTCACCAAAGAAATTTCCTTGATTTGAAATCATAACCTTACTATCTAAACTTATTTTAATGAAATCAATAATATTTTAAATCACTAATATCAATTAGAAAAGAAATAAGGATAGTTGTGTCAACCCATCAATCAATCAATAGAACAAAACTAAATTATGATTCCAAAGGAGAAATATCATATTACACTAGAAGATATTTATCATATTAATATGAAAAGTATAACATAGACTCTACATTATAATTAAAATTCAAACCCACAATCATATTACAAGTAATCCTTAGTCATTATGCAACTCAAAATCTATCTATAATATATTTACTAGCATATATATATTTAAGTAATAATATATATAATATGTTGAGATATCCTTCTCGAGGTGCCTATTTTTGTAATCAATTTCTCACATAAAAGTTCAATAGGCACCTCAAGAAGGATATCTCTTTGCATATTTTATATATTATTACTTAAGTATATATATATATATATATATGTATATGTATATATATATATATATATATGTATATATATATGTGTGTATGTATATATATATGTGTGTGTGTGTGTATGTATATATATATATAGCATTCATGATGCAACATGTAAAATATTAAATTAATTAGGGCTAGGGTAAGGTTAGTGTTAGGGTTAGGATTAAGGTAAGGATTAGGATTAGAGATAAAATTAGGGTTAGGAGTAGGGTTAGGATTGGGGTTAAAATTAGGGTTAAGGTTAGGGTTAGGGTTAGAGTTAGAAATAGAGTTAAGGTTAGTGATAACATTAGGGTCAAGGTTAGGATTAGGGTTAGGGTTAGAGTTAGCTATAGGGTTATGGTTAAAGTTATGGTTAGTGCTAATGTTTGGGTTAGAGATATAATTAGGGTTAGGGATAGGGTTAGAGATAAAATTAGGGTTAGTGATAGGGTTATGGTTAAAGTTAGGATTAGTGTAAGAGTTTGGGTTATGGTGAGAGTTAGGGTTAGGGTTAGGTTTAGAATTAGGGTAAAGGTTAGGATTAGGATTAGGGTAAGAGTTAGGGTTAGAGATAAAATTATAGTTAGGGATAGGGTTAGAGAGAAATAGGGCTAGGGTTAGGAATAGGGTTAGGGTTAAAGATAGAGATAGAAATAAGACTATGGTTAGGGTTATGGTTAGAAATAGATTAATGGTTAGGGATAGTATTAGGGTCAAGGTTAGGATTAGAGTTAGGGTTAGAGTTAAGGATAGGGTTAGGATTAGAGATAGAATTAGAGTTAGGGTTAGGATTAGGGTAAGGGTTAGGGTTAGAGATAAAATTAGGGTTAGGATTAGGGTAAGGGTTATGGTTAGAGATAAAATTAAGGTTGGGGTTAGGGTAAAAATTAGAGTTAGGGTTTAATTAGGGTTATGGTTAAGGTCAAGGTTAAGGTTAGGATTAGGGTAAGAGATAAAACTATGGTCAGGGTAGGGTTAGGGTTAAAATCAGGGTTAAGGATTAGGGTAAGAGATAAAATTAGGATTAGGGTAGGGTTAGGGTTAAAATTAGGGTTAAGGTTAGGGTTAGGTTTAGGATTAGAAATATAGTTATGGTTGGGGATAGATTTAGGGTTAGGGTTAGGGTTAGGAATAAGGTTAGGGTTAGAGATATAATTAGGGTTAGCGGTAGGATTATGGTTAAGGTTAGGATTGGGTTAGTGTTAGGGTTTGGGTTAATATTAGGGTTAGGGTTAGGGTTAGAATTGGGGTTAGGATTAGGGTTATGGCTGGGGATAATGTTAAGGTTAAGGTTAAGGTTAAGGTTAGGGTTAGGGTTAGGGTTAGGGTTAGGGTTAGGGTTAGGGTTAGGGTTAGGGATAGGGTTAGAATTAGAGTTTGAGTTGAGGATAAGGTTAGTGTTAGGGTTAGGGTTAGAATTAGAGTTTGAGTTCAGGATAAGGTTAGGGTTAGGGTTAGAGTTAGAGGTAGAATATGGGTTAGGGTTAGGGTTAAGGTTTGAATTAGAGTTAGGGTTGGGGATAAGGTTAGGGTTAGGGTTAAGATTAGGGTTAGTATTAGAAATAGAATATGGGCTATGGTTAGGTTTAGGGTTAGTGCTAGAGTTAGGATTAGAGATAGATTAGGGTTAGGGTTAGGGTTAGGGTTAGGTTTATAGATAGAATTAGGATTAGCGATAGCGTTATGGTTAAGGTTAGGGTTAGGGTTAGGGTTAGGGTTACTATTAGGGTGTTAGTTATGGTTAGGATTAGTGATATTATAGGTCTAGGGTTAAGGTTATTTATGGTTAGGGGTGATAGAAATAGGTCTAAGTGATCCTCACAGGATTTTTACTCCCCATTAGACTTTTGCTCAAAAGGTCCAAAAGACGTATATCCACCTTTAGTTTCACCTCCCAACTTATAATAGTCAATGTACTATCAGGGTTTCAAACCCCAATCAAACATCTCAAGTAAAGATTTGATCTTCGTTTCTAGGCTCAACTCTTGCAAAAAGTTCAAAAAGATAAGTAAATTCTCAAGTTCCTAAGGAGCTATGGAGCTCGATAAGACCATTAGTTCCAATGTGCTTATGGCTAGAGTCCTAACCCAATTTTTTCCAAAACTCTCCTTAAACAAAATAATGTTAATAGAATGGTGGATCTTCACCGAAATTTAGTTACCAAATGGTTTTTTAATGTGTTTATCTTTTTTTAGGTATTCTAAATGTTGGATATCAATGAAGATTTTTTTTGGAGAGGAAGTGCCTTAGGAGGAGAGGAGAGAGAGAGAAAAGAAAAGAAATACAAAGCTAATAAACTCCCTATCACAATAAAATACAAGTTCTAAGGTGTCCCAAGTGTGTCAAAATTCACTTCCAAAGTAATGAAGATTACAGATAAAAAAATGGGACACATCAATATGGAAGCCTTCAAAGAAGAATTTTTTTCCCATGATGCCTCCCTAGAGCTCAAAATATTTCCAATTCAATATTAGCATATGTGGCCTCCTTCCTAGTGGCAGTGCAATGTTCAAAAATCATATTAGTTGTAGTCCAACATTGCAACCCTTCAAATAGAAATTTCTATGACCTTTATGGCACTGAGATAAATGACCTATTTGTACCCATGATCAAACCAATATTTGATTTTCCTCCCTACACCCAACTAAAAATGGAAATGAAACAAAATCAATTGATAAATACAAGAATTATAGAATTTGGAATCTTCGATACCTCAACAAAATATGGCTCAAAAATGAGAGGAAATTTGTTGCCAAGATTCTTCAAAAGCTTGCAAGATTAGACTTCTACTCAAAAATAGGAGATATAATCACTCTATTATGTAGAGATTTTGGTAAAGAAGAATCAAAGATATATGACACATGGATGTTTCATTTTATCCATGTCATGTTGAAAGGAGAAGCCTTCTTGTACTGGGGTCATATTGTATCAAATTTCATTCATGCTCAACTAGCCACAATAAAGGATACAAAATAGTTTTTCATGTATTTTTATGTTGTGTACTTGGTAGCTAGAGTTAGAAATGTTTTAGGATTAACTACTAAAGGAATCGAAGAAGAAGCTCCTAGACAAAGCAAGATATGGGAATTCTCTCCCCAATTGGAATCAAAGGAAGTAGAAAAACATTTCAAGAGGTTTAATGATGCTTTCCTCTACCTAGTTGTCAATCAACTCATTGGGGATATAGGGTTCAAAATATCCAAATAATTTATGGCCTTAATAAAAGGATGGGGACAATGGTTCATCAAGTTACCAAAGTCAACTTACATTAGAATATTTGGCTTTGATAAGGAACCCTACTTGCTGCCTAGGTGTTGTAATGACAGGTTGATACTAATTGATTTTTTCAAGTAGGTGATGGAAGTACATCTCAATTTTTTGGGTAAACACAAAGCTAGGTTGAAATACCCTTTTTAATTTGGATGTTATGGTTGCCCCTCCATTATAGTTGTTAAATTTTCCTTAGAAGAACTACATGCATTGAATTTAAATCCATACGTGCCTAGGGACAATTTTGATCCAAAAAGAAAGATGAAGGCTCTCGATCTCTCTATGTTCATGTTTCAAAATTCAAACATTGAATAATTTTGGGTTGACCTCCAAGATGATTTTGAGGTCAGAAAGAGGAGCTATGACAGGTTAACCATCTTTCAAATGATTGGTCAAAAAATATTATCCTTCTATTGACTATGTGTCTAAGAAATCCCTTGATTGGAGCAATGTATAGCTTGATTTAAGGATCAAAAGCTTCAAGGGTAATGAAACCCAACTTAAGAGGAAGAATCAATATGCTACAGAGGGATCCTCTTCATCTATTCTAGTAAGATATAAGAGGAAAAAATAAAATAAAAGGTACAGACTCAAGAAGTTCCTAGCACTGAGTAGATAATGGAGAAGGTAGCATAGGCCTTCAAGATAACCTCAATAACCTACAAGGTTGTAGAAGTAGGGGTAGTGTCAATATTAGGTATAATACCTCTTTCCCAAGTTCTCCCCATGGAAGATATCCCAAGCCAAGTGCTAGAAAAGAAAACTGAAGTGGAATCACCAATCATTAAGGTGGTAAAATTAACAAATATCCCTTCTCCCACACCTTTAGAACATGAGCAACAATAAGTTCCCTTGCATCAAGATGAGGTTCAAGAAAGTCAAAGAAGGGATCAAGTGGATAAATTTTTTGATTCACCTAAGGACACTCCTATGGATGAGATAAAGATATCTGAAGATGATTGCATGGATGCTCAACAATATGAACAAAAAGAGAAATATATCAAAGATCAACAAGTTTATACTAAACAAGAAAATCCAAAGATTCTTGGAGAGAAAGAAGAAGAGAATGTGTTGAATATTGAGGAATAGCAAGAATTAATTGATAATGTAGAAAGATAAGAAAAGAAGGAGCAGGCTTCCTCATAAATAAAAATGGATAAAGAATTGGAAATGAAGGAAAAATCTAGTGAATTCCAAGAGAGAAGGAACTTATATGAACAAGAGTTTACTCAACCCAAAGCTCCTTCATGGTTGTAATCAAATTTGGAGAAAAGGAAATAGGTGATATTCCAACATCTCAGTTGGCATGATATGATGATAGAAGTGGAGAATACCAAGCCAAAGAAAAATCCAAGGGCTCTCTATACAACCAAGATAAATGCATTGGGGGAGATGATAGCATAAATTGCTACTCCCATGGTGGATAAAGATGTCATGGAACTACAAGAGAAATATAATTAGTTATTCCTAGTCAACCTTGGGAAGAAAATAAGAAGATAGCAAATAACATCCTTGGATTTAGTTGTTGACTCAATCAAGGCTAGAATGACCAAGGATAAACAAAGAAAGGATGAGCTCAAGGCACAGATAAAGAAAATAAAATCATTCTTGAAAGGGTTGGTTTCTCTAGTGACTAAGTATGATGCAACATTTGAGGCTCAAATTTTGATGACCCATAAAGAAGTATATTCCCTAAATGAGATGAAAAGAAAATATCATTTTTTTGACAAATGGATTGAGAAATTTAGGAGGGAAATGGAGCAATTTTGAGTCTCTAGGTACCAACAATATGAGAAGGCTTATAATTTAGAAGATGAATTACAGATATATATTGAAAACCTGAGGGATGACGATGAGAAATATAAGTAAGACTTGAAATATATCAATGATTTGAGTAAACTAGGGTAAGAGTAAATAAAAAAGGTAGGTATTTTGGGTGATGAGGATGTCATTTTTGTGGATAAAATAATTAACATAATATATTTTAAAATGGAACTTATAGTTGAGCATGGATTGAATCTATTAAATTTGTAGAAAGTATTATATAAAATTATTCAAATTTTGAGAGTTTTGTGATCAAAATCATTAGTCCAGATCTTTTGTTGTAGGATACACACATGTTGGACACTTTATAAGCTATTAAGAGTGCCTTTGATAAGAAGACAGAAGGAGAAATCAATTCAGCATAGGCAACAAAAGAAATTATTTTATATAGACTAATAAATATCAAGGCCAACCTCAAATGGGTCAAGGATGACATCCTAATATTAGAAAGATGTAAAATAAGGACATCAAATATTTTTTAAAAGACCAAGTTTAAATTGGGATGGGTTAATGGACCAAATGTAGAGTTTATCACATAGGTGTTGACCAATTTCCAAGAGTATAAGAAACTACAATAATAGGCATGAATGAACATTTTCAAATAGGTAATATTCCATTTATGATTATTTATTCTCCAAAAATGAGGCACTGTATTGAAACTAGAAATGATTGGAAGTAACTAAAAGCTAAAGTTCATATTAAATAAAGTTCTTTTTGGAAAATTCTTGATTTAACTGATCTTGCAAGTTAGGCACATTAGGAGTGTTGCATGCCATTTTGGAGGGATTAATATATTTATCTTCTTATATAGTGTAATTTCTCTCTCATTCCAAGCATCTAAAATTTAGAGAATTAGATTGAAGGTTAGATAGCATAGAATTTTTATAAAACATTTATTTCATTGCATTTCCATGGTTAGGTTTTCATAGAAGTTGATCTTAGAAGAAACAGATCCATGTACTAGTGAAGTTGTGTTGGGATTATAGAAAGTTGTGGACTCAAAAATATAATAAAATATATTTGGTTTTGTCTATTCAAGATTTCTTCTTGCATGCAAATGGTTTTTAATTGTTAATTTGATTTATAATTTTCTAAGAGATGAATGGTATTTTTATGAATTATGTTGGAATTTCAATGAATAAATATTGTTATGAACTTTGAATAAACACCCTATAATATAGCACTATGGATAAATTACATTGTTAGTGTCACAAGTTTAATTATTTGTATTTTATCTTAAATATCTCTCTATTAATAGATAAATTAGGTTAATTGGAATCTATATCTTTGTATTTTCTTGCATTCCCTAATCTATCTTTGGATTTTCTTAAAACTCTCTTTAGTTAGGATTATATCCAACTTAGAAATAAATGATTTTGCATAGCTTGATTTAAAAACTAGTAGGCCCCTTGAACATTACGCCCATATTGACTACTCAGTCAGACAAAAAAGTTTTGATCCAACTCCCAAGACCCTGGAAGGTGATTAATTTTATGATCATTGCCCTTTTTTCAAGAGAGGTAAGGTGATCTACACCATGCTTGTGTTGCATGTGTCAAATTGACCACCAACACTTTGGAGTGCAAGTATTTGGAAGATTAAAACCCTCTTAGTTTCTAAGAGAGGGTAGAGTGAGAAAAACCTTTATTCTTTGAGGTAGCTACACCTAGGAAGCATAGTCATGAAAATAATATAGTAGCTTATTTTTTGTCTCTAATTTGATATAATGCCACTACTGCATTACCACTATAATACTATTTTATACTACTACTATAGTACCCTATAATTGTGATGATTATTGTTTTGATTTGATGATTGAACCCCATAGCTCCCAAATATCACCTGCAACCAAAACACTCTATCATAAAAGAGAGAAAAATTAATAACTTTCTATGAAGCATTGAGATTTTATTTATGTAATAATTAATAATTGATACAATATACAAAAAATTATCCTTGATAGAGGATAAAGAAACCCTAGGTGAGGATATAATAAGATCATGATATGTGTCTTAATAATATGAGTTGAGATGTAAAAAATCATGTGACTTTAGTAAACCTAAGCATGCTAATGTAAATAGGTACTAATTAATAATTAATTAGGTGATTTACATTTTTACTCTAACATCCCCCTTAATTTTAACTTATGGAATAACTAAAATGAACTCATAATGAATGTATGGATTGTTCCATGGATGGTTCACCGCTACAATGGCTAATGAGGTACCCATGTATAAACAAATAAATATCTCATAACCAAAGAAAAAGAGAAAACATCATGGGAAAATCTCTTCTTCCAAAAGAGATGAAATAAATGTGTACTAGTGAAAGGACTCTACATGATCCCCCAAGGACTTATTATATCACATAAGTACAAAAATTATTCCCCCAATAAGAGAGAAAATATGAGATTATGAATTCCCTCATAAAGAATTAGCTCTTGTGCCAATGATGATAGCCTAAGATAGAATATGATCCACTACCTACAAAAAAATTCCTCCCCTTGGAAATAAATAGATGCACTAATGATTGGAGAATTCATTCTCATAATCTACATGAATATGGAATCAAAGCCCAAATGTGTATCTCTAAAATTTTCTCAAGTACCCACATGTTAGAATTAGGTGATGTCAATCCAAAATATTATGAAGACTAATTAAAAACTAGCCTAAAGACAATGATAATTGGATAATAGTGATGATGGTACTATCATCAAAAAGGATATATATGTCATCAAATTAATCCTCCAAATATGTAATATGATACTCCAAAAACTAGGATGATATGTCTAATAGCTATGAATCACAAGTATTTATATCTAGATAATGATGAGCTTCTTGCTACATTAAATCAATAGGAGCTATGGATATAGTGATACTAATCTCATCATAAAAATAGAAGATGAATATGTGATCTCAATAGGAGGATTGGGAGAAATAATATAAGTCTATGTACTATTGAAACATGTAATACTTTCAATTTACTCAAGCTCCTCTAAATTATCATCATCAAAGGGTATGATATATGCATCATTAAGGGGGATGATGTAATATATAGTAGGATTATCTAGGAATGGAGAGAAATGAGAGTCTCTAAAGATCTTCCAAATTTTGGTCCAAAGTGAAAAAGAACAATTAAGGTTTGATATAAAACACATAGTGTCATAATCAACACTAAGAAAATCAATCCTACAGCATGGTCAATAATATTATCCCATGTTGATCTTCTCCTTGGTGTGTCTAGTTCAAGTATGAGTCTAAAAAGATAAGGAAAAATATTGAGCCACCTAAGATGTGTCAAGATATCATTTTGTCAAGTCACATTATTATCCTTATACAGGATTATCTTAGAAGGATAAATAGAAAAACCCATGATACCTCCTCAAATAATAAAATCAAAGATAAATAGTCTCAATACTTACCAATCAATTAAAATAAAGTCATTTCATGCAAATAGAACCTTTTTAGGTGTCAAGATGTCCAAGTAATTAGCTAAAATATAAAATAATGACAAATTGAATAAAATATTATTGGTATTCTATAAAAAGTGTATGGATGGCTATGAAGGTCTCTAAAATACCTTTCCAACACTACAATAATTGTATAAATCAAATATCTATTCAAAATTTTGAGTTTGAAAATTAAAAAAAATTAACTTTTATAGGCGATAAAATGCACCAATAGAAAAATATAAAGAAATTACCAACACCGCTAGAAATTTCTCACAACAATCTTTCTAAAAACTATTTATCTTTAAAAAATTTATATTCTCCCAAGTTATTCCAAAAATAAAAATTAGCTATTTTATAGTATAAAAATTAGGATTGGGGGGCTACTAGGTGACTAGTGGGCTAAAATTTGTTGGTGTTGTTCAAGATTAGGTGAAAAAAAATCTAGATAAATGGTGGTGTTTGGGTAGTTGGTGATGAAATAAGGAAAGTTTCCAACAAACTCTGACGATACCCTTTGGGTGCAAGAGCTCAATTTTGAAGCCCCCTTGTATGATTGTGACCAAGGGCTCGTGCCCCACAAGATTGAAGGCTTCCCAAAAACCTAAACATTGATAAAAATTACAAGTGGTCATTAAAAAAATATGCTCTTTGTCTATTAAAAATAACTACCATAATTTTATTGAATTCCTAAAACATTCAAAAAATGACACCAATTTTTGTATTTTGTCGACTATTTTTTAACACTAGATTTTGTAGAGAGCCCATATAATGTATAGAGAAATATGCCATGCAATTATTTAGATTTGAATTCTAAGACTCCAAAAAAATCCCTAATTTTTCTATACTCTATTTTTTTGGCATTTGGACAAGTGATATTTGGGTTTTTAGATGTTATGATACAAAAGTGATTTATTTTTTGTTCCAAGACACACCATTTGAAATAGCAAGGCTAAATATCTCAAAAAATAGATAGGGAATTATAAATATGGAGCTTTGATACTGATGTAGGAGCATCCAGGTCCATAGGAAATCATGTATCAACCAAAAACATTTCCTCTTGTTATCAGTTTTGTTGCATTTTTATTTCTGGTAGTGTTGGTTTTTGGGTATTTTCTCTGGGATTATTTTTAGAGACAATTTTGGCAAACTAATGACATCACCTTGTAGAAGATCCTAATGAATATGTGCCAATAAAATTTGGTGAGAATTGTGTTGGAAGAATGAAGAAGAATGGCCATCTATACAACTTCTTTGTTTCATTGATTTCACCATATCATATGGATTATGATTGCAAGACTAAGTTATTGTTTGATCCGATATTTTGGTTCGGTATCTAAACCGATATACAGTTTACATCCTCTGGTATTTTGGCCTATAATCCTCCATGGTTGATGGTTTCTTCTTGCAATTTTGGAAAATAGTTTATGGATATTGAAAGCATGTATGTTCAAAATCTCTCATGCTCAGGAGCTCGTATGGTGTATTAGTATTATTCTATTATTGTATTTTTGCTATTAGGCCTATCTCTGGCTATCCTCATGGCTAATTGGTGGTATGGTGAATTAATTTTGTTTTGTAGATATATGTGTGACCTATCTTAGGACCATGTTGACATGATGTAGCATGTTGATCATTTGAATTATCTTTGGAAGATTATGTGAATGCTTGAAGTCGATAGTTGATATTTTTTTGATAAACAAGGGTTGCATCTAATTAGGCCAACCTAATTGATGCTTGTGAATAGGTCAGATATATATGTTAGACAATTTTGAAGAGTGAAAAAAAAGGGGAAGAGAGCAAGGAATGACATTGATGTGAATGTGAAGAAGTGCAAAAATGATGAAGTGTGTTAAGTTAGTCTATTAAGCATCACTAGAACTATATCAACACTTGTTAGGTGCACTCTCATAAGCTCATTTTGGCTATGAATCCAAAAAAAAATTGTAATCCTTTTTTAGGCAGTGAGCCTCTTTGTGTAAGCAGTGAGATTTTGTATCCAAAAAGTGAGTCCTATTCTGGGTAGTGAGCCCCTTAGACAGTGAGCCTTATATATTTGGTTTTGTTACTACTTTATATAGTGAGTTAACCCTCACCGTGGTTTTCCCATTATTTGTTTTTCCACATAAAACTTGGTGTTCATTATGTTGATTTTTCTTTTTGTTATCTACATTACATGTTCATACTTAATAATAGATTAGTGTGGTTGTGAAGTTGATAAATGTTTGAAGTTTTGTGATTGAATTTCATGACAACTGATTCGCCCCCCTCTCAGTTGTCTTGTGCCTTTTTAATAATTGGTATGAGAGCTTTGGTTCCTTGGTGAAGAGCTTAACTGCTTGAGGATGATCCTGAAGGTTGATCAAATGGATGATAAAGAAGAACTCCGGGCTGCTCTTGAAGATCTTGATAAAGCTGAAAATGAAAACTCAGATTTGAAATAAAATCTTGAAGATGCAAATGAATGTGTCCAAAAATTGAAAGAGAAATTGAAGAAATTCAAAGAGAGACAAAGAGAAGTGAGTGAGTAGCTGAAGCAAGAGATCATCAAATTGAAAGTGCTAGTAGAAGAAAAGAAGAGAATTAAAGAATGTTTGAATACAATGGTGTAGAGCAAGACTGATGAATGCACTAGACTTGAACAAGAGGTGGTGAATTTTAAAGTAGAATTGGAGAAAGAAAAAATTTGTGAGAACAATTTCAAATCTAGCTCTGACAAGCTTGATGAGTTGACTGTAGGACAAAAACCAAGTAAAGATAAAGGTGGCTTGGGAAATGAAACAAGTGAAAGCTCAAAGGATAATCAAAAGATTCAAGACAAAGGGAAGCATAAAGGTGTGTCATAGAAAGATGGCCCCTTGTCATTTTCATGGCCTTATAGGTCTTGTTTCATGATGTTTGGTCTATTTTTCCTTGATTTCATGTTGTAATATGGTTTGAACATGCATATTTAGGTACTAAAATTCAAATAATGACATCTTGTGAAGGTGTTATGAAACATTTATACACTCTTCTAGACTCTATTAATTACAATTCACCTAAAAATCACCTTTTCATCACTAAGCAAGTCCTATTTTGAAGTGTTGTAAAGTCTTGTAACAAGACTTCATGCTTTTCTAGGCTTAATTTCACTATTTACACCTTTCTTATGCTTTATTTGACCCTTTTATGCCCTTATAAAGCTTAATTGAGTGTATTTTTGAATGTAAACTTGACAAATAACATTAAACATGACTTAATTCCCAACACCCATTTTTAGGTCCTAGGTGGGGCCCATTTGCCATGGGTGGCGAATGAGTCCCTCTTGGCTCCAAATTCAAAAAAATAAATTTCCTTTCTAGTTTTTTATTCAAAATTACTTGATGTCGACCTATGATGAGGTATCAACGAGTTACTAAGGCACAAGATTGTATAAATAAGTGATTTTCACCTCATTTTACATCTACAATCTTATATCACATTCAAGCAATCTTTTCATTCACTCAAGCATTCAAGCACATTACATCATCAATTCAAGCATAAATCAAGCATTTTGGAGCATCCATTGACACAACTTTAGATTTTCTTCAACAAGGGTTTGGTAAGTTGACAGCATTTACATGTTATTTGTTTATCATTCTCTTGCATTTCATTATTTCATTAAGGGTTTGATTACCAAAGTGGGGTTTGACAAAGGCAAACCCATATTTGCTAACCCTCAACCATTTTTCCCTTCTTGCATGTGTGTTTACAAACTTGTGTATGCAGATTTAACAAGAATTTAGGTGTTGAAGAGTGGTCACCAAGTCAACTAGGTTCTTCAAGTCAAATCAACCATATTTCAAGCTTGGAGAAGGTATTATGTCCATTTCCTATAGAATTGACTTCGACAACCCGAGAAGCAGACATCCTCAGATCTAGTGTTGCAAAGTTGTCTCCTGATTTCCTAGAATTTTGGGAGAGGACTAATTCGTCACTAGTGCCTAATGAGTCCCACCTTAAGGTTGGAAATCTAAGTTTTGTCAAATTCTGGATCCCGACACTCAAAAACCTATTCTTGACAATGTTCATTAGAAGGACTGATTCGCCACCCTGAGAAAATGAGTCCCACTTGTAATTTTTTGTAATTCTATACAACATTCAAATCATTCCAAAATCTCCATCAAACCTCCAGGTACACTCTAATTCAGCTCATTTTTTTCGGTTCTGCATTTATTCATTTATAGCTCATTGTTTGCATATCACATTGTGTTTTCTAGCATTGCATAAATCTTTAGTTCTACATTCAAATTCAGTCATATAGATCACTTAATTGCACTTATTTCATTTCATTTAGCCTAAATAACATCCCACATTGCATAATTTGAATGAACCTAGCTAGGTTTTTTGGCCTACCTCTCTCCTTTTAGGAGAAAAACCCTAGAAGAGCTAGAGAGCCTTGTGGTGCCAAAAATCTACAATTAATTTTGGTGAACCTGCATTTTGAACACTTTGCATTTTTGAATTCAATTGCACCTTGCATCCTAGATTACACTTGCATCAACATTCAATTAAGGCGTTGTTTTGTTTTTGCGTCCTAGGAATTCTCATATTGCATTAGTGAAAGCTTTGTTTAGATTTCATTTTTGCATTGCAT
Organism: Sequoia sempervirens; assembly: GCA_007258455.2. Classification (NCBI taxonomy): domain Eukaryota; kingdom Viridiplantae; phylum Streptophyta; class Pinopsida; order Cupressales; family Cupressaceae; genus Sequoia; species Sequoia sempervirens. The sequence goes on along the minus strand of VDFB02000015.1, from coordinate 574,303,523 downwards.
ATCATTGAAAAAACTAAAAATCTGCATCTGCATCCTTCATTACAATTTGCAAAGCATTAGAATCACATTAATTTTTTGGAAAAACACAAAAAAGTCTCATACTGGGACTCATTCGCCACCTTGAGCGAATTAGTCCACTGCACTGTTCATACTACATTTTTAGACATTTTCTAGCATTTTCCTGCATTTCTATTTTTTGTAGTTACTTCTCTATTACAGTTAGCATAATTTTTGTTATTTTCATTTAGAACTCCTAGATTACCTTGCATTTGCATTCACTCCATCCTTTGTGGTACTTGTATGAGTGTTTAGTGCCCCATGGATAATAATCTAGTGAGACGAAGTTCTAGACTCATGGCTTCCCACGATAGCACTTTTGTTATGGACCTTGGGATCTCAAGAGCTCCTAATCCTAGTATGGATGATGGTGCATTTGGCATCAACAATACCACTTCTATGCCTTCACCTTTCCATCCAATGAATTTTGACATCCAAAACAACTCGATCCCACAAGAAAAGGTCATTAATATTCATGAGGATTTTGCACACTTACAACAAGACTTGTCCCTTGAAAGAATTTCCACCACCGCCAAACCCCTCAATCAAAAACCTTCATCATTTGATTGAAAGTGATGATGTCTTGCAAGTTATGAAGAAAATTTCTGAAATTTACAATAAACATGCCTCTTCCACTTCCCCATCCACCAACATTTTTGTAAGCCAAGGAGGACCTCACATTCCTCCTACTTCAACCATAGCATCGATACCAACTTATACCACTCCTCAGGTTACAATAACTAAGCAACAGGTTAGTCGTGTGGCTCCTTCTTTTGCAATTCCAACTAGCATTCCTAGTTTGCTTGTGGCATCGCAAGTCCCAACCAATTCCTTCACCCCTCTTAGCATTCCTTTCACTTCCCATCACATTATATACACTCCATCTTCATTTTCCCTTCCACCTCATACCACTTACTTCCACCCCATCATTACACAACTCCTTAATACTATTTCATCAATGCAACAACAAATTTCCACCATTAGCCAAGGTCAAAACACTCCACCCACATATCATGTTTGTAGTAGCCCCTTCTCCTTAGAAATCTTATGTACCCCGATGCCACAAGAGATAGAAATGCCTACATTTGAGAAGTACAGAGGTAAAGGAGACCCTATCAACCATGTTAATGGTTATACAACTTTATGTAGTGATTTTTTCCTTGATAAACTCTTGGCCAAACTTTTTCCAAGGACCTTGAAAGATATTGCATTAGAGTGATTTTTCTACTTGCCCAATCATTCCATCTGATCATTTAATGAATTGGCGGATTCTTTTATAGGTCACTTTCAAGTTCACATGACTCCTAAAAAGATGATGGTTGACTTAATGAGATGTAGACAAAACACAGATAGAAAATTAATTGATTTCATCTCACAATACTAGTCATTGTATGCTCAAATTGATGTCAAGATTATTGATGCACATCTACAGAAGATGTTTATCAAAAAAATTGCACACAAACCTTTAGAATAAATTAACTATGATGAAATTCCCTTCATTTATGCATTTATGTACAACCTTATGTGACTATCACATCTCGATTTCTAGTCATGATTCAAAGTCCACTTCTAACCGAGCTGAGAAATTTGAACCACAAAACCAAAACAATACACAAAAATTTCACAAACAAAATAGAGGATTTTTATAGTTCAATCCACCTCCTCAACTACAACCAACCCAACCAATTCCAAATCAAGTGGAATCCATTAAAACAGTGGTGCCTTATATCCATGGGGACCCAAAGAGATAATTCACCCCCTTGATACTCTCCATAATACAATGAATCAATTGCTTCAACAAAAAATGATTACTTTTCCTACTATCGAACTACTTGATACCACCAAACCTTTACCACCTACCTTCAAACCCAATGCTTATTGTCACTTTCATCACCAAAATGGACATGACATGGAACAATGTAAGTGTCTCAAACATTTAGTTCAAGACCTCATTGATTCGGGTTGTTTATCCATTGCAAGTGTTAATGATCAAGGAAATAAGTTTGTTGCACCCCCTAACCAAAATTTACAAATTTTCACCAACCCCATGCCTAAACACAACATTTCATTTGTCAAGGCTAGTGAACCTTCAAACACTGATGTAATGAATGTTGATACAAATAGTGAAAAAAATGATATAACTCCAAATGTTACCCAAGTTCATCCTATGGATGAACTTATGGGTGTGATAGACGTTATCCCTCATAAGGGACAAACCAATAAATCTCTTGATATCACTTTTTCTGCTAAAGATATACTTCAAAAACTTCCTGATGGTACTCTTTACATAGCCAACATAATCTATTATAAGCCCACTAATGGGATATTAATAGATCTCGCCTATGGTGAGAGTGTGATTACAGAAGATTTTTTAGTATTACGCAATCTCTATCAAGATGATTATGATAAACCAACTACATGGATTAAGATACATACTGGTTTCACATGCCCTACAATCAGATTGATCATACCCCCCTTACAGATAGGACCCAAAACTTTGGATGTAACATTTTCTATTATTCCACAATCGGATCAATTTTGTTTGTGACTAGGCCACCCTTGGCTTCGCTCAATGAAAGTGATCCCATTAGTGGTTCACAAATGTTTGAAATTTCCACATGACAATGAAATATGTTCCATACACCATAGTGGCTTTAATCTGATATCTTCTAAAGGTAATTTCTCCTTAGAAGATTTTTGGCTTCGACCTATAGAACCCATTACCCCTCAAAAGGACTTCTTTTTCATAGCCTATCAAAAGTTCAAAGCCAACCAAATAGCTGAATTTTCTCTTCGTAACACGTCCTTGTCCACTTCCACTCCTCCTATCATAGATGAAACCAAGCTTCATCCTGAGTTCGACATTGAGAAAACCATACAACCACCCTTACACACTTCCCCTCCATCGTTTAAAAGACGAAGAGAAATGAAACCAATCCTATCATGCCTCCTCACATTAAACAAGTATATAAGGCTAAAAAGAAAATGATTGATCCATCCTCTTCGGTTTCTTCTATTCTTCCCCCTTTGGAAGTAGAAGAACTCATGATGACTCAATCTTCTCTTACACCTCAACAACTTCAAAACCAAATTAAATGAAACTGTGGTGCTTGGGAATGTAGGCATGATCATCGTCTCCTTGCTCTTTAGTCACAAATGGAAGAAAATAAAGAAAACCAACCTCTGCCTCTCACAGACATAATAGATGATCACCCTCCTTCTCCCGACCCACCCCAAGATAATCCAGTCCAACCTTCACAACAAAATAAACCAATTCAACAACCATAAATTTTGATACATCCTTCCTTGGAAATCACCCTTCATCCTCTCGTCATCATCAATCTTGATGATGATGAAGATGATGCAGAAATCACAAAAATAGATGAAGTGCATAATGATATAAACTCTTTATTTTCATCTACCATGAGCTTAAATGATAAAACCTCTCAACCAAGTGAAGAACTTGGTACATCTCCTAGTTCAGTGCTTTCCATTCTTCCTTTAGATAGCCAACCACCCTCACAATACATAGATCATGATTGGGAGGTGGATGACTTGTTATATGGATGACTTGCATTCACCTTACTAGCCTTGTACATTTTCTTTGTTCTTTCTTTTGTTATTTTATGTGTGTATCATGTTCTCACGTAACGTGTGTTCGATGTTTCCTCTCTTTGTACACTTCTTCTATTTGTACCTCTATTCTTCTATATGTCATGCATTATCTCTTTCACTTTTTTTTTGTGTTTTCCTTTTTGGGTTGACACAAAGTGTAGAGATGCCCTATGTCTCTTCCATATTGACCCAAAACATCATTTTCCTTTTTTCCTTTTTGTTTTGTGTTTTCCTTTAGGGGATGACATAAAGCATAAAGACACCCTATGTCTCTTCCATGTTGACCCAAAACATCATTTTCCTTTTTTCCTTTTTGTTTTGTGTTTTCCTTTAGGGGATGACATAAAGCATAAAGACACCCTATGTCTCTTCCATGTTGACCCAATCAGTCCCTTTTCCTTTTGACTTTTTCTTTTCACTTTTTTCTTGTGTTTTTTCTTTTGGGTATGATACAAGGCATTGAGACTAACATGTCTCTTTCATGTTGACACAAAAGCTTTTTCATTTTCTTTTACCTTTTTGTTTTCTTTTCTCTTGTGTTTTCCTTTTGGGGACGATGCAAAGTGTTGAGACTGCAATGTCTCTTCCATGTTGACCCAAAACAAACTTTATTTTTCTTTTTTTTTCACTCTCTTTGTGTCATTCTTCTAGTTCTATGTGCTTTGTGGAATGATGATAGTTCCAAGCTCTTTCACCAAAACATCGCAGCAACAAACATACTAACCCCAAATCCATAGATCCCTTATGTGTTTGGTGTGTTATCTTTTTTGGGGGGTAACTCCCTTTTCTTTTGTCTTCATTTTAATTTACATGAAGCAACCTTACTTGGAAACATATGACTTGGCATAGGGCTTCCCGAGTTGGCTCTCAAGTCTTGTTTTTCATTTTTCCTTTTCCCTTTTCTACTTTAAAGTAATTTCTCATGGAACGGTGTGTAGAAATTCCTTTAAAGTGGGGAGCATACTTTACCATTAATTCATTTGCATTCTTGGTTCTTAGTGTAGCGTTTTCATTCATATGATGCATTTTTCACTTTGTGGATGACATTGGATGCGATGTCCTTCATAAGTGTCATCTATCTAACCATATTGCATTCGTCTTGGTGGCCTGATGTGATGCACGACATCCCCTAAGTTTTGAATATACTATTATTTGATTAGGTCTTATCTTGGAGACATTAGAAGCAATGTTCCCTAAGTGACTGACCTTGCATGAACTTAACAAGACTCCTTTGAACAACTTTTACATTTTTGCATTTTACAGTTTACATCTTTGCCACCTTGCATAACACAACTTGCATGCATGTGGTACCTTCTTGTTTGTTCATGAGTTCTAAGAATACAAAGCTTTGCTTGTCTCATGAAGCATGAACTGACATTTTCCCTTGTGGCACCTTGTTAAAGTTATCAGGAGGTATAACTTTAACATGGTTAAGCGGGAAGCCCATCTAGTGGCACGACTTTCCCCATAGCTGCCTATGTGTTTGTGAGTACATACCAACTAGCGTATGTATTTCACCTTTTGGTCCTTCTCACCTAGTGGACCACCATGAGTTATGTCACCCCAGAGTGAGTATGCATTCTCTTTTTCAAACAATCAACCTAGATCTAATCCACAACTAGTTGGACAAAGATCGAAGCTTCATTCAATTCTCTCTTTTCAACACTTGTGTGTTCCTTTCTTCTTATATTTAGTTTACCATGGGATCTTCATCCTAGGGGCTTGATCATCCCTCTCGATGGTTGTCATTCCATCTTGCTAATATAAGTGCATTTGAACCCTACTCTCGATGTGCATGGCTACTTTAGTGTGAGTTTGAAGCAAGTTCATCCTCTCACTAAAGTGGGGGCTAAATGTGTCGTATAAAAATGGCCCCTTATCATTTTCATGGCCTTTTAGGTCTTGTTTCATGATGTTTGGTCTATTTTTATATGACCTTATGTTGTCATAGGGCTTGAACATGCATATTTAGGTACTAAAATTCAAATAATGACATCTTGTGAAGGTGTTGTGAAGTTTTGTAAAACATTTCTACATTGTTCTCGACTCTATTCATTACAATTCACCTAAAAATCACCTTTTCATCACTAAGAAAGTCCTATTTTGAAGTTTTGTAAAGTCTTGTAACAAGATTTCATGCTTTTCTAGGCTTAATTTCACTATTTACACCTTTCTTATGCTTTATTTGACCCCTTTATGCCTTTATAAAGCTTAATTAAGTGTATTTTTGAATGTAAACCCGACAAATGACATTAAACATGACTTAACTCCCAACACCCATTTTAGGTCCTAGGTGGGACCCATTCGCCATGGGTGGTGAATGAGTCCCCCTTGGCTCCAAATTCAAAAAAAAATCAAATTTCCTTTCAGGTTTCTATTGAATATCACTTGATGTTGGCCTATGATGAGGAATCAATGGGTTACTAAGGCACAAGATTGTATAAATAAGTGATTTTCACCTCACTTTACATCTCCTACAATCTCATATCATATTCAAGCAATCTTTTCATTCACTCAAGCATTCAAGCACTTTACATCATCAATTCAAGCATAAATGAAGCATTTTGGAGCATCCATTGAAACAAATTCATATTTTCTTCAACAAGGGTTTGGTAAGTTGATAGCATTTACATGTTATTTTTTTATCATTCTCTTGCATTTCATTATTGCATTAAGGGTTTGATTACCAAAGTGGGGTTTGACCAAGGCAAACCCGTATTTGCTAACCCTCAACCATTTTTCCCTTCTTGCATGTGTGTTTGCGGACTTTAGCATACAGATTTAACAAGAATTTAGGTGTTGAAGAGTGGTCAACAAGTCAACTAGGTGCTTCAAGTCAAATCAACCATGTTTCAAGCTTGGAGAAGGTATTTTTTTTGTTTCCTGCATAATTGACTTCGTCAACTCGACAACCAGACATCCTCAGATCTAGTGTTGCAGAGTTGTCTCCTAATTTCTCAAAATTTTGGGAGAGGACTAATTCACCACCAGTGGTGAATGAGTCTCACCTTAAGGCTAGAAATCTAAGTTTTTTCAAACTCTAGATCTCAACACTCATAAACCTATTCTTGATAGTTTTCATTAGAATTAGGACTGATTCACCACCCTAGGCGAATGAGTCCCACTAGTAAATTTATGTAATTCTAGACAACATTCAGATCATTCTAGAATCTCCATCAAACCTCCAGGTACACTCTGATTTAGGTCATTTTTTTTTTTTTTTTTGCATTTATTCATTTATAGCTTATTGTTTGCATATCACGTTGTGTTTTCCAACATTGCATTAATCTTTAGTTTTGCATTCAAATTGAGTCATATAGATCACTTAATTTAACTTAGTTCATTTCATTTAGCCTAAATAACATCCCACATTACATAATTTGAATGAACCTAGCTAGCATTTTTGGCCTACCTCTCTCCTTTTAGGTGGAAAACCCTAGAAGAGCTAGAGAGCCTTATGGTGCCAAAAATCTATGGTTCAAAAGGAAATTCAAGAAAATTTGCTAGAAGGTTGATTGCAATACAACCTAATTCTCAAAGGTATCCCTCTTTCGGTGGTGTTTTTTTTTCACGTAACAAATTTCGTCATAGGGAAACCAAGTGCAAAAGTAAAATAAATCATTTTTTTGGACAATGTTTCTCATGCAAGAAATTTGGACATAAATTCACTAAATGTAGATCCCAAGTGAGAATGATTAGTCAAGTGATGATGAATAGGTTTAATGGAGTTAGAATGAATCAATCCTTTAACAACTACTGCTATACTTGTAACAAATTTAGACACGGAGAAAATAAATGTAGATCAAGGGTTAATGGAGGTTAGATAAATTAGAAAGGTGTTGTCTAATATAATTGCAACAAACCCTGACATATCTCAAAAAAAAATAGAAGTAAGAAGGGAAAGTAGTCTACTTTGGAAAAGAAGAATGAGTCGATGAAGAAAATTGACAAAGATGAGGTGAAGCAAGAGATGAATAAGATATGGAAAAAGATTTAGAAGAAGAGATAGAGATAACTAATGTGTCTATGCCCTCATCCGGTATAGACAATTCCTCCAAGAATTAGACCTAGTATGGTCTTAGGGGGAGCATTAATAGAAAACTATACAAACCCCTTAGATGTATGGCGTTTCATATATTGGCACAAGAATATATTATAAAGAATCAGTAAACAGAGGTTATGGAAAAGAAACCGAAAGAAAAGTTGCAAGAATGTTCTTTTGTAGACCAATTTAGGGTTTACAGTGTAGAGAAATAAGGGTTTTATTAGCTTTTTTATGCTTGCCGCATTTAATGCGATTTAGGGAAAATTGATGGTGTATAATGTAAAATTCATAAGTTTTTTATCACTTTTACACTTGAAGAGTTTGGAAAATGACTTGGAGTAATCCTGAAGCGATATCAAAGTGATTTGAAGCAATTCTAAGGTAAATTGAAGGAATTATTACAAATAATTAGGAGTTATTTCTCAATTTACAAAGGGAAAGAAGGGAAAAGGAAGAAGTTTCAATTGAAAAATAATGAATTCAAGAAAGATCATCATGATGATGGATAGAGGATCAAGTGGCAATATTCCATTGAAGGTGAAGGGTGTTGAATTGGAAGAATTCAATCATAGGAAAATGAAGGAAATGGAACTAGGGCTGAAGATAAATGAACTATAGAACATAAAAACCCTAGGTATGGATTTATGGGGAGAATTTCCCCAGTTTGTAGATAAAGAATCTATCTTGTTCTTGTTAAGTCAATTTAAGAATGGAAACATTATGTTGGACAAACCCTACTTGATCACGAAGGAAGAAATCGAAGCAATTACTGGTTTATGAAGTATTGGGGACCTCCCTGGGAAGAAAACTGTGAAATACAAAGATGTGGAGGAACTTATTGGTATTGGCAAGGATCCTCGAGCTCTATTGATAAATACTATTTATGGATTCTGTTGTAAGGTATGTTGCATATGACATTTATTATAAAATCTATTTCAGAAATCATGAAGGTTCGACTTCGTCTATTGTTGTATATCTTGCACACATGATGTTTAAGGAAAACAAGTAGTTTGATTTGTGTAGCTTATTACTAGAAAACTTAATTGAAAATGTCACAATGTCCTTGGTTGAGGGCTATCCTTTTCATTTTGGGTCTTTACTCATATGTTTGATATTCTACTTTCTGAGCTTGCTACCATGAAGAGAGAATGTTGAATGGGAATCCAATATTCCTATTAGAAAACAAGTTTATACGCATTTGGAATCGATGGAGGAAAAAGTAAATGTTTGTAAAACCTATTTCGCATCCCTAAAGATGAATTTGTGCTCTACTATGTTAGTTCCTAGTTAGTTTGAAGTGGGTTCTTCCTTCGCTAAGAAAGAATTGGAAGTTGTCATTGGTGATTCCCCTCTGGAATCTAAAAGGAGAAAATCATCACAGAAGATGTTATCACTATCTTGGAAGAAGAGAAGAATGAAGAAGAATTTTTGTCTAGATCTGACTCCTTTGATCCAGAGGATATACAGATGATGTTAAATAAAGATGATTTATAGAAATGTGGAGTGCATGCTCTTCGATCAAAAGACTTAAGCTTGATGATGTATTGGTTTATTATTTTCTCAATAAGAGTATTTCAATTTCAGATGTGCCTAACTCCTTACTAGATGATCTAGTAGAGGTTATTAAAGAAAGAACATCATTGGAAGGACCTGAAGGTTATAATTTTGAAGCTACGATTGAAAGATGTGTAAAATCCAAGAAAATGTTATCTAAAAACATTAATGATACAAGAGAATTCATCAAAGAAGCATCTAACATCTACAAGTATTATCTCTAGTGGCCAGCAGCTATTGACAATTTTAGAAGCAGAATTGAAGCCATTGAATCTGAGATGAATTATATTGGAAAGATTTTTGATTTCTTCAAGGAAAAGAATGGAAAATAGAGAATAAGAGTTGGTGAATTACAAGTGAATTTTTTTATTTTTCAAGGCAAATAGAAGAGTTGGTTAGAACCTTCTAACTAGTTAAATAAATTTTTGAGGTCTAGTTGGATCATCTCTCTAGAATACTCTTTGACGCAAAAGATTGTGAATGAAAATGTTTGTCTTTGGACCAAACATCCTCTTTTACGCAATTGTCTTTATTGGATGGTATGAGGGAAAGGATGAGTTCAATTTTGCTTGCTTGGAAAAGGAATCTTTTGATTATAAGAGACAAGTACAAGAAAATATTTCATGTAAAAAGTGTCATTTTCATTGAATGTTTGAAATGGGGATTTGGAATTCCTTTGTATATACAATTTCATCATATACATACACTTACATCCTACCTTTTTGGTTACCATTTTCCATTGATTTCAAAGGGGGAGAGAGTCATGTGAAGAATATTGGTGATAAGGGGAGAGAATATTTTGGCACATGTTGCCATCAATGACAAAGGGGGAGATTGTTGGAATATTGAAGAAGAATGGCTATCTATACAACTTTTGTGTTGTCATTGATGTCACCATGTTATATGGGTTATGACTGCAAGACTAAGTTATTGTTTGATCCAGTATTTTGGTCTGGTATCTAAACAAGTATATATCTTACATCCTCTGGTTTTTTGGTCTGCAAGGCTCCGCAGTTGATGGTTGTTGGTTTCCGTTTTGTAAAATAGTTTATGGATATTGAAAGCATGTATGTTTAGAATCTATCATGCTCAGGAGCTCATATGGTGTATCAACATTATTCTATTGTTGCATTTTTGTTATTAGTCCTATCTCTGGCTGACCTCATGGATAATTGGTGGTATGATGAATTAATTTTGTTTTGCAGTTATATGTGTGACCTATCTTAGGACCATGCCGACATGATGTAGCATGTTGATCATTTGAATTATTTTGGAAGATTATGTGAATGCTTGAAGCCAATATTGATATTTTTTTTATAAAAAAGGGTTACATCTAATTAGGCTGACCTAATTGATGCTTATGAATAGGTCAGATATATATGTTAGATAGTTTTGAAGAGTGAAAAAAAAAGGGAAGAGAGCAAGGAATGACATTGATGCAAATGTGAAGAAGTGAAAAAATGATGAAGTTTGTTAAATCAGTCTATTGAGCATCACTGGAACTGTATCAACACTTGTTAGATACACTCTCATCAGTTCATTTTGTCTATGAAGCCAATTTTGTTTTGTAATCCTTTTGTAGGCAGTGAGCCTCGTGTAAGCAGTGAGCTTTTGTATCTGTACAATGAGTCATATTTTGGGAAATGAGCCCCTTAGGCAATGAGCCTTATATATTCGATTTTGTTACTACTTTATAATGTGAGTTAACCCTCACCATGGTTTTTCCCTTATTGGGTTTTCCATGTAAAATCCATTATTCATTATGTTGATTTTTCTTTTTGTTATCTACATTACATGTTCATACTTAATAATAGATTAGTGTGGTTGTAAAGTTGATAAATGTTTGAAGTTTTGTGATTGAATTTGGTGACAACTAATTCACCCCCCTCTCAGTTGTCTTGTGCCTTTTTAACAAATTGGGCAAAAAATGACTAAGTTATCCTTATACAGTTTTTTGGTATGCTACCAACATATTTTCCCACATTTTTTTTGGTATGCTACAAGGTCAACTAGATTAATGGGAATGTCTTTCCCATCTGACTCTTTAAATAATTCCACATCCAACTAGAATTTTGTGGATTTCACATGGCCACCAATATTTTTTAGGTAAACTCAAGTGAACTAAACATTTAAAATTTTAATCAACTAGTTCAAATGAAGAATTTTAATGATGATATTAGCATGACATAAGAATGACATCGATAGGATGATGATGTCACCATGTATGGATTGTAGAGATTTATTGGCCAACTAAACAAGTAGAATTTCCTATTTGAACTATTCATTTGCAAAAATTCTTCTTGCTACTACATTTGTGAAACTTCTACTTGCTATTGCATTTGTGAAACTTTATCCTTCTACTAAAATTTTTAATTTTGTAATGTTTTAGTTGCTATAATGGTCAAAATCTAATTCTATCCAAATTCCTAGCCAATGAAGGATAAAAGGGAGATTGATACTCGCATGGAGAGATCTTTTAGAATCTTGAGAAAGGTGATTTTGATCCTAATTGATCTATTTTTTACTCTTGTAATGAGATTTTGTTGTTAGAGAATAAGAATTTGAATTTTTTTGTTTGAACATTGTATTGGTTGTGTGATTGGGTTATCTAATAAGGTTCCCCGATCTTGACTACATCAAGTGGTATCAAAGAAAGTTGTTGTGATCATGTCAAGTGAAGAATTCCTAAGATAAATTTATTGTGGAAAGTGAAGAGAGGAAACCTACAACTATAGAGTACTTTAGTGAGATATGGCACACAAAGGATGTGGCTAAATATGATCATAATCATGAGCTAGTGATATGGTGATTATGGAGATGTTACAGGGAATTATGACAAGGTTAGATGTAATGGAGGTAGCATAGAGAATAAGGCTACATGTTTTAAATATTTTTGAGGATGAAGAAGAAGTGGTAGATGGAGAAAGTGAAGCAAATGAATCAAATGAAGGTGAATTGAATTAAGAAAAATAAATATTTTTTAGGGTAATGTCTAGAATAAGCAATAAACCAAGATTAGATCCTCGTAGATATAATGGTAGCTTAAATCCCAAAGAACTTGTAGACTAGATTTTAGAAATAGATAATTATTTTAACTTTGAACCAACTGAAGATAACAAAAGAGTGAAATTTTATTGTACCAAGTTAAAATTGCATGCATTTATATGGTGGGAAAATCTACAGATAGAGCAAAAAAGAAGAGCAAAAGAGAAGCTCAATTCATGGGATGGAATGTTGACTAAACTAAAAGCAAAATTCCTATCAATATTTTATCACTTGAGTCTATTTAGGAAGTTACAAAGTCTAAAATAAAAAGAAACCAATGTAAAGGAATATAAAAAATAATTCTATAGATTGAGCATTAGAGTAGAACACATTGATTATGATGTTGAGAAGTTTTCAAGGTATGTAAATGGTTTACATTTTTCTATTCAAGATGAAACTAGTATGGTTAGACTGAGAACTTTAGAAGAAGCCTACTAACATTCCTTGAAGGTAGAAAATAAAGTGGCTAACAAATAGCAAAGAAAATCAAGAGGTAGTGAGAGGTTTTCGCATGGAAGAGGATAGTCTAGTGATGGAAGAGAATACCATGGTGAATATGAAAGAAAATAGAACCTCTCAAATAATTTCTTACACTCAAGAAGCTAGAGGAAGAGGAATTTATCTCAAAGGTAGGAGAGATCATTCTCAAGGTTGTGGATATTTTGGAAGAGGAAGAGGATTTAGTGGTAAATTTTATAAATATGAAGAAATCAGTCATAGGGCATTGAATGTCCTCAAATACAACCCAATAATAGTAAACGTAAGGAGGCCAAAATTCATGTGGACCAAGAAAAAGAAGAAAGTGTAGCTCACCCAACCATGGAGAAGATCTCAAAGATGGAGAGTCTTTGATGTTGAGATGTTGAGAAGAAAACTTTTGAAACTAAAAAAGGAGGAAGAACCCATGTAGAGGAGGAATTTTTCATAACCAATATAAGTCTAAAGTTGAATGTTGCAGGTTCATTATAGATAATGACAACACTAAAAATTTGGCGTTAGAAGAAATGGTGGAGAAATTGTGTTAAAAAATGATGAAGCATTTGAGTCCTTACAAAGTTTCTTGACCACAAAAGGGGCATCCACTACTAGTAACTAATAAATTTTTAGTGAATTTTCAAATTGGAGGTTATGATGATGAAATATTGTGTGATGTTATGCTAATGAATTCATGACACATTATGTTTGTTAGACCTTGGCATCATGATATAGAATCCAATCATGATGGAAAATAAAATTTTCATAGAATAAAAGAATGGGAAAGAGTATACCTTGAATCTCATATTTAGATAGGTATGAGGAATTAGAAAAGAATCCCAATTTTTATTTGATGATTGAGAAAAAAATGAAATATTTGAAGGAGAAGGAATATTTTTCTTTCATTCCTAAGCCTCATAGATTAGGATAGTATAGAAGGAAAAAGTTCACATGGAGGTGCAAGATATTTTGGATGGGTTTACATAAATTTTGATGGATTTTCCTGATGGTTTACCACATGTAAGGAGTATAGGTCATTGCATGGATTTGATACCAGGGGCTAGTTTTCCAAACAAAGCACTGTATAGGATGACACCTATGGAGAATGAGGAGATAAACCAACAAGTGCAAGAGATATTAGATAATAAATTAATCAAATAAAGTTTGATTTTGTGTGTTGTACCTATAGTACTCACACCAAACAAGGATAGATAATGAAATATGAGTACTAATCTAGGGCCATATAAAAAATAACTATAAAGTAAATATTTTCATTACCCCAAATAGATGACATGATGGATTGTTTGAGTGGATCCAAGTACTTCACTAAGATAGATTTTAAGATTAGATACTATTAGATAAGGATCCAAGAAGGAGATGAATGGAAAACAACATTCAAGATAAAGGATGGTTTATATGAGTGACAGATAATCTCATTTGTATTAATAAATGCCACAAGTACCTTCATGTGGTTGATGAATAAGGTATTAAAGCCTTTTCTTGGTAAATTTGTAATTGTATATTTAGATGACATTTTATTTTTTAGTATGACAAAAGAGGGGAATTTAATGCATATTAGAGCAATTTTACAAATATTAAAAAAAGAGAAGTTTCCTATAAATTTGACGAAATGTAGTTTTATTAAGGAACTAATATATCTAGGTTTTGTAGTGTCTGAAGAAGGGTTGAAGATGGACCCAAAGAAGGTCAAGGAAATATTAGATTGGCCTCCACCAAGAAATATATATGAATTTAGAATTTTTCATGTCTTGGTGATATTCTAGAAGAAGTGCAAAATAAATTTTAATGGTATATGTCCAGCTATCACAAAGACCATGAAAGGTTATAGGAAAGAGTTTCAGTGGATAGTTGCAATAGATAGGATCTTTCAATTTTTGAATAAGGGGACAAAGTAACCAGTGTTGGTGTCACCAAATTTAATAGTGTTTTAGGTTTATTTTGATGCAATTGGATGTGTAGTTGGTGGAGCTTCAATAAGGTAGACCCAATGTTTATTTTAGTTAGAATTTGAATGAAGCTAAATGGAAATATTCAATATATGATCAGGATTTTTATTCAATAGTGCAAGCACTAAATAAATGGAGACATTAATTTTTACCTAAGGATTTTGTATTATAAATAGATCAATATGGCCAAGGTAAGTTGAGTGAAAAACATATGAAATGGGTAGAATTTTTGTAGAGTTATTTATTTATTTTGCAGCATATAATTGTTCAATCTAATAGGGTATGATATTCACTCGATGGAAGGTGTTTTTTGCTAAATGAAATGAATTTTAATGTTGTTGGATTTTATGCAATGAAATATTTATATCATGATGACCCATATTTTAAGGAAGCATGGGCAACATGTACAAATCTAATAGAGATGGATAGAACTCCATAGATGGATTATTTTATTCAAGACTTTTTATTATTCAAAGGGAGGAGATTGTGCATACCATAGGGATTTTAATAAGGTAAATTTGATAATATAAGGGCATATTGGAGGTTTGAGTGGACATTTTAGACTTGAGAAAATATTGGCCTAGTTGAATGAAGGGTATTTTTGGCTTGAAATGAGTATGGATGTAAATAATTTGGTGCAAGGTTGTAGATTTTTCTAACATGCTAAGGGAGTAAGATAAAATGTGGGATTGTATCAATCATTTCCTATACTAGAGAGATTGTGGGAACACATAAGCATGGATTTTTTGGGACTATCTCAAACACGGAGAATCAATAATCCAATCTTTGTTGTACTAGATATATTTTTAAAGATAGTTCATTTCATACTATGTCAGAAGAGTAATGATGCTTCCCACATAGCTACAATATTTTTAAAGGAGGCAGTTAGGATGCATGGGTTTCCTAAGAGTATTGTCTCAGATAGGGACACCAAACTTTTTGGTAATCTTTAGCATTAATTATGGAAGAAGTTGGACTCTAAGTTAGGGTTCAGTCACCCTATCATCCCCAAATTGATGGGTAGATTGATATTATGAATAAGATTTTGGGAAAGTTGTTGAGATGTTTGGTAGGTGATAAACCAAACCAATGGAACTTGACGTTGGCTTAGATAGAGTTTTACTATAAAAATTCAATCAATAGGAGTGTGGGAAAAGTCCTCTTTATATTGTCTATGGGTATAATCCTAGGAGTGTTGATGAGTTGAGAGATAGTATAGATATAAACAAGAAAATTGTTTTGGAAAAAATTCATGAGTTACATAAGAAAGTGAAGGAGAATTTAGAGAAGAGTTATCAAATACAAGGAGCATGTTGATATTTATAGAATAAAACAAGATGTTTATGTGGATGAATTGCTACAACATATCTAAGAATTGTTAGAATTGGCTATGGCTACCACCCAAGATCTATGGACCAAATGGAAAGCACAAGAAAGAGAGAAATGATATGACAAGAATAAACTATATTCAATGTCATTAATATGATATGATTATGACAATGATTGATTACAAATGAGAGACCCCTTGGTTAAATAGCCAAGGTGAGAAAATAGAAGGGCATAAGATTATGACAAGTGTCGTAATCTTATGACATGAGACAACTATGAAAAGTTATGACTCCACAAAAGGTGGAGAGATAATCACATGATGTGTCCAAAAAAGGTGGAAGTGATGAGGTAATGACATGTCAAGTCCACCAAAAGTGGAAAATCTCCAACAACCTCCTATGTGGTCCCTAAGTAAACTTAACTAAGGTGTAATTATGACCTAGGGAAAGGTACAAGACATTTAATTACACCAACACCCCCCCTTAAGTGCAACTTAGGGAGTATCGAATTATATGTAAATGACACAAAGATGCAAAGATGGGTCAGGCTACTAGGCCATGTTAGGTACCCATGTACAAACAATGCAATCAATGCAATCTCTCATAACCGAGGAAAGGGAGAAAACCTCATGGGAAAAACTCCCCCTCAAAAGAGAGATGAAATACAAAATAGAAATGCTCTCAATGATGAATGAGAAGGTAAAAACCCCATGTGAGGAAAAAGACCCCCCCATAAGAGAGAAGTAGAAGAGAAGCAAGGTAATCCCCCTCAATGTTGAGTCTCCTACAATAATGGTAGAAGCTCGACATTGAATGCTGAAGATGATCCAATCTTGTCGAACAACGTTCCTCCCCTTAGGAAGAAACAAAACCAAGGATGTATGCAGGATATCATGAAGATGGATGATGGGTGATGGTGTAGTCTTTAAAGCATGCTCAAGTGTCTCCATGTCGATGTAGAAAGCTGAACCACTCCAAACAGGCGTTCTAGGCCACACTGCTGAAGAGGAAAATCCAACATCAAGTAGAGATTGATATAGAACATAATCCAAAGACAAAGATATCCCCTCTAAAGACAAAGAAGCCTCCTCCAAATGCTGTCCAAAAGTATCCACACTCACACCAATTTGAGAAGAATGATCATGTAGAGAATGAACAAGAGGGTCAAAGTGTTCCCTCACAACAACTGAAGAAGGTTCATCTTCATCAAAGAGAAGATGAATGCTAGCAATGGTGTCCTCCAAATCCGCAAGATGAGACTCCATGAACAAGTTTGAAATACATGTTAGGAAGTCATCCAAAGTAGCCATATCTGGAAGACTATGTATATCCTGCTGCACTGAATCACTAGGAGTCGAAACTGTAGTAACACAAGTATCATCAAGTACAACAGTAGGTAGAGGAGATGAAATGCATGGCTCAAGTACTGGATCTGATGTGAGTATGCCCAAGTTCAAAAAGCCAAATGTCTCCTCAGAATCATGGTTCATGTGATCAACAGCCAAAGGAACATCGTCATCATCAGAAGTAAACTGTGCAAAGGAATACAACCGAGATGAATGATCAACCACCCCAGTAGCAATGACATCTCTAGTCTCCAAGTCACGAATGATAACTGAATCAGGAGTGAACTCCATAGTTCTCCCATCTCCACCATGTGTAATCTGATAAATGGAAAGTAGATTGTTCGTCAAATGAGGAACACACAAGACATCCTAAAAAGTGTTCTCTCCAATGCTAATAGATCCCTTCCCTATTACACTCATGTATGTATTGTTTCCCATTAAGATAGGAGACATAGAACAAGGCTGAAATGAAGAGAAGATAGTTTATGAAGATGCCATATGATGAGATGCTCCTGAATCTAGAAGCCATCTCCCTGATCCTGGACTTGAATGAGCACAAAGAGCTTGTCCTTTATATCCTGATGTTTGACCTTTGTCCTTTTTAGACTATTTTGAAGTAGAAGGAGAAGAAGATTCAGACATTCTAGAAGGAAAATCAATGTGATTCTTTTTGAGAAGATTTTTCAACTCATCTATGTCCTTCTTATAACAATAATGTTCTTCATGTCCATCCTTCTTGCAATATGCACAAAAAGGTCTCTCCTTCTTAGATGATTCTCCTTTTGAAGAAGATTTTTTCTTTTCTTGATCTGAATGTGGTTTTACTTGATCTGAATGTTGATTATTCTTTGCTTTCTTTTGTTTCTTATCTGATTCTGATTCTTTCACTTGATTAATCAACAATTCCTGAGATTTAGAAGTCTTGATGAGACCCATTGAGATAAGCTTTTGTTGCTCATGTATCAACATCTCAGAAAATGATGCAAATGAAGGTGTAGTGTAAGCAGACCCCATAGTCAATCTATGAGTATGAAAGCTAGAAACAAAAGAAGCATAATTAGGACCAAGTTTGTTCATTGTATTTTACACCAACTGGATGTCCTTCTTATCAATTCCACATGCTTTACATTGCTCTTTTAGAACATTAACCTTAGTGATGTAGTCTTGGATGTTGTCAAAGTTCTTAGGATCAAGATTCATCAAATCATTATCAATTTGATAGCCTCTTACTTCATCTTTTGTACCATACAATGTTTTCAATTTTTCCCAAGCTTCATGAGAATTTTTACATGATTCAATCTGGAACAACAAATCTTGAGAAACTAGTCTATGAAGACACCCAAGAGCTTTGGCATGTTTGATCATCCATTTTAACTTTTTCTCATCATCTGTAGGTTCAGGTACCTTATTTTAAACATATAGAGAGTGACCTTCTGTCATTAGTATATTCCATGCATTTTGATGCCATGTTGAATAATTATATGATGTGAGCAAAGGAACCTTAGAATGATCCATGAAAATGAAAGAGCAAAGCAAACAAATCAAAGCAATGCACCAAGAGACCCCCCCAAATCACTCAATCAAGAAACCCCCCAAGCAATATTTGTTTGGCACTTTATATTTAGTGTGTTTATAGTTGCTAGATGCCATAAACAACAAGCTAGACTTGATCTTAGTGCTTACAAATGCCAAAATAGGCCACAGTATCAAGTACAATTTTTGGTATGAAATGAGATCAATCAGATCATACCAATGAGAAGTATACAAAAAATCATGTACTTTCAAAAAAAATTGCACCCAAAAATATTATCGTAGGAGCAAGATATGAGCTCCCAAAGTTCCCAAAATGAGGACGAAGTAGCAACACCTGTGAGAATCTGAAAATTCTAAAACAACCAGGCATCAAAACAAAAAACTAATTTCTCCAATGCATAGAGCACAAAATTCTAGCCCAAATCAAAAAAAATTGCTCGAAAAAAGGACTCAAATTGAGCAAGTTATCAGCGTTTGAAAATGGACTGCAAAATCAAAACTGCCAACGGAGAGGGGTGGGAAAATTTCAAAAGGCTGCTAACGTCATCGCTGACGTATTGCTGACGTAGGAAATTCATGGGTTTAAATTTGACGTCCTGGCACCCGTCATAAAATTGACGTTTACAAGAACGTCGCCTCGCCGGGAAGTGGATAGCTAGAATATTCTCTGATAACTGGAATCTTTCGCCAGGAATTCTTTGCCTTTCGAAAAACTTTAGAATGGCCACCGGAAGCTTTTGCCGGAATTTGTATGAGCATGTTGCCCGTGCATGTAGGAGAGTGGTGGGGCCCGCGTGGGTATAGGGGAATGGCGGGCTGCCACGTAGATGCCAGTCACTGGCCTGTACCCTACGTCAAAGATCTGTACATACAGGGTACTGTGCGTACCTTGTGTGCAGAAATTCTTCGGCCTCTTTTGATTTTTTTATTTTTTTTAATTTTACAAAAAAAACTTTTGATAGATATTTTTCAAATCTGATTTTTTTTCTTAAAAAAAAAATTCAAAAAATTTCGGACGGAATAAAATACAATTTTTTTCAAAAAATTGTACCGATGTGCAATAATGATGACCTAGGGGTCGTACGGCTCTCGGGTAAAAAAATTTTGCTTCACCGGATGACTTGCTCCAAATCAGATGATTTGATAGTCGATCTTAAGGTTTTTGGCTCTTCTGGACGCGATGGCAGGGTCAGATTTGACCCAAAATACTCCAAAATTGCAACTACCTTCTGGATCTGGCAACCACACTTCAACTTCAAACCCTCCTAGATTGGGCCTCGTATGTCCGACTTGGATGAAACAAAAGGAAAAATCGACTATCTCAAACCTTTCGGATGTAATGGTGAGCTCAGATTTGCACCAACAAGCTTGGATATGAACCTGCAACAAAGAGCCACGAATAGAACCTCCTCAGATCTGGAATCTCTCTTCAGAAAATGACTCTCCAATGGCTCCAAACACACTCTGATACCATGTTAGAATTGGCTATGGCTACCACCCAAGATCTATGGACCAAATGGAAAGCACAAGAAAGAGAGAAATGATATGACAAGAATAAATTGTATTCAATGTCATTAATATGATATGATTATGACAATGATTGATTACAAATGAGAGACCCCTTGGTTAAATAGCCAAGGTGAGAACATAGAAGGGCATAAGATTATGACAAGTGTCGTAATCTTATGACATGAGACAACTATGAAAAGTTATCACTCCACAAAAGGTGGAGAGATAATCACATGATGTGTCCACAAAAGGTGGAAGTGATGAGCTAATGACATGTCAAGTCCACCAAAAGTGGAAAATCTCCAACAACCTCCTATGTGGTCCCTAAGTAAACTTAACTAAGGTGTAATTATGACCTAGGACAAGGTACAAGACATTTAATTACACCAACAAGAATGAACCATAGATTTTTGGGGATAGGAGCTCTCTTACACTTCTAGGGTTTTGCACCTAAAAGGAGAGAGGTATCCCAAAAACCTTAATGGCTCACTCAAGACTAATGCAAATATGGTTGAAATCTATCAAAGGAGAATGACCTAAATTCTGAAAACTAATAAAAGATATTGACTAATGAATGGAAACTAAAGAAATGTAAAGTGTGTGAAAACACAGTTTAGTATGCAAACATATGATAAATTATCTAGAAATGACCATGAAATAGAACATAAAAACTATAAAATTGAATGTGTGCACCTGAAAATGTGTTGAAGACTAGAATGAAGACTAGAAATGCTAATAATTCTAAAAATTTGACCTATTAGGACACTCATGCCATTCTAGGTGACTTAGTCCCAGATCTAGAAAATTGTTTTGGGGCCCTTTTAGCCAAATGGGTATCTGAATCTATAGAAATTTCTAACAAAAATGTACAGTAGGACTAAGTCACCATTGATGGTGACTTAGTCCACTTTGGATTTTTTAAAAATCCAAAAGTAGAATTGGAAGCTCTCGGTCTACTCTTTCTGTTCCTCCAGGTGTCTGGATCTGAAACCCTAATTTCTAAGGCTGTAAGTGACTTTTTGTGTAGATTTTGACCTTTCCAATAGGGAGATGAATTCAACAAGTTTGAAACCTATTCTTCAATCATGTCCAAGCCTTCAAAATACCTAGATATGCAATCACACAAAGGAAGAAAGAAAATGTTGATTGTTGGGGATTGGGGGTTTGTAACGCCTTGCCACGCAACCCTAGGGGAAGTTGCAATTTATTACGTGAGCTAACTATTTTTTTTTTTTTTTAATAAGAACAATTAACATGCAAGTTCACTAACTAATTGCCAACAACCCCTAAGGTTACGAGACTGAGTTACTTAAACCCAAACAAGAAATATGAATTAAATCAATAACATTTAATTACTTAACAATTAAGTTCACATACATTCCATACATAATAATTTACATCAAAGAATATGAGATACCACTTGATTCCAATAATATAATTTACAACATGATTACAACACGCATTCCCCGAATGAGATAAATCCAATAAGCATGATTACATATTACAAATTCCACCTCGATAACAGATGAGGGGTAAGAGAATTACAATAATTTCAAAAAGAATACTGCAAGAAGAGAAATTGGATCCCACAAGCTCTCCAACTAGAAATATCATCCACAGGGGCAAGAAGACAACCCAATGGATTAAGGTGCATGTTCCACCCAACCATGTGATACCTGAAGGATCACCCCTCGTGCTAGGAGATAGTAACCAGGAATTCCTAGCAAGGCCATCTACCTCTAGACACAGGCTAAAACATAAATAAATTGAAAAGGATACAAGCACAACATCACTTAACACAAAGTTACAATGCTTCCAGAGAACAAGGATCATTTACATAGTACAACAAACTGACTTCTAGTTGACATAGAGAGAGTGTCACATGAAATTTGCTATGAGTTACCCTGGCTCAACTGTCTAAGGCAACCAAACCCACATCTTGGGCTATCCAGGCTCAACTCTACCAACCGTCAGACCCTCATACCAACTGCGCTTCTCATCTCATCTCAAACCTTAAAAGTGAATGAGTTATGAGAGGCATTAATTATCTTAATTAGTTTGAGATTTTTTCTTTAATTCTTTTTAAGTTATCACTTACTTAAACCATAAGTGAGTTACCTTGGAGCCCCTTTGTGTGTCAGACCCCCACAAAGAGCCACTCTCCTATCGACAACATACACGGTATAAACCAAAATGAATAACCGGAATAGACGACTTCTCCAAACCAAGGAGGCAACAAATAAAGGAAACTCACTCCAAACACATGGAGGAAACAAAAGTACAAAACCCTCTCCAAACATTGGAGGCTACAAAGGTCCAATCCCTCTCCAAACACTGGAGGAAACAAAGGTCAAATCCTCTCCAACCATTGGAGGATACAAAGGTCAAAACCCTCTCCAACCACTGGAGGCAACAAGGTCAAAACCCTCTCCAAACACTAGAGGCAACCAACCACATAGCCCTCTCCTAATCCCAAGGAGGCACAAACCATCCCCGTGCTAGAAAATTGGGTGAACATCATGATACAACCTAACACATTTCCCAAGGTGATTCACAAATCGAACCACTACAAATAAAACATCCCATCCTAGAGAACTCCTCTAGAAGACTTACTAAACAATTAACCCCATTTCCCCAACATCAAAAAAGAACGAAACATGATTTAAAAAGCATTACCAACCTCTCCAAAAACTACCATTAGGGTTTCCTAAACCTAAGCCAAGCAATGACATAGTGCAGAAAATCAACTAATTAATTAACCTTATTTGCACACACTCATTAGTAACTCAAATCACGTTAGCAATCTTAAAGAAGTTACACTAATAATTAATTTTGTTTTCTCCAATCACACACAATGATTAAACATTCTTTCTTTTAATAACCTCATTGATTTTAACATCTACCTTTCAAATAAAACCTTTGATTATAAAGTCAACATTTTAAATCTCTATATAAAAGAAACATTTGCTATAAAATCAATTTCAATTCCACTATGGTAATGAAATAATCATTTAAGGAAACTCCTTTTTCAAATATTTAACCAAATTTTGGAGTCCAACTGATTCAAATTAATCCCTTATTAATTAACATACATATATTTAAATAATTACAGAAATTATTTATTTAAATTAAAATATACTATATATATCTATATAATATATACATATTATATATTTATAATATATAATATATACATATTATAAAATATATATAATATAAAATAATATTAATAAATAATAAAAATGAATTTAAATACTAATAAAAAAAATGAAATTTAAAAAAACAACAAACTAAAGCCCTAGTTAGGGCTCACGCGAGCTGCCCTGCCTCCCAAGGCGGCGGCCTGTGTGCACCACACACAATCCACCTCCCACGGGTGGCAGTCCGAGTGCTCGACACCCAGTCCACCTCCCACGGGCGGCGGCCCGTGTGCCCTGCACACAGCTCGCCTCCCTTCGGGCAACGACCTATGTGCCCTACACATAGCTCACCTCCCTTTGGGCGGTGGCTTGTGTGCCCTGCACACGGCTCAACTCCCACGGGCGGCAATGGCGGTGGCGGTGGCTTCCTCACCCCACAAAAAAAAATTATATTATTTTCTTTGAAATATATTCTAAAAATTAAGAGAAACACTTCTTTGCGTTTTTGCACAGGAAACTTCCTAAATGCAAAAAATTTAAAAACAACCATTTCATATTTATCTATTTTGAAAATAAAAGTTAAAAGCATAATATATTCTTGTAAATATATACCCAAATTTTCATTTCCAGTTCAACTTGTGCAAATGAACAAGTTTTTTTTGCAATAACCAAATAAATTAGGCAACACCGTGACTGATTTGAATTTCAGTTTGACAAACACATTCCTTTTGGTTTTCTTCCTATTTTTCTTTGTGTAATTCTTGTTTTGATTTTCTTTTCCTAAATCCAACAACAGTTTGCAAGAATTGAATTCATTTCTCATGGGTTTTTCTTTGAATCCAAATAGCATTTTAAATATTTCCAATAGCATATCAAGGATTTAAAACTTTTTCAAAATGAACCAAAACAAAAGCAAAGAACCTAATTTTTTCCTCCAAAACTTGAAGAACTTCAAGAGGGTGTTTTCTGATTCTTCTTTTGAATTCATCCCCAAGCAAGAATTTCAATCCCTTCACTAATCCAAGCAAAGCCACAGGCAAAATCTCCTTCCCCCAAATTGCAAAATTCCCCAAATTATGTGAAATTGCATTTTCTAAAATAGAGTTTTCCCCCAAATTGGTCAAACCCCTAAAATATCCCCACCCACTAAATTTATTGCAAAATTTGGAGTATATTTCCATTTTTAAATTTAATACAAATTTCTAATGTCTAATTGAAATGTTATGCATTTTTTTCAAAATTCATTAAGACAAAATAATACAAATTGCCAAGAATTTACTTTCTCAATAATTTTCAAAAATGAAATTCAAAACACATTCTCATTTATTTATTTATTTATTTTAATTTATCTATAACTATCCAAATATAATTTATATTTTTATTTTAATTAAATCTTAATATCCAATAATTGTCTAAACAACTATCACATTTAATATATCACCCTTAATCTAATTAATCAATAAACTCAATCAATAAAATAAATAACGTTTCAACATTGCAACTAAATCCATTTAATCATCAATTTAACTATGCAAGTCATTTAATAACCTTTATAATTTAAAATTAAATAAATACTTAAGGTGAAATGGACCAAATTAAAACAACTAACCCGACAACACACTATGACTAGGGTGGCGACTTGGCATGGAAAACCTAGCTACTATCTCCCAATCGATTTCCGTTGGTCAATGGACATGCTCAAACCTGTGAACTAGGTGGAGTCGATGTCATGTACATGTCAACCTGCAAACAAAGAGTACATCGACATGCATATATATATAATATGATCAAGCACACCGTGAAGAGGAAATCTCATAATCGTAGGGCACTCGCAAGCGAGTGATACAATCCAGTCCCCTTCACCAATACACAATTACTAACTGATGATTCTAACATCAATGATATGATCAACAACATAACACATCGTTAAATCAAATATCTTCTAAGTTAATCCAAAACATGCTATAAAGATAACATCAGAATAAAATAACATCACATCAAAATATAATATTCACATCGTTTAACAATTTGCGAACAAAAGTAACCAAGTTCCAAAGTCATACCATAAACAGAACAAGGCATTACAAGGAAAACACTGCCAATCCAAACATCTAAAATGGAGGGGTGTTACAGGGTTTGCCTTGGTCAAACCCCGTTTAGCTAATTAAACCAAAATGATAAAATAATGAAGCATGAAACATGAAATAATGCAATTAGAGACTTACCATGATGAAGGATCTTTGAATTTTTGTAGCAATTGATGGAGAATAGATTTCTCTTGAATGCCTCAGAATTGATGATTTGACTTGACAACATGTAGGCTTGATGATACTTGCTTGCTTGAATTGGAAATATGAATGAATGATGAATGGTGATAGAATTATGAATTGGGGTTAAAGGTATCCTTTTATAGAGAAGATTTAAGTGAATGGCTAGAATAAAGATCGTGATCAAGGGCCAAGATTAAATTATAAAATAATTTAATCAAGGGTGGAGGTTAATTGAGACATGGATAGATAAGGACTTGAAATGGAAGATAAGATTGGCACAAAAAAAGAGGTGATAGGAGAAATTAGGTGGCCAACATAGGAGAAAAAAATAAAATATTGATTTTATTTATTTAAAAAGAAAGGTGAGAACAAATAATTAGATAATTAAATAATTAAATAATTATTATTTAATTATAGAGGAAAGGTGGAGTGTTAATAATTAAATAATTAAAATCAATTATTTAATGGAGAGGAAAATTGGGGAAATAAAGAAAGAATAAATAATTAAATAAATATAACATTTATTTAATTATAGAGAGAAAATGCTAATGAATAATTAAATAATTGAAATAATTATTTAATTATAGAAAAAGAGGGAAAAGATAACTTTTGAATTAAAATAATATTTGATTCAAAAGTGGGGAAAAATGACCATTTAAGGCATAAAGAAGCATAAATTTGAATAAGACAGGTCCAAACAAGTGTGAAAATGTAAAGAGATACATTTTTCTATGCTACATTTAGCCCCCACTTTAGTGAGAGGATGAACTTGCTTCAAACTCACACTAAAGTAGACATTCAAGAGGGGTCCAAGTGTACCAATTCAGATGGTCTAGGATAACAAAGATGGAGGCGGTCAGGCCCTCAAGATCCAAGATCCTAAGTCAAACCAACATAAGCGCAAAAGGACACACATAAGGTGAATGATTTGCAACAAAACAAGATACGCAATCATGCAATGGAAATAACTAAAAGAAAGGAAAATGATTAATAAAGATGAGACGGATCAAAGATGTGCTCACTTTGGGGCCATGCAACATTAGGTCATCTGTGGGGTGAGTTGTCCCAAAGAAGTGGTTTACTGAGAAATTAATTCCATTGTGTCGGCTTCTCACTGTATAATGAGAAATTCATGTGAGTCTATTGACTTCCCATTATACAAACCATACCAAAGTTATCCCTCTTGATAACTTTAATAATGTGCCATAATGAAAATGATTTTTGTAAATGTTTTTGAATTCCATGTAAAAAATTTGTTAAAAGAGAATTTGCTTTGTTCATGTAAGGTCTTCTTCTTAGGGAGCATTGTGTCTAATGTCTCCAAGAGAGGATAAGTCAAGGTGTCAGATCGTTGCCCATGGGATGCCTCATTTGCATCATTCCATGTCAGTAGATCGTACACTATTAGATGGCATCAAATCCAATGACACCACCAAGAAGAGGACATGTCACAAGAAAAAAGAAAAATCACACCATGAATTTTTTTCCAAAAGATGTCATCTATGTGTAGTGCCCTCTGCGTTTGGCCTTCATGACAATTGATTGAGTCGTTTGGTTGAATGGTGTGTCACATTGGGTTCATTAGTTTGCATTGATTAATGGATTTTGAATTATGTGATAGAATAAATATTAGGGTTAGCCTTGAGTAATCAATATAAATTGATTTACAAGGTAACTTAATTAATTGGGAATTAAAATAATAATTAAATGTATTATTATTATTTTTTTTAATTATAAATTATTAATTTAAACGGTGAGATTAAATGGTTAATGGATAACATCTTTGGTTTATCATAGAATATTTGAAATAATAGCTCCTGGTGTCATTTGCATTTATAAGAAAATTGCTCCACGTTTTATCTCCCTAAAACGAGTGAAACTTTCGTCCTTATACTCTCTTCCCCTAAATGTATCCTTATTTATAATTGAGAGAGGAGAACCAATCCTCTTTTTAAAAGGAAGGGAAATATGTTTTAAGTAACTAAATAGGTGGAAATAACATTTATTAGCTTTACTCTCTTACTTTTGAGGAAAGAAATTATATAGTAGGGATAAATCGTTGTTTTATTTAATCTCTATTATTTAGTTGTAACTTCTTATAAATTAAAAAAAATGATATTCAATTTAGAAGAAAACATATATTATGTTATTTTATTATGTTTTCTTTGAAAGCAAAAGATAATTAAAAGTTTGATTTAGATTTTTGGTTGATTTTTGGGTTATGTGTATATTTGTATATTTAAATTAGTGAATGGTAGAAAGAGAATGTTATTTGATTTAGGAGTTTAAATTGGAAATTTTATTTAGATGAGAAAGTATTTGTATATATATATAATATTTATTTAATTATTCTCCTAGATGGGCCATGTGCCCTGTCCTTGTTTCCTCAGTTGTGTGCTTTTCTAGCAGCGCACCTGCATCCTTTATACTTGATGGAAGCCTGTGGCCTGCTCCAGAGCTCCCATGGTGGCGTGGCAGGGAGGATGCTGGCCCGGTTGTGGAATCCCGATCTATCCCTGCCATTTTTTGTGTCTTGGGGCTCCTTCAATTTCTTCTCGCTGGTAATGACCTTTCGCCTCTCCAATTTGGAAAATTTACACCCTGAAAACAAGGATATGACAGAGGTTTTTGAGTATGTTTATTAATTAGAATATCACCACCAAGGTTCTATTAACGAGCACATTTAGGTTTTTATATATATCGGCATCCGTTACCCTACGTAGTTAACTGTATATCAGCAGAATTAAGTTATTTCATATTCTTATGCCATCCCTTCTGTACACGCCCAGATTATAGGCAAGTTTTCAATGATAAAATGTGTTTTGTTGTGCTTTATAAAATCAGGGGATTCTATTTTCTCTCATCCCCTAGTAAAAGTCGTCTATAAATCTGATTTTATGAAATCTGATAAAATGTGTTTTGTTGAGTTTTAGAGTTTTGTTTTGATGAGTTTTAGAGTTTTTCCTCTAGCATCAAGTGAAAGTGTATATTTATATATGCGAATATGTTTAATTTTCTGAGTGTTTGAGCTTATGTTTAGTAGATCGTGCATTTTTTATTCAATAGAAATAAATTAAGTTTTGTGTCCGGGTATAAATGTAGTTATATATGTTGAGTGTGTTATTAGTTAGGAAAATTATTGCATTCGCCGGGAATGTTTTTCTCGGGCAGCATTGGCCAATCACATTTTGGCATTTAACATATTACTTTTTTTGTATAGTTTGAATTTGGAGAGCTATTTTTTATATTGGAAAATTAACATTTATCTATTTTTCTATTCATCCGAGTAGCTTTATAAATCATTTTCGTTTTAAAAATTCAAGACGTTCGCATAAATTGATTAAATAAATTTAAGCAAAGACATAGTTTATAAAACTGGTAGCTAGAGATATGTAATCCATGAATGCAAATTAAATGTATTAAAAAAATCAAGAAAATGCGAACGCATAGATTGATTAAATTAATTTAAGAAAAGGCATAGTTTATAAAACTGGCTAGTAGAGGTACGTAATCCATGAAAGCAAATTAAATGCATTAAATGGCATCTAGCTGGAGGTAAAGGCGCTGGAATTGCTTGGTGGCCATGCATGGCCAGGGTACTTTGGTCATTTAATATATTGTTTAGGATTTTTATTTTACATATATTTTTTTAATATTTAAATTAATTAATTAATTTTAAAAAAAAAATTTAAGAAACTTATATTAAATTTTTAACAAAGCATTTAAATTTTTTAATTAATTTTGTTAATAAATTTATACTTTAGTAAGATATTTATTAATTTAATATTATTAAGTTTCAAAATTAATATTATAACATATTGTTTAAGATTTTTATTTTACATATAATTTTTTTAATATTTAAATTAATTAATTAATTTTTTAATAGTTTTTCAATCACATACTTTATTAATATATATTTGTATAAAAAATTTTCCAAGCAATTTAATTAACTTTAATGGATTTTTTTTTTAAAATGGTATTTTTTCAAAACCTTAATTTTACTCAAAAAAGGCTATTGTTTTAACTTTTTCCCTCTTCTTCTTGCAAGTACTATTACATCATATGAGACATAGCTTAACGCTGCCTAAAGACCAATTCGACATTTGCGACTTTATCAATGTCTCATTGATCTAATTTAAACAAAACTAAAAGCAATACAAATTATAAGTTTACTAACTACATCTTTTCCTACTTTTCCTCTAAATCTAAATGCATTACTCTCTCCGGTAGGAACTCGACGCTTGTGTCACTTGTTTTAGATGTAAATGGCATTTGGTCAATGATATATATATATATATATATATATATATATATTACATAATAGTATTTGGTGAAAGAATATGTTTTAAATAGTTTTTCTTTAATTATTTTATAAAATTTCACAATGAGTATATAAATAAAATGTTATTGATTAAGTATTATTCTTTATATATGTATATATAGATTTATATATATTTGTATGACAATAGGTATTGGGTGACTGTTTTCTTATTTAGAAACTTATAAGGTAAATAAGATTATTCTTAGGTTGAAAATGATTATTTATTTAAGGATAAGGGGAGTTAAATTGTCTAAACATTGAAAATTGAATAAATTGTAGATGAATGAAGATTATATCCCTTATAAATGATTAGAAAAATGTCCAAGTAGTTTAAGAATTTAGGATACTATTACCACAGTTATTATGGATTATCCTTTGTTAATTTGTAAGTGAATATTGTTCGTTTTATATCCTTTATAGTTGAACTATAAGATTATTATGTAAGTTAATTAACTAGAATATTGTATGACAATTGTCTCAAATATTATTATTTGAGGGAAATAATCTTTTAATTTAATGATGTGGTTAATGATAAGGAATAATATGTATATGTATATATTATGATTTAAAATAAAAATAAATTAGTTTGTGTTTTATGTAACAATTTTATATAGTCTCTTCAAATTATTCTTAAATGATTCCTATAGTGATGTACAAATAAAAATGTAGAGATTATTCTAAATGACTTGGTAATAAACGAGTGAATGGTTGTTTTCATAATTCCGATTATTTGTTATTTGGTGGTAGTATTTCTATAAATTAAAAAAAGGATTATGATAGTTACTTATATTTCTTTAGAAAATAAAATATAATGAATTGGTTTAGGATATTAATGGAACATGGAAGTGTAAATAGATATAGGGAAACTAGAAAGATGACTTAAATGTTTTGATGTTTATTGCTTTTGATTTGTTAGTGAAAGTAATCTGCATTTGTTAAATTAGTTAATGGGACATTTAGAAGTTATACTTCTTTAGTTATTTTAAATTATTCTTTATGAACGAGCGGATAAAATGTATTTGATTGTTTATTATTTTCTAGGGTTTAGTCACTGATTATATTCGTGTGTTTAAAGGTTGGTTTGATGAATTCATTTCAATGTGCCTACCCTTTTGGGTTGCTTAGTTGTGGGAATTGATTTGATTCATTGGGTTCAGGTTGGATTAATGGATGATTTTGATGATTCTATCTTGATGTGACTTCCTCTTGAGTTGATTTTGTTTGAGGAGATTTTATATCTTGAAGTCTTGTGTTGCTTCATTTTACCCTCGTTGTGGGTTTTTGGGTAGTTTTTCTTCATGGGCTTCTAGAGGAGGGGAAAGAATATGCTGCTTCATAATTGGTTTTCATTTTGGTTTTATGAATGATTGCTCTTATGCTCATTTTGATTTTGGTGGGTTTATCCTTGCACTTGGAAGTTGCTTATTTATGGAATTCTAGTGTGAGATGGTGCATGCCTCATGGGTTGTATTTATTTACTTGGCCTTGATATTTTATGCAATTTGGCTTACTTCATTTATGTTTATGAGATTTTGTTGATGTAAGGGAGAGTGGCTTTCCACGGGGGCTAGAACCTTAAGTGGTGACCTGGGTAACTCATGTAGAAGTTGATGTAATCAAGTGATAACCTAATAAATATTTAGGGGGTGGGTAGTTATTCACACTAAGAAAAGATATTGGATGCCTCTCTCATGGCCCAAGCGCTCATTTAGGCTTGGGATGAGATGAGAAGGCCTAGAATGGAAAATCAACCACCTTGTCTTCATGAAAGGTGAGTTGATTCCACATGTGTAAGAATGGGGGTCAGGGATCGGTTGAGGTTTCCAGGGTAACCCAAGATGGGGGTCAGTAACCTATCAAGATCCACATTGGATAACCCATGTCAAGCCATATGATGACACTCTACCCCTTTAGCAACTATTTTTACTTGTTTCCCCTTGTTACCTTTGTTCCTTTGGAAGCGAAATTTTTTTGTTATTATTGCTCTTGTCATGGAGTCTTGTTTGTCATTGTCTACTTGACCTTTTTTTGGATGTGGGTCCTTTCTTGTCATCTCCTAGCATAGGGGGTGAACCTTCGGGTCCACGCGGTCTGGTGGAATGTGCTATGAACCCCATTGGGTTCCCAAGTTGTGTTCATGATGTGAAAGTAGATGCAGAGTTCCAAAGCTTCACTTGGTTGAAGACAGTTCCACACTTTGCACATTATTCTTCCTTGATGTACTATTCTTGTAATTGATGTACTCTTCTTGTTGATATAAGGGAAGCATTATGTAATGTACTATTGTATCTATGATGTATTGTGTATGTGGAAATATGCTCCATAATTATAATATTGAACTATTAATTGAATTGTAATACCATGATTTATCCATTCCATCTCTTATGATCACAGATGGTTGTATATTATTTTCTTATAATCTTGGTTTTCATTCGCTATCATTTTGGTAAGAGTCTAGGCTTCGTAATGTCATCCTGTGTACCCTAGAGGACATAGATGATTTTGTAAATGTATAATTTATTTTCATGTAATGTGTGTACATACTCTTCTTATGCAATGTTCCTCTTTCAAAAAAAAAAGTGTGGTAATTTGATAGTTGTAGTTGTCCTTTGGGGTTCGCATGACAGGGCATTACACTATGTATGTCCCTAATTTAAAGAGGTTGCTACACCATCACTATGAGCAATTGATTTAAAGTAGCCAATGATAAATGAAAGAAGACATGAGAGTCAACTTGGAAAGCCCTATGCCAAGTCATATTTTTCTGAATTGAGCTACATCATGAATAAGGTAGTATGTCACATGCGAGCCAACTTAAGGCATGTCATCCACATCCCAAGCTTGCTCTTATATGTTCATGAAATTTTAATGACTAACAAAAAGAGACAACGACAAGTGGCATATGAGGACAAGGCTACTTAACCCCTTGCCCCCACTTAGTGCAGGACAAAGGTGAACCTAGAATGAATGATGATATGTTGCTCCTTGTGATGACTGTAAAACATGCAACTTTGGCAAGGAGCAGTAACTAATGTTTTTTATTTTGATAAGTAAACAAAGTTTTTTCTTGATACATATGTAATGATATGTCTATCGGTTTAGGATGTACCAAGGTTAAATTTGTCTTGGAAGAATCTTTTGTGATAGTGTGGACATTGGATAAAGGTTTTTTTTTTAAGGACAATAACCAAGATCATTAGGCTTTATAGGGATAGGGATGCCTTTTTCTATAGCATCACATCCTTTCCCAAGTTGTCTTACAAAAAATGTTGTCGCTTGTTTTAGATTTGATGGTTGTCCAATTGTCTCAAAGTTTGTCTTGGAAGTTGTCTTTACTTGTAAGGTGGTTGAAGAGAATGTTTTTGAATTTTGAATTGACATTATCGGTTTCTATTTTCCAATTTTAGACTCTTTTGTTATGATCATGTATTCCCCCATGGATGTAGAAATGAAATCACAGGTTTTTGAAGCCTCTTCCAATAACCTTGTGGCTTCTTCAATTTTCTTTTATCTTTCTATATCATTTTGCTTGGTACTGATCATAGCACATGTAACCTTTTTGTTTTGAGGAGTAGAAAGTGATGTCATAAGCTCCTAACATTTTCTTCAAGGTTTCATGATTATCAAGACATTCCCATGATGGTGGTAAATCTATATCGAGTATTTCAATATGCTTCAAAGTGAGGTTGATTTTTAGTTTGCATATGATAGTGTTGATGTTTGCTTGCACCATGAGATTCTACCTAGCAGGAGAGTTTTTTGGAGAGAATAAAACAAGATGTTGATCACGTTCCATTAAGAGGTTTTTTAGAGTAACTTAATCACAAGGAGATGAGGCATCAAGAGAAGAAAAAGCATCACATTCTTGTTTTTCAATGATTGGATCCTTTTGATCAATTATGAATTCTTGGACGGGGGAAACGTTACGAAAGGGAGCAAGAAGATTCTCATGAATTTCAATAAATAGTTTGTCTAATCCCAAAATAGCTTCTTCACTAGTAGAAGGGAAATTAGGAGAAGAACAAGTATGATTATCATGATTATCTGTGATTACATCCCTTTTTCCAATAATGTATTCCAAAATAGGGGAAGAAAAATTAAGAGAATTATCATAGGTCTTAAAGGTTTGATCATTTAATGCCAACATATCCTCCTCACAAATGATGTGATTGTCATGATTGCTCACAAAAAAATTCTCGCAAACAGGGGAGGAGTTAGAAGATGAATATAGAATAGGTAGAGTGATGTTAAGAGATGTGTTTATGATCTCATTCTCTTGTGCCATAATATCTTCCAGAGTAGGAGAAGTTATAGAAGAGAAGCTTTCAACATTGTCATGATTCTCAATGGGTGTATCTTCTAGCTCCAAAATACCTTCGTCACATGTAGGGGAGATATTGGGAGAAGAGGACCTATGATTATCATGATTTTCAATGCTTTCATATTCTTCTATCACTTCATTCCCACAAATAGAAGAGATATTAGAGGCTGTGGAACTATGGAGCGTGTCAACATTGTTATACTCTCATAACTAGGAAAGAGATTTGAAGGATGACTATCATTTTTGCTAATAAGCTCATAGAAAAATGAATGCATAATGTTTTCTTGAAGATTCTCATGATCTTCTTCACCAATAGGAGAGATGTTAAGAGAGGGAGAAATTTTATTGTTCTCCATAATTTCATCCTTTTTCTCTAAGGTCTCATTCTTTTGTGCCATATTATCTATCCTAGTAGGAGATCTTTTAGGAAAGTGACAAACAATAGGTTCATTACATTTCATGGTTGGATTTGATAAAGTAGCTCCATCGCTCCTAGGAGAGGCATCAAGAGAAGGGTAACTAGGAGTTTCATGGCTACCAATGAGTAGACTTTGTTCAAAGAGGTCTTCCAAAATGGTAAGGGCACTAAGAAAGGGAGGAATAAGATTCTATTGAGTCTCAATAAGGATATCTTCTAACACTAAACTATCTTCTTCATGTCAAGAGAAGATATTAGGAGAAGAAAAGGTTTGATTGTCATGATTATCTACATTTACATGCCCATGTATTATAATTTCTTCTTGATTAGAAGAGGTAGGATTGTCATAGCTCTCAATCATATCCTCCACACAAATGTGTTTGTCATGATCATTCACGATTGTATCCTTATGCACTAAAGCATTTTCACAAGTAGGGGAGGTGTTGGGAGATGAATGGAGACTAGGTAAAGTAATGGATATGATTTCAACTTCATGTGTCATAATGTATTTGCAAGGGGGGAGGAGAAGGAAGACAAGAAAGACTTTCATGATCGTCAATGATTGTATCTTCTTTCACTAAGATACTTTCATCACCAATGGGAGAGATATCTGGAGAAGAGAAATTATTATTATCATGATTATCGATGCTTGCATCCTTTTGTGTCAAATATTTAATGGATGATCTTAGTCAGAGGAATTCCTTAAGGGATTCATCTAACATGTTTAGTTCATCACTACTAAAGGGCTTAGATGATATGCTTTTTCCAAATTGAATCATTTTTTGAATTGTTTCTTTTGATGTTTTTTGTTTTTTGCTTTTGTTTTCTAATAAATCTGATCTAAATGTAAACAATGCTTATTTTGAATCATTTAAATGTAATAGAAGCTATGTAAACTTAAAATGCAATGTAAAGACATAGGATGAAATGCAACTTTTTAGATTTCACACAAGGTAATGTACTAATTATATTATGCAATGATCTGAAAAATGAAATGTTGTGAATGCAAAATTGAAATTAAGCAATGCATGAAATGAGCCAAATTAAGCTAGATTTAGTGAGATGCATGTAATAGGAACTTAACCAATTGATACAGATAGTTAATGGCAACAAACATAAGTGCAAAAACAAGGTTTCTAGTGTAGTAAAAGGAAGTTTCAAGGGTGTAAAGGGACTAAGTCGCCCAAGGTGGCGAATGAGGCCTAATGGGGATTTTTTTTAGAATTTTCAGATTTTTTTGATTGGTTGTTATGTTTTTTGTGCTATATGATGTAGACCTAAGATGAAAATGTAGAATTTCAAAAAATATTAATGATTTGAGATGCAAAAATGCAACCTATATGCACTTTCACTAATGCAAAATTTGAAACCCTAGAATGCAACTTAACTAATGCAAAGTCAATGCAAGCTAATTCTAGGATGATGATGGACTCCAAATCAGAAATATTATGTTCTAAATGCAGGTTCACCAAAATGAACTATAGATTTTTGGGGATAGGAGCTCTCGTACACTTCTAGGGTTTTGCACCTAAAAGGAGAGAGGTATTCCAAAAACCTTGATGGATCACTCAAGAATAATGCAAATATGATTGAAATATATCAAAGGAGAATGACCTAAATGCTGAAAATTGATAAAAGATATTGACTAATGAATGGAAACTAAAGAAATGTAAAGTGTTTGAAAACATAGTGTAGTATGAAAACATATGATAAATGATCTAGAAATGACCATGAAATAGAACAAAAAAACTGTAAAATTGAATGTGTGCACCTAGAAATGTGTTGAAGACTGGAATGAGGACTAGAACTATTGTTGATCCTAAAATTTTGACCTACTGGGACACTTATGCCATTTTGGGTGACTTAGTCCCAAATCTGGAAAACTAATATGAAGCCCATTTCAACCAAATGGGTATCTAAATCTATGGAAATTTCTAACAAACATGTATAGTGGGATGAAGTTGCCATTGATGGTGACTTAGTCCATAATAGATTTTTTGAAAATTCAAAAGTGGAGTAAGAAGCTCTCAGTTTTCTCTTTCTGTTCCTCCAGGTGTTTGGATCTAAAACCCTAATTTTTGAGGTTGTAAGTGAATTTTTATGTATATATTGACCTTTCCAATCTCTGATATGAATTCAACAAGTTTGAAACCTATTATGCAATCATGTCCAAGCCTTCAAAAACCTAGATCTGCAATCACACAAAGGAAGAGAGAAAATGTTGATTGTTAGGGATTGGGGGTTTGCCTTGGTCAAACCCCATTTAGGTAATTAAACCAAAATGATAAAATAATGAAGCATGAAACATGAAACAATGCAATTAGATACTTGCCATGATGAAGGATATTTGAATTGTTGATCATGCAACAATTGATGGAGAATTTTGCTCTTGAATGCCTTAGAATTGATGATTTGACTTGACAATATGTAGGCTTGATGATACTTGCTTGACTTCACAATATGAATGAATGATGAATGGTGATTGAATTATGAATTAGGGTTAAAGGTATCCTTTTATAGATAAGAGTTAAGTGAATGGCTAGAATAAGGATCATGATCAAGGGCCAAGATTAAATTAGAAAATAATTTAATCAATGGTGGAGGTTAATTGAGACATGGATAGATAATGACGTGAGATGGAAGATAAGATTGGCACAAAAAAAAGGTGATAGGAGAAATTAAATAATAAATATTATTTAATTTAGGTGGCCAACATAGGCGAAATAAATAAAATATTGATTTTATTTATTTAAAAAGAAAGGTGAGAACAAATAATTAGATAATTATTTAATTATTTAATTATAGAGGAAAGGTGGAGTGTTAATAATTAAATAATTAAAAGAAATTATTTAATAGAGAGGGAAGGGATAATTAAATAATTGAAATAATTATTTAATTGGGGAAATAAAGAAAGGATAAATAATTAAATAAATATAACATTTATTTAATTATAGAAGAAGAGGGAAAAGCTAACTTTTGAATTAAAATAATATTTGATTCAAAAGTGGGGAAATAGGACCATTTAAGGAATAAAGAAGCATAAATTTGAATAAGGTAGGTCCAAACAAGTGTGAAAATGTAAAGAGATAGATTTTTCTACACTACAAAGAAAAGAGAGGTTCCTACAAGGAACATATAATATATTAAAATGGAAGAAGATAGGCCTATGTAAGGTGTTGAGGAAGTTTTCATCCAACTCTTATGAAATAGAACTCCCAACAAGCATAGACATATCTCCCATTTTTAATGTTGATGATATATGTAGAAGTTTAATTAAGGGGATTAGAGAAGTACATAAGGGGATACACACATAAGTTTGCAAGATTCCCAAGGTTGGTGCACCGTAGAAAAATGGACCCTTACCATTTTCATGGTCTTTTAGGCCTCATTTCATGATTTTGGTCTATTTTGCTCTGATTTCATTTCATAATATGGCTTGAACATGCATATTTAGGTACTAAAATTCAAATAATGACACCTTGTGAAGGTGTTTTGAAGTGTTGTAAAATATTTCTACACTCTTTTAGAATCTATTCATTACAATTCACCTAAAAATCACCTTTCCCTCATTAATCATGTCCTATTTTGAAGTGTTGTAAAGTCTTATAACAATCTTTCACACTTTTCTAGGCATAACTTCACTATCTATCCCTTTCTTATGCTTTAGTTGACCCCTTTATGCCCTTATATGGTTCAATAAAGTGTATTTTTTTAATGTAATCCTGACAAACAACATTAATTACAAGATAATTCTTGACACCCATTTTTAGGTCCTAGGTGGGACCCATTCACCATGGGTGGCGAATGAGTCCCCCTTGGATCCAAATTCAAAAATTTTAAAATTTCCTTTTGGGTTTTTATTCAAAGTCACTTGATGTCGGCCTGTGATGAGGTATTAATGGGTTACTAAGGCACAAGATTGTATAAATAAGTGTTTTTACATCCATTTCAACACCCATCAACACCCATTCATCAAGTTCACTCATTCACCTATTCATTCAAGCATTCAAGCATCTTACAACATCAAATCAAGCACTATTCAAGCATTGTGGACCATCCATTGATACAACTTCAAATTTCCATCAACAAGGATTTGGTAAGTTGATAGAATTTGCATGTTATTTGTTTATCATTCTCTTTCATTTGATTATTTTATTAAGGGTTTGATTACCAAAGTGGGGTTTGCCTTGCTAACCCTCAACCATTTTTCCCCTCTTGCATGTGTGTTTGCAGACCTTTGTATGCATATTTAACAAGTATTTAGGTGATTGAAGATTGGTCAACAAGTCAACTAGGTGCTTCAAGTCAAATTAATCATATTTCAAGCTTGGAGAAGGTTTTATGTTTGTTTCCCACAAAATTGACTTTAGCAACCTGACAAGCAGACATTTTTAGATTTGGTTTTGTAGAGTTGTCTCTTGATTTCTTAGAATTTTTGGAGAGGATTGATTCACCACCAATGGATAATGATTCCCACCTTAAGACTAAAAATATAGATTTTGTCAGATTTTGGATCCCGACAGTTAGAAACTGGTTCTTGACAGTTTTCACTAGAAGTAGGACTAACTTGCCACCCTGGGCAAATGAGTCCCACTATTGATTTTATATAATTTAAAAAAACATTCAGACCATTACATATTCCTCAAATCTTTCCTAGGTACACTCTGATTCAACCCATTTTCTTTTGGTTTGCATTTATTCATCTTTTTGTTCATTGTTTGCATATCACAGTGTGTTTTCCAACATAGCATAAATCTTAATTTAGTTCATTTCATTTAGTCTTAATAACATCATATATAACATAATTTGAATGAACCCTTTAGCATTTTTGGCCCTTCTCTCTCCTTTTAGGTGAAAAACCCTAGAAGAGTAAAGAAGTGCAAGGAGCCAAAAATCTACGATTCATTTTGGTGAACCTGCATTTTGAACACTTTACATTTCTAATTTCATTCACATATTGCATCCTAGATTACACTCTCATTAACATTCAATTAGGGTATTGTTTTGTTCTTGCATTTTAGGACTTCTCATATTGCATTAGTGAAAGCTTTGTTTAGATTTCATTTTTGCATTGCATATCATTGAAAAAACTAAAAAATTTGCATTCTGCATCCTTAATTGTCATCTAAACAGCATTAGAATCACATTAAAATTTCTGACGAAAAAAAAATCTCATACTAGGACTAATTCGCCACCCTGGGAGAATCAGTCCACCTGCATTGTTCATATTGCATTTTCAGACATTTTCTGGCATTTTCTTGCATTTTTGTTTTTTGTAGTTACTTCACTATTACAGTTAGTAGAATTTCTATTGTTTTCATTTATAAATCCTAGATTACCTTGGATTTTCATTCACTCCATCTTTTGTGGTACTTGTATGAGTGTTTGGTGCCCCATTGATAATACTTTAGTGAGATGAAGTTCTAGACTCATGGTCTCCCGCAATAGCACTTTTGTTGTGGACCTTGGGATCTCAAGAGCTCCTACTCCTAGTATGGAAAATGGTGCATTAGGAATTGACAATACCACTTCTATGCCTTCACATTTCCATCCAATGAAAGTTAACACCCAAAACAACTCCATCCTATAAGAAAAATTCATTAATATTCATGAGGATTTTGTACATTTACAACAAGACTTGTCCCTCAAAAACATTTCCACCACTACCATACCCACAATTGAAAACCTTCATCGCTTGATTGAAAGTGATGATGGCTTACAAGTTATGAAGAAAATTGTTGAGATTTACAATAAACATGCCTCTCCTAATTCCCAAATCGCAAACATTCCTACAAGGACCTCAAGTTCCTCCCCCTTTAGCCATTGCATCCATACCAACTTATACCACTCCTCAAGTCACAAATATGCACCAAGTTAGTTATGTGGCTCCTTTTCCAATTCCAACTAGCATTCCTAGTTCTCTTGTGGCATCGCAATTCCCCTCCACCACATTTACACCCCTTAGTATTCCTTTCACTTCCCCTAACATCAGCTACACTCCATCACCATTTTCTCTTCCACCTCAACCCACTTACTCCAATCCTATTCTTACACAACTCATTAACACCATTTCATCCATGCAACAACTTTCAACCATTAGCCAAGGTCAAAACACTCCACCCACATATCATGTCCGTAGTAGCCCCTTATCCTTAGAAATCTTACGAACCCCAATGCTACAAGGGATAGAAATGCCTCGGTTTAAGAAATACAGAGGTAAAGGAGACCCTATCATCCATCTCAATGCTTATACAACTTTATGCAGTGATTTTTTCCTTGATGATAAACTCTTAGCCAAAAAATTTCCAAGGACCTTGAAAGATACTGCTTTAGAGTGGTTTTCCAATTTTCCCAATCATTCCATCTGATCCTTCAATGAATTGGTAGATGCCTTCATAAGTCACTTTCAAGTTCACATGACTCCTAAAAAGATGATGGCTAACCTCATGCGATGTAGAAAAAACACAGACGAAAAATTAATTGATTTTATCTCACAATACCAGTCCTTGTATGCTCAAATTGATGTCAAGATTCCTAATGCACATATGTAGAAGATTCTTATCAAAAACTTGCACACAAACCTTTAGGATAAACTAGCTATGATGAAATTCCCTTCATTCATGCATTTATGCATAACCTTATGTGACTATCACAACTCAGTTTCTAGTCAAGATGCAAAGTCCACTTCTAACAGAGCTAACAAATCTGAACAACAAAACCAAAACAACACAAAAACCTTTCACAAACCAAATAGAGGCTTTTTATAGTTCAATCCACCTCCTCAAACACAAACACCAACCCAACCAGTTCCAAATCAAGTGCAGTTGTTAAAGCAATGGTGCCTTATACCTATGGGGACCCAAAGGGATAATTTACTCCCTTACCCAATACCCTCCATAACACAATGAACCAATTGCTTCAACAACACATGATCACTTTGCCACTCATTAAACCACTTGATCCCACCCAACCATTACCACCCACCTTCAAACCTCATGGTTATTGTCATTTTCATTGCCAAAATGGACATGACACTGAACACCACAAGCATCTAAAACATTTAGTTCAAGACCTCATTGATTTAGGCCATTTGTCCATTGTAGGTGTTAATGATCAAGGAAATAAGTCTGTTGCACCCCCTAACTAGAATTTACAAATTTTCACCAACCCCATGCCTAAACACAATATTTCATTTGTCAAGGCTAGTGAACTTTCAAACACTGATGTAATGAATGTTGATAAAAATAGTGAACATAATGATATAACTCCAACTATTACCCAAGTTAATCCTATGGATAAACTTGTGGGTGTGATAGACATTATCTCTCATAAGGGCCAAACCAATAAATATCTTGATATCACTTTTTCTGCTAAAGATATACTTCAAAAACTTCTTGATGGTCCTCTTTACATAGCTGGTAGAATCTATGATAAGCCCACCAATGGGATATTAATAGATCCCACCTATCGTGAGAATGTGATCATAGAAGAGTTTTTAGTATTACATGATCTCTATCAAGACGAATATAATAAACCAACTACATGGATTAAGACACATACAGATTTTGCATGCCCTATGATCTGATTGATCATGCTCCCATTACAAATAGGACCCAAAACTTTGGATGTAACATTTTCTATTATTCCACAATCAGATCAATTTCATTTATGACTAGGCCACCCTTGTCTTCGCTCAATGAAAGCGGTCCCATCAGTAGTTCACAATTTTTTGAAGTTTCCACATGGAAATGAAATATTTACCATACACCATAGTGGCTTTAATTCCCTATCCTCTAAAGGTAATTTTTCCTTAGAAGCCTTTTGGATTGAACCCATGGAACCCATCACCCCTCGAAAGTACTTCTTTTTCATAGCCTATCAAAAGTTCAAAGCCAAATGAATATCCAAATTGTCACTTCATAACACATCCCCATCCACTTCCACACCTCCTATAATAGATCAAACCATGCATCAGCCTGAGTTCGATATTGAGCAAACCATCCAACCACCCTTACACACTTTCCCTTCCTCATATAAACAACCAAGAGACAATGAAGCCAATCCTGTCATTCCTCCTTACATTAAACAAGTGTATAAAGCCAAAGAGAAAGTGGTTGACCCATCCTCTTCAGTTTCTTCTATTCTTCCTTCTCTCAAAGAAAAGGAACTTATGATGACTCAATCCACTCTTACACCTCAACAACTCGAAAATAGAATTAAATGAAACTACGGTGCTAGGGAACATAGGCATCATCATCGTCTCCTCGCTCATCAGTCATGAATAGAATAAAATAAAGAAAATCAACCTCCGCCTTTGACATAAGTAATAAATGATCACCCTCCTCCTGACCCACCACAAGATAGTCTATCCCAACCTTCACAACAAACTAAACCAATCCAACTGCCGCAACTTTTGATACATCCTTCCTTGGAAATCACCCTTCGTCCTCCCGTTGTCATCAATCTTGATGATGATGATAGTGAGGAGATAAAAAATATATATGAAGAAATGCACAATGATCTAAACTCTTTATTTTCATCTACAATGAGCTTAAATGATAAATCATCTCAACCAAGTGAAGAACCTGGTACGACTCCTAGTTCGGCACTTGCAATTCTTCCTTTGGATAGTCAACCACCCTCACATTACACTAAACATTATTGGGAGGTGGATGAATTGTTAGATGGTTGAATCACATTCTCTTAGCTAGCCTTTTTTCATTTCTCTTTTTATTTGTCCTTTCACACTTTCTTGTGTGTATCATGTTCCCCTAAAACGTGTGTTTGATGTTTTATCTCTTTGTCCACTTCTTCTATTTGTACCTCTATTCTTCTATACGTCATGCATTGTCTTTTTCACTTTTGTTTTGTGTCCTCCTCTTGGGGATGACACAAAGTATAGAGATGCCCTATGTCTCTTCCATGTTGACCCAAATGGTAATTTTCCTTTTTTCCTTTTTATTTTGGGGATGACGCAAGGCATTGAGACTGAAATGTCTCCTTCATGTTGACCCAAAAGCTTTGTCCTTTTTTTCCTTTTTTTTTTCTTTCTTTTCGCTTGTGTTTTCCTTTTGGGGATGATGAAAATTGTTGAGACTGCAATGTCTCTTCCATGTTGACCCAAAACAAACTTTCTTTTTCTTTTGTTTTCATTCTCTTTGTGTCATTCTTCGAGTTCTATGTGCTTAGGGGAATGATAATAGTTTCGAGCTCTTTAATCAAAATATTGTAGCAACAAAAATACTGACCCCAAATCCATAAATCCCTTATGTGTTTGGTGTATTCTTTTATGGGGGGCAACCTCCTTTTCTTTTATTTTCCTTTCTGTTGACATGATCCAGCCTTACTCTGAAACATGTGACTTGGCATAGGGTTTTCCAAGTTGGCTCTCATGTCTTGTTCTCTTTTTACATTCTTCCCTTTGCTACTTTAAAGTAATTTCTCATAGAACAATGTGTAGCAATTCCTTTAAAGTGGGGGGCCTACATTATCATTAATTCAATTGCATTATTGGTTCCTAGTGTAGCCTTGTCATTTATATGATGTGTTTGTCACTTTGTGGATGACATT
Source organism: Sequoia sempervirens (assembly GCA_007258455.2). Classification (NCBI taxonomy): domain Eukaryota; kingdom Viridiplantae; phylum Streptophyta; class Pinopsida; order Cupressales; family Cupressaceae; genus Sequoia; species Sequoia sempervirens. Next base: position 574,259,010 of record VDFB02000015.1, on the reverse strand, counting down.
GGGTATGATGTCCTTAATAAGTGTGATCTATCTTAGCATATTGCATTCCTCTTGGTGGCCTGATGTGATACACTACATCCCCTAAGTTGTGAATATTTTATTCTTTGATTGGTCCTCTGTTGGAGACATTAGACACAATGTTCCCTAAGTGACTAACTTTGCATGAACTTAATAAGACTCCTTTGAACATATTTTAAATTTTACATTTTTGCATTTTTACCACCTTGTATAACGCAACTTGCATTCCTATTGTACCTTTCTTTTTGTTCGTGAGTTCTAAGCATACGGAGCTTTGCTTGTCTCATGAAGCATGAATTGACATTTTTCCTTTGTGGCACCTTGTTAAAGTTATCACAAGTATAACTTCGATATGGTTGAGTGGGAAGCCCATCTAGTGGCACGACATTCCCCACAACCACCTTTGTGTTTGTGAGTGCATACCAACTAGTGTATGTATATCCCCTTTTGGGATTTATCACTCTGTGGACAACCAAAAGTTTTGTGGCCCCAGAGTGAGTATACTTGGGCCTTCTCCCCTAGCAGACCGCCATGAGTTCTATCACCCTAAAGCAAGTATAAATTCTCTTTTTCAAACAATCATCCTAGATCTAATCCACAACTAGTTGGATAGATGATCGAAGCTTCATTTGATTCTCTCTTTTCAACACTTGTGTGTTCATTTGTTCTTATGCTTAGTTTCCCTTGTGATCTTCATCCTAGGGACTTGATCATCCCTCTTGATCATTGTATTCCATCTTTCTAATGTAAGTACATTTGAACCCTCCTCCCAATGTTCATGGCTACTTTAGTGTGAGTTTGAAGCAAATTCATCTTCTCACTAAAGTGGGGGCTAAATGCACCATAGAAAAATGGACCCTTGCCATTTTCATGGTCTTTTATGCCTTGTTTCATGATGTTTGGTCTATTTTTCTCTGATTTCATGTCATAATATGGCTTGAACATGCATCTTTAGGTACTAAAATTAAAATAATTACATTGTGTGAAGGTGTTGTGAAGTGTTGTAAAACATTTCTACACTCTTCTAGACTCTATTCATTACAATTCACCTAAAAAACACCTTTCCATCATTAATCAAGTCCTATTTTGAAGTGTTGTAAAGTCTTCTAACAAGATTTCACACTTTTCTAGGCTTAATTTCACTATTTACACCTTTCTTATGCTTTATTTAACCCCTTTATGCCCTTATAAAGATTAATTAAGTGTATTTTTTAATGTAAACCTAACAAATAGCATAAACATGACTTAATTACCGACACCCATTTTTTAGGTCCTAGGTGGGACCCATTCGCCATGGGTGGTGAATGAATCCCTCTTGGCTCTAAATTCAAAAAAAAACAAATTTCCTTTTGGGATTTTATTCAAAATCACTTGATGTCGGCCTGTGATGAGGTATCAATGGGTTACTAAGGCACAAGATTGTATAAATAAGTGATTTTCACCTCATTTTACATCTCCTACAATCTCATATCACATTCAAGCAATATTTTCATTCACTCAAGAATTCAAGCACATTACATCATCAATTCAAGCATAAATCAAGCATTTTGGAGCATCCATTGACACAACTTCAGATTTTCTTCAACAAGGGTTTGGTAAGTTGATAGCATTTACATTTTATTTGTTTATCATTTTCTTGCATTTCATTATTTAACAAGAATTTAGGTGATTGAAGATTGTTCAACAAGTCAACTAGGTGCTTTAAGTCAAATCAATCATATTTCAAGCTTGGAGAAGTTTTTTTGTTTGTTTCCCACAAAATTGACTTCAACAACCCACCAAGCAGACATTTTCAGATCTGGTGTTATAGAGTTGTCTCCTAATTTCTCAGAATTTTGGGAGAGGACTAATTCACCACCAGTGGAGAATGAGTCCCACCGTAAGACTAAAAATCTAGATTTTTTCATATTCTAGATCCCGACAGTCAGAAACTGGTTCTCAACAGTTTTCACCAGAAGCAGGACTAATTCGCCACCCTAGGCATATGAGTCCCACTGTTGATTTTCTATAATTTCAAATGGCATTCAGACCATTGCAGATTCCTCAAATCTTGGTCAGGTACACTTTGATTCAACCCATTTCCTTCTATTTTGCATTTATTCATCTTTTTGTTCATTGTTTGCATATCATAGTGTGTTTTCCAACATAGCATAAATCTTAAGTTTTGCATTCAAATTCAGTCTTATAGATCACTTAATTGCATTTAGTTCATTTCATTTAGTCTTAACAACATCATACATAGCATAATTTGAATGAACCCTTTAGAATTTTTGGCCCTATTCTCTCCTTTTAGGTGAAAAACCCTAGAAGAGTTAGAAAGGTGCAAGGAGCCAAAAATCTACGGTTCATTTGGATACATTGGTTTCCTAAAAATAAATTTGAAATATAGACAAATTGATTGATTCCCAAGTGGCTAAGAGAACTAGGGGGAAAGAACATATGGAATCCTTAGTTCATTGGAATAACAGATTTGCGAATGAAGCCTCTTGGATGAATGTTGAAGAATTGGCCAAGCATGGAATTCCAATTCTATACTTTCCTAATTTTTCATGAGTTAACAACTCATGAAACATTTCATTTACCTGGCATGTCTAATGCTGGAGCATATGGATCCACAACCAATCTTGCATCAACCAAAAATATTTCCTTTCTTGTTTTCAATTTTATTGCATTTTTATTGTTGGGAATGTTAGTTTTTGAGTATTTCTTTAGGATTATTTTCAAATACATTTTGGGAAATCTAATTAAATTATCTTCTAGAGAAGCCTAATAGGTATCTACAAATCAAATTTAGTGAGAATTGGGTAAGAAATTACTAATGCTTATATGCGGTTTTTGGTCTACTATCATACTTTTACAAGGACTTGTTGAATTGTCCCATTTACAACTAGTTCTAATATATTTTCCTACACAAATTATGATGATGGTTTTTCCAAATTTATGATAAATTCAAGGTTAACTATATTTATAGGACTTCCTCACCCATCTAACTCTTTCAAAAATTCTACATACAAATAGAAGTTTGTGGTTTTTGCATGGCCATTAGGATTTGCAAGTAAACTTAAGTGAATTGAATGTTTAAAATTTCAATCAACTTGTTCAAATGAATTATTCTAATGATGGCATCAACATGATGTAAGAATGACATTAGTAAGATGATGAAATCACCATGTATAGATTATTTATTTTTTTTGGCCAACTAAACATGTGAAATTTCCTATTTGAATTGGCCATTTATAAAAATTTCTTGCAACTATATTTATGGAACTACAACCAACTATTGTACTTTTTATTTTGTAATGATTTAGTTGTTTTAGTGGCCATAATTTAATTCAATCCAACTTCCTATCCACTAAATGATAAAAGGTAGATCAATATATGCATGGAGCAATCTTTTGGAAGTTTGAGAAAGGTGATTGTGATCATAATGATTTTTTGTACTCCTATAATGAAATTTTGCTACTTAGAGAATTTGAATTTGAATTTGTTGGTTTAAACATTGTATTAGATACATGATTTGGTTATCTAATAAGGTTCCCTAATATTAACTAAATTAGATATCATGTTGGAGTTGATGATTAAACCTCATAGCTCCTAAATATCACCTACAACCAAAACACCCCATCATAGAATAGAGAAAAAGCAATAATGTGTTATGAATCCCTAATATTTTATTGATCTAATAATTGATAAATGCTACAATATAGAATGAATTATCCTTGATAAAGGATAAAGAAACCCTACTAGAAATCCTAGGTCGGGATATAATAAGATCAAGACATGTGTCTTAGTAATACATGGCTTGAGACCAAAAAAAGCACATTTCCTTAGTAAGATTAATCATACTAGAGTAAATAGATCATAATTAACAATTAATTAGGTGATTTACCTTTTTACTTAAACATATAATTTAAAATAGAATTTTGTGGCAATAATTATTATATTTATAATTATAGTTTGTGAAACATAGAAAAAGGGGGTAGGTGAGTTATGTGTGTGGTCAATATGAAATAATTAAAAGGTTTAAACACACCACTTTTCCTAATTTCATTAGAAAAAGAGATCTCAAAGGGGTAGGGTTGAATTTCAACTTTAAGGTGAGCCAACCCTATTTTGGGATCTGTTGTTTTCTTATGGAAGAAATGACTAATTTTCTATATTGGGAGATGATTTAAAATGCGTTAACTAACTAAACTATATGACCTAATGCTTGAAATGTAGAATTCTATAATTAAAAAAATTGGAAACAAAAATTTGTAGGAAGATCTGAGAAGGGCATAATGGTGTGCACCATGCCAAAAAAAAAGGTTTCAAGCTCTGTAGCAGGACTAATTCACCCTAGGGCAAATGGGTCCTAGTGCAAGGGTCCAAAAACTAATTTTTGCAATCCTCTAGTACTGGATCTAAGCTTTTGATTCCTCTAGGTCTGACTATTGGAAAGCTAGAAATAAAACTTGTAGATGAGTTTATGTAGCTTGACAACAATGATGAAGATTTAAACAATACTTGGTTTATGACCGATTTTTAGAAATTCATGTTATCAATTTTGCATTCCTTGGCCAAATTTAAAAAATACTTAGTTTATGATTGATTTTTGGTGAATATTGATCATAATAGCTTGAAATTATTCCTCAGCCAAAGAGACATTGATAATGGACAAAATAATAGGTAATTATTCTTTGAGCTTATGATTTTGATATAGAGTATGTTAAGGGTAAGCATAATATTATATTAAATACCCTATCTAGAAAATTAATTTTATGCTCTATTTATAATATCTCTAAGTTAATTGGAAATTCACAATAATAGAAAAATATCCCAAAAACACTTCTACTACTAACTTCCTTGAGGGAAATTTGCAAGATGACATATTCAAGGTAGAAAATGGCCTCATCCTTTACAAGGATAGAACTTATCTTTTCCCAAAATTGAAAGTGAAGAATAGGTTCTTGAGAGTAGAATGTGATACACCCTTGGTAAGTCATCAATGATACTTCAAGACTTATAAGAAATTAGGGAGATACTCTCATTGAAAAGGACCAATGGAGATATCCTCAAAAACTTCAAATATTTTGTTACCTCCTGGAAGAATAAATTAGAATAGGTGTTTCCAACAAGTCTACTACACCCCTACCAATCCTTAATAAAAAAGGGGAGTGTTTATCAATTTTATCACCAATCTCCTACGAGTTCAAGGTAAATATTTTATATTTTTTGTAGTAGACATACTAAATATGCTCAATTATTTGCAATATCTTCTTAATTCAAGGCACCACAAGTGGTTGAATTATTTTTCAAATAAATATTTAGTCTTCATGGTTTTTTCTAAGAACAAAGTGACAAAGATAGCTAGTTTCTTAGTCCACTTTGGTAAGAGATTTCTCACTTGATAGAAATTGAATTGACATCTAGTACCAAATATCACCTTCAAATGGATGAGAAAACAAAGATTATGAATAAGTGGATTGAGGGGTTTTTGAGGAATTATGTAGTAGGATAACAAATATCTTGGATCAAATGGATCTATCTAGGAGAGAATCTATACAACACATCTCACCATATGGACATTGGTATGACTTCATTTATGATTTATATGGTTATGAGGATCTATTTTTTATTGATTTGTTTATCATAGGTGATAAAGTGCCAAGAGCTAGAGACTTGGTCAAATAGAGCCAAGAAATTTTACAATCACTCAAGGAAAACCTCTAGTGAGCATAAAATTACTAAAATTTGTATACATATTAGTAACATATTGAGCATAAATTTGAGGCTAGAGACATACTTTTTCTAACACTACAACCATAAAAGTAGTCTTCTCTCAAGAAAAGTGATACTGAGAAGATCAAGCCTCACTTTTATGAGTCATACAGAATTAAGTGAATGATTGGGGAGGTTGTATATAAGCTTGAGTTTGCAAAGCATGACAGGATTCACAATCTCTTTCATCTTTCATTCATCAAATGGACACTTGGATAGCATATCACTTCTTCAATAGAGTTTCCTCCTATGAACAATGAAGAAAAATTAATCTTGTTTCCAAAATCTATCATTGATATCAAAGAAAATAAATTAAAGAATAGGGGCATAAAAAATTAATTGGTACACTAGAAGAATATTCCAACTAAAGATGTTACATGGGAAGGAGTAAAGATACTTGAAAATAAAAGTCTATGCTTGCTTCAAGGGAAAGTGATTATAAAAATAGCCTATTTTCATGTCTTGTTTTTTAAAATAAAATAATTTGTAGGTTCGTAGCCTATTTGTTTATTTCCCATAGGGTAATGGAAAAATATAGAGAAATATTTTAATTAAAAGTTTAATTTAATCCTAGCAATATTATTTTAAAACATTATAGAAAGACAACTTAAATATTATTATTAGTTTAATAAAATGTGTCATCTAAATGGAACATGATAAAACATCATGTAATATTTTATTCAAATATTTTTAAGTGAGAAATTTTAGAAGGATAATGAAATCCAAATATTTTGGTGCCAAAATCAAAGTCTATAAAAGAGAGGCATTTTCTCAAAGGAGATCATCCAATTTATAAAATAAAAACCCCCTTTTATCTAATACATTGAGCACATGTATTCATCTATATCTCTTAAGGATAAAAACTATTAGAGTGCAAATATTTTGTAATGTCATAAAATTGTACCCCATGGTAATTTCACATTTATGCATTTGGCCCCCAACATTTATGGAAACAACCTTATGATTCAGAATTTTACTTCAACTCCATAAGGGGAAATGATGAAGATTCAATAGTCTACCACCTCATTTCTTGAAAATTTGTGAGTTGTATGCCTATACAACACACTAGTGTCCCCACACTTTGCGAGTTCAAATGAGGGAATCTCAAGAACCTTTGCTCATGACACATGTCATCGTGGAAAAATCTCAAGTGTAATGGCTCTTCCCACCCATGAAACTTCACAAAACCCTTGTTTTCACTCTCATTTGCATTCATTCTCACTCTCTATCACTCCAACTTGCTCTTTCCCTTCTCCTCTCTTCTACATAACATCTCTACGATGCTCTATCAGATTTACATCTCATCAACAGCCAGGGCTCTCCTGAAAGCACTCAACATCATGTCTATCAAGCTAAGAGGAAGCCAAGGACTATTGGTAATGCTTTATTTCTTTATTTTCTATTTTCTAGCATGATTTATTGTGTCTATATCTTGTGATACAAGTTCTCCTCCATAACAGGGTTTTCTTTTATCACTTAGTTATCTATTTTGTGATATGAGTTCTCCTCCATTGTGGGGTTTTATTTTATCACTCATTGTGTCTACTTTACTTTTTTTCTTTTCTATTATCTATCTATCTAGCTATCCATGGAGATAGAAACACCAAAACAAGGATTTGACTCAGGAAAGCCCCAAAATAGCCCCAACATTTTTCCGCATTTTTCTTGTGTGCAAGTTATTCGTGTGAAGCTTTGTGGGAGGCTTCAAAGTGTGGGACCTTCTATGAGTTAATTTCACCTCCTTTTTCATTTACTTTCATCCATGCTTTATATTAAATCAATAGAGTAACCAAACCTTAGATTATGATTAGTTAATAGATTTTGTGAGTTTTGTATAGGGGTTTAACTCTTTATCTATACGAGATGCTAGTGCATCCTTAAGACAATAGCACACCACATTTTCATCCTACTCCTTCACTAAAATCCTTTGGTTAAAAGTTTATCCTCTTTTCCTATAAATATCTGCAAACTTCTCTTTCAATTCCCCAAGGCCTTTATCTATGATAATATTAGAAACTCTATTTCAATACATTTTTGTAATCTCTTTCATCTTGAACTTTTTCCACTTGAGTCTGTGTCATTGAGGTGACTGAGGGAAATTCTCTCCCTTTAGACCCTTTTTTCTTGGTACTTAGTGAATCCCCTCCTACAAATTTTGGTGAACCTAACATGAAAGAGGAAATCATGGCAGATCTTTTTCTATAATATTTTAATGCTTTTGATAAAAAAAATTATAAGGAATATTTTTATATGTTGGATGATGCCCTAAATGATTTCCTAGAGGCATTTTCTCCTATTGGTATATCTCCCAAACAAACTTCTTCATCACAACCATCCACTTCATCTTTGCAAATCAAAGAGTCTATAAATTTAGTGATAGTATTTTTGGCTCCTTAAAGGCATAAGATACACATCATTTATGTGACTCTTGATATCCCTTCTCCTAAGAGGATTCATTCAATCTATGGGGTTCTAGTCTTTGATGACTCATCAGACCTTTACATGATATTCTTAAAAGATACAACCTCTTCTTATAATTTCGTAAGTCATATGTATAGCACTAGAAGGAATCAACAAAACTTAAATCAACCTACTTATTTTCCTAATTCTTTAACACCTTCTCAACCAAATCTTCCTTCAACACCTAAACCTACAACTAAATCACCTAGTGATTATGATCTTTTCGAGCAACTTCGTGTTACTCCTATCAAGATATCACTATAGGATTTTCTTCAGTCTACTCCGGTTTACATAGGTACATGCTCCAAGAAGATTAGTAAAAGATCCTCTTTCCTTCCTCTGCTAGGTCAATAGATGTTAATGTGTTGATGTCTCATATTAATTTGGATTCACCAAATATCACATTCTATCCATAGGAACTCTCACCTCTAGAGGTACAAAAGCAAGAAAATCCTCTAATGATTATAGTCAATATTAAAAACATTGGTATTAAGCATGCTCTCATTGACACTGATTTTTCTCTCAACATATGTAGCATTGATCTATTACCTAAGATTAATATTGATTCATCTTCTTTAGCTACTTAATTGTACATTCGTGGATTCAATAACATTGGTCACCAAGCCTTAGGCATGATAATATTTCCTTTGAGGTTGGGAACCATTACCATACCCAATTTGGTTTATGTTATGTATGGTCCTTTACCATACAATATTCTCTTAGGAATACCCTAGATTCATGATTTGGGAGTTGTAACCTCTAACTTTCATCATTTTATAAAAAAAATTCTAATAATGAGGTCATTATGATCAAGGTTGAGCATGATGTTATACACCTTTTTGAGATGACAACTGCTAGTAAGGCCTTGGTTGTTTCTACTCTTAAAATTTCATTATGTTGTTATCTTTTGATGCACTAATGTCCTCTTTAGAAGTGCATGTTTCAAAGGTTGCTCCTAAGATAGATTTCCCTAAAGTGATGAATCGTAGGTCTATCCCTTCTATATCTTCCTTTGAATCAAATGCGTGTATTGGTGATGATTAGGGGTCCTTGGAATTTTTTGAGTTCATCAAAGAATACAAAGTTGAACCTATCCACCTTGACCTTCTAATAGTTTCTTATGCCTCTATCAAGAAGGTTGATTTTCATCTCGCTAAGGAAAACAATCAAGCTCCTATTAAGGAGAATGATTGTACCCTTGCATAAGAAGATAATCATTTTTCTATTAAGGAGGATAATGTTTTTAGTCCCATCAAGAAGAATTATTCTGATCCCATGAGTATTATGATACCCATTAGTGGAATGATGCTCTTTATGTGGATCCTCCTCCTTCTCATAACTCGCAAAGGTGATACGGCCTTGGATTTAAGATTTTTTTGTAAATATGGGTATGGATGTAAAGGTTGTGGGTGTAATGAACAAGGAATCCAAGTACCTATATAATTTGTACCTTGTAAGCATAACTTGGGGCTCAATTGCTCTAATGAATAGTATAAGCGGAAACCATGGTGGAGTATCAACATGATTTCCATTGAACCTCTTAGTTTAGTTCACCCTTAATTGATTGAGAATAAGGTAGAATCTAATGAAGTCCCCCTAGATGTTTTCTTCTTAGAGGAACCATTGGAAGAGTTCTTAGGTGCCTACTCTCATTTAACTTCTTGTCACTATAAATGACAATTCCTATATCACTTTCATAAACAAGCATATTTTAGAGAATCCATTTTAAGTATTTATGAGGAATCTCCTTTATCTAATATGGAAGATGATGTTCCAATTCCCCATCCTAAAGATCATAGTTCTCTCCTTAAAGGGGATATTACTAATGCTCTCATGGACCCTAAGTCTTCTAAAAAAGGTGATTAAGATTGGGAAGTACCTTTCTTTAGGAGAATCTAAGCAACATTCTAATTTGTTGTATTCTCATCCTGATATCTTTGCTTGGTCATATGAGGACATGCCCAGTATCGATGAATATGTGGTGGTTCATAATATTCTTTTATGTCTCGATGCTAATCCCATTAAATAGAAGATTTGAAAGATGAATCCCAAGATCACATTGTTAGTTAAGAATAAGATATAGAAGCTCCTAAAATCATGCTTTATTCATCCCATTGACTATTCACCTTGGATATCAAATATCATCATTGTTAGCAATCCTAATGGTTATATTTGTATTTGCACTTAGTTTTGTGTTCTCAATAATGTTTCTCTTAAGGATTATTTTTCATTACATAATATCGATATGATTGTAGACTCGACTGCAAGCCATACATTTTTGTCCTTCATGGATGGATTCTTGAGCTATAATCAAATTTGTATTAACCTACAAGATCAATATAAGGTATCCTTCACTACCCCCTAGGGTACTTTCTATTATGTGGTCATGCCTTTTGGGTTAAAGAATGCAGGAGAAACTTACCAATGGGTGATGAACCTTATCTTTCATGACTTCATTCACAAAATTCTAGAAGATTACATTGATGACATCTTGGCTAAGTCTATAACTCAGCAAGATCACATTGTAAATATTTGTCTTATTTTTTAGAGGCTTCAACTCTATAAGATGAGACTGAATCCTCTTAAGTATTTTTTCAACGTCAATGCCAATAAACTTTTAGAATTTATTGTTTCTCATCATGGAATCAAAGTTCACTCAAAAAAAATTCATGCAATTATTAAAATGCCTCCACCTAGAAACATCTCTCAGCTACATAGTTTGTAGGGGAAGATTTAGGTGATTCATAGATTTGTATCTCAGTTGGTTGATCATACCCTTCCCTTCATGCATTTGTTGAAGAAAGATGTTTTCTTTCGATGGGATGATGAATGCAAAAAATTTTGACTTCATCAAAATTTATTTATCCAATCCTCCTATCTTAATGTTGGCTATGCAGGATAGACCCTTTTTGCTTTATATCTTTGCATCACCTCATGCTTTAGCAACTTTTTTAGCTCAACATGATGATTATGGTAAAGAAAGAGCATTTTGCTACATTATTTGTATTCTCATTGATTATGAAACTTTCTATTCCACCATGAAGAAACAATGGTTGGATCTCATTTTTACAACACAAAAGTTACGACATTATCTTCTTCATGTTGAAACGCATGTCATTTTAAAAAGTGATCTCCTAAAACATGTGTTCACTAGAACTGATCTTTCAGGAAGGTTGGAAAAATGGGTGATGTTTTTCTCTTAGTTCGACATCAATTTTGTAACATAGAAAGTGATTAAGGTTCAAGTTGTTGCCAATAAATTGGTAGAAGCTCCCTCATCTCACTTCTTCCCTAATCTGGATCATTTATGGATGAAGACCTTTTTTGTAGTAAACCATGAACCTATGTGGGAGATGTATTTCGATGGATCAAGATGCCAATTTGGATCCAAATCAATTGTAGTTTTAGTCTCACCCAAAGGTAATCTAGTTCCTCTATCCTTTCATTTAGAATTTTATTGCACTAACACCGTTGAGTATAAATCCTTTATAGTTGGCTTGCATATCATGATATCTTTAACTATTAAACATTTATGCATATATGGTGATTCTAAGCTTGTAATAAATCAAATTATAGGAATGTATCAAGCCAAGAAAAATAAGCTATCTCAGTATCAAGATTTGGCCTTATCCTTTCTTGATTGTTTCTCTTTTTTTACCATAGTTTTCCTAGGAGAGAAAATCAACTTGCAGATGCAATGGCAAGTGTAGGCTCCCTTGTGTCTCTAGATGGTGGCATAGAAGAATACCACTTTGTGGGTTACATTCTCCACTCTCTTTTTTTCAAACCAATCTGAATCTGATGTTGTAATGTGCGCTCATGTAGACTCATGGGAATGGTACTCTCACATTTATAATTATCTAAAGATTGTAAATTTTCCTGACGACATGATGAAAAATGCTCGTACTCAAATATGAAAAACTTTAAGTCCAATACATTATATTGTCTAATGATCTTTATCAAAAATATTATAATGGTATTCTTCTTTGATGTCTCATTAAAGCAAAAATACCCCTTGCTCATCAAGAGGCCCATTCGGGGTGGACATTTTGGTGGTAAATCCTTTGTACAAAAATTGAATCACATGGGATACTTTTGGAAAACAATAAAGCATGACTCTTTTTCCTTTATCAAGAAGTGTCTACAATATCAACATCATAGCAATATTGTTCATGCTCCTACTTAAGAGCTTCAAAATCAGACCTCTCCTTTTCCATTCACAAAATGGGGATTGGATATTATCAACAAAATATCACCTCCTTCTAAGGGACATGTCTTCATCATTACTGCTACTGAATACTTTACGAAATGGGTCAAAGCTATTCCACTTTGATCCACAGAAACTAAATCAATCTATAGCTTTCTTCTAAATAATATTATTACTCATTTTGGATTTCCTTCTACCCTTGTTTCTGATAATTTTATATCATTCAAGAACAAAGAGGTAAAGAAATTCTTGGAAAATTTTCATATTCAGCATCATTTTTCTACACCATACTATCCTCAATCTAATGGCTAAGCCAAAGCATCTAATAAAACTCTTGAGTTAATTCTCTAAAAAATAGTGAATAAACATGGTAAAGATTGGCATACTTAGTTAGCATACACCCTATACACCTATCGCACAAGTGCTCATACAACGACTGGCACAACATTGTATAACCTCATGTATGGTGCAAAGGATATCATGCCTTTAGAGTTGTAAATTCTATCTTTGTGAGTTTCCCTTAAAGGATTAATTGATGGTGACACTTACCATGCGAATTAATTGCATCAACTTGAGTTGCTTAATGAGCATCAATTGCAAGCCCTCAACCATCTCCAATCTTATCAATGATCAATCTTTAAACATTATAATCAAGGTGTTCTTTTGAGAACTTTCAAGGTAGGTGATTTGGTTCTCTACGAGAATCAGATAAATGTAAATGTGTTGCATAATCAAAAGAGGAAGTCTAGCCCTAATTAGTTAGGCCCTTACATTATCATCTATGTGTATGCTTTTGGTGCCTATGGACTGTCATCTATGGATGGAATGCCTTTAAACTAACATGTCAATGCAATGTATCTTTATTGATACTATGCATATTGTTTGTGTGGCATATGCATGAGGCTCATCCCTCATGGATTTTAGTTTGTTATGTTGTGACATTCCTTCATTAGCAAATTATACTTGTATTTTGTGTTATGATGTGAACATATGTATATGAATTAATTTCTTTTATTGGGAATTATAAATATACGTGTGTTTTGTTATGTTGTATATCTATGCATTATATTTGATTAAATATTTTTGTTGGACAATTAGATCGTCATTGTATTTAATTAACATACATCCATGGGTGTGTATTAAATCATGATAACATCTAATCTAAACATACATCCATAAATATAAAATATCACATAATCATACATGAAAGTAAAAAGCATACACATAAAGAACACCATGATGTCAAATGAAAAATCTCATATATGTGTGTGTGTGTATCATGTACATGTATCACACCATTGTATCAAAATATGGTGACTGTATATCTATATGTACCTATACATCAAAATAATTTATACAAAATAATATCATTAGTATACAAAATCCGGCACATCCAAAATGGGCCTCTAGCCCCTTAATGCATGGCTCCCTGAGCCCTCTAGTCTTGGTGGAAATGAAGCTTGAGGTTGAAAAAATGTGATGGAGCACAATTGATGTGACCATGACACTAATAGCTCATGTGCAGTCCATGTACCTCTCTATACAACTCTGTAGCCTCCATCTAGAGTAGTGTCTCACGCTCCCAAGTATGTATAGATCCTCCTAAAGCTACTTCACCTAGGGATCTGCACTTTTCCTCATGACTTCCACCTGCCCTCCGATGTCATTGAGTTGGCTCTACGAGGTGTCACATTCCCTCTCGACACTCTTTTCCTACATCATAGCCTAATCTCACTTGATAAAGGAAGTGCAAATATTGATCACATGCTAATCCTATTGCTTAATCATAATGGTGACATCAACAATCCTCTACATGACCTCTACCTGTGCCTCCTTGTATGTGATCCTCAATTGTACAATAGGCTTAAAAAAGTGGGCATCTCACCCTACTGATGTCAGATTGTACATGTCAAGGATGCTCCCCTAGACTAGCATGATCGAGGCCACCTAACAGACACATTGCTTGATAAATTTGATCCACTCTTCTGTGTCCACTACAACCACAAAGTAGTAGACACTTTCAATACCAAATGATATAAATATAAAACATGAGCACATATATATATGAGATGAAATTGAAACATAAGTTGCTAAAAGGAAATAGCACAAATCATTCTCATACCTAGATCCCTAGCCTACTAGTGTCGATCTAGAGGAGGTGCAATGCTAGGACCTATGCCTTCTATTGTTGCTGCTACCATCGTAGGTGGGATGCTAGCTATCAAAGGAAGTGTCGATGAGACTAGGACAACTACTGGGGGAAATGAAATCCTCCACCATTGTCTCAGTCTCTTCATCACTTTTCCAACTACCTCATCATCCTCTTTGTCACCACCTCTACAGTGATCCTCTCCCCTTCCTCCTCCTTGCCCCTATGCATTGGTATGTGCTAAGAAAATCGGGGAGGGACCTTCTATCACCCACCATGCTCTATACCTACAAGTGACCCCAACATCATTGATCATTAGCATTGTGGGTTGATCATCATTGTCTGACCTATCATTGCTAACAACGATGTATACTATGGTCAAATGATGATGATTACCCAATTTCCTAGTGCTCCTCACTAATTAGATGAGTGAGGGAGGAGTCAAGGGGATAGTCTAAAAAATCTTGAACTATCAAGCGACACTATGCCATTAATAAGGGACTAATATAATTAGTAGGCCTTTCCAAGAGAAGATTGTGTTGCATATGTCATAGTTGCCACCTATTTTTGGCCCACCCATGCCTCTATGTGGATGCCATATCACCTCATGCAACCACAAATAATCCATATGAAGCCACCAAAAATGTAGATATTTGTACATACAGTCACATACCATTGGGTACATGTGTGTCATTGGGGTAACAGGGGCCACACCCTAGGGAAACCTAACTGGTTGGGTAGCTATAATGTGTGGAAAAGCCCACACCTATAGGAGTGTGTAGGTTGTGAGGCTGGAAAACTTACAATGTATATATTTCCCTAACTCATGGTATAAATGGGTGAGCATTATGCGGCCCCAAGAAAAAATGGTTTTCCACTCCATCTCATGAATAACATGGACAAGGCCCCTATGTAGGTGAGAGCCTCACCCTTCCATAGCAGCTCAGAGGGCGACTATGACTACCATTTCCCTTTGGATAAGTGGGACTACCACTCGTCCCTGCTCAAACCACTATATGTAGATGTGGTCAATGGTGTCATTAGGCTTTGTACACCTAGTGTAATACCATTGGCCCTCTAGGTCCTCTGAAGTTGACCATGTATCATCGTAAGCCATCCACTATCAATAGATGGGTAGGCCAATGATTTGGTACACATAATTGAGCATGACTTTCATCTCTCTTGTGAGCAGGTGGAACTAGGAGGTAGTCGTATCCCACCACTCTATTAGTTCCATGAGCATCAACAAGTGATATATCATATCTAGGAGGGTATAGGCCCACCACAACCCCACATGTTGAAGATGGTCTTGGTCATTTGGATGCATCTATGTGGCATAATCCAAAAGTGTAATAAGAACATGCCCACCAATGTGCTCTCACATCTCTAGCTAATCTTGCAAAGGAAACAAGATGCACATCAAATCCATCTAAATCATGAAATTATAACTTCTACATCAAAAAATTTCTAAGTTGGCCTCTAAGATGGAGGAACGTCATGTAGACATCTGCACAATGCATTGGCATCTAAGGTCGACTGCCATGAATTCTTCCAAGATGATAGTGCACATGGTGGATGTCAAGATGGTTAGATGTCACCAATGTACCATCACGATGATAATGCATCGACCAGACGCCTCTACACCAGGCAGATGCCTATATTACTCTCAAGTTGAAAAAACCCAAAAAAATGCCTAAAAATGAATATCAAGGGTCATATTCTTTGTACGTCATCAATCGTGTCACCCTCATCTATGGCCCTATGTATCTACTTGATCTTGAGGTCCATCTGATCACATCTATGAGAAATTTTTCTAACTTTTCTTTCACAAAATTCAACAATTCGCTCATGGTGAATAGTGAAAATGACCCTTTTGTGGGCCCTCCCAAGTACATATAGGTCATTTTTGGCCCATTTTTTCCAATGTGCATGGTTCTTCTATTCTTCCTATTTTCACCCCACCTCACTGGCGATAAAAATAGGATGGGGCGTATACTCACCTCTTCATTATATTTTTCTTCTAAACCACCGACTTTTTCTTAAGAATTCTTCTCACTGTCGTAGCTTCTTCCAATTTTTGAACTAACCTAAATTTGAGTTTTGCAAAATGAAACTTCACATCTGATGTTGTGGTTTCTCATTGAGCTCAATCACTGGAAGCATCATCAATATCTTCCTTCTTGACCTCTGTGGCCTCTACAGTATCCTTTTTGGCATGTAAATCTATAAAATTTTCAATTTATTTTGTTACACAAATATTTTTTTTCTACTTTAGTGTAGCTGATTTTCATGAAAACCAACTCACTAAAGTGGGGGAAAAATGAAATTTCATAAAATTGCACCTCATGGTAATTTCACATTTGCATATTTGGCCCCCCACATTTATGGCAATAGCCTTATGACTCAAAATTTTATGACTTCAACTCCATAAGGGGAAACAATGAAGCATCAATAGTATGCCACCTCATTTCTTGAAAAGTTATGAGTTTGACCCTTGCACGACATGTGGGCATCTATGCAATGCACTTGCGTCCCCACACTTTGCAAGTTCAAACGAGGGAATCTAAGGAGCCTTTACATTTGACATGTGTCATTTTGGTAGAATATCAAGTGGAAGGGCTAGTCCCACCCATGCAACTTCACAAAACCCTCTTTTTCACTCTCATTTGTATTCATTCTAAATCTCTCTCACTCCAACTTACTCTCTCCCTTTTATCTTCTATAGGACATCTCTATGGTGAAGCTCTATTAGATTTACATCTCATCAACAATCAAGGCTCTCTTGCAAGCACTCACGTCACATCTATCAAGCCAAGAGGGAGCCATAGACTATTGGTAATGCTCTCTTGATTTCTTGTTTATTTTATAGCATATTTGATTGTGTCTATATCTCATGATATGGGTTCTCCTCCAAAGTGGGGTTTTCTTTTATCACTTAGCTATCTATTTCATGATACGGGTTCTCCTCCATCATGGGGTTTTCTTTTATCGCTCATTGTTTCTACTTTACTTTGTGTCTTTTCTATTCTCTATCTATCTGGCTATTTGTGGAGGTGGAAACACCAAAATGAGTGTTTGACTGAGGAAAGCCTCGAAACAACCCCAACATTTTTCCTCGTTCACCCTGTGTGTAGGTTGTTCATGTGAAGCTTCACGGAAGTCTTTGAAGCACAGGACATTCTATGAGTTAATATCTCACCTCTTTTGTCATTTACTTTCATCCTTGCTTTTGGGGTTGGGGCCCTAGCTCGGTTGGCTAAATCTTTCCTGTTGCAGGAGGTTGGTCACGAGGTTTCATCTCCCCCACCCCCATGGTACTGGAGGGCGTGTCGCACCAGCACCGTCAGTAATGTTAAAAATTTTACCAAGTGCACTATAGTTTATAGGGGGTCATGCTACCAAATTCCTACAGTCTAAAAAAAAAAACTTTCATCCTTGATTTTTGTTAAATCAATAGAATAAGTAGACCTGGGATTATAAGTATTTAATAGTTTCTTTGAGTTTTATACAAGGGTTTAACTCTTTGTCTATACAAGATGCCAGCACATCCTTGAGATGATAGTACAGGACGTTGTCGTCCTACTCTCTTTCCGGTGTCCTTTAGTCGAGAGCTTATCCTCTTGTCCCAAAAATATTTGCAATCTTCTCTTTCATTTCCCCAAGTCCTTTATCTGTGATCATATCAAAAACTCTATTTCAATACATTTTTGCAATCTCTTTCATCTTGAACCTTTGTCACTTGAGTCTTGCCATTGAGGTGACCAAGGGTAATTTTCTCCCTTTAAACCCTATTTGTCTTGGGACTTGGGAATTGTGAATCCCCTCCTTCACAAATTCAAAGGATGAAAACCCTTTTGGTTTCTAGGAAAGAGCAAAGGACAAAAAAAAATTGTTCTTTGAGATGGTTTCACCCAAGAATTGTAGTCATGCGAAGAAGATTGTATTTATTTTTTATTTTCAATTATAGAAGCCTAAAAATGTCTTAAGACATTCTTCTAATTCATCATTTCATATTATCATCACACATCACACATTCTTATAATTTATCATTTCCACTCATTATCACTCATCACCCCTTTCATCATTATTAATTAAATAATTTCCAATTATTTGATTAAACTAACCCATTTCACTTCATTAATTAAAAAAATATTATTATTTAATTATTTCATCCTTTTTCCCTTCATTGCCTCTTTTTCAATTATTTAATTAATTAAATCATTTTCCCTCATGCACTTTAATTAAATATTTTTTAATTATTTAATTAATTCCAATTAATCTTCTTATCCACATAATTAAATAAGTTTAGTTATTTAATTAAATCATGCATTCTTTCTTATCTCCCATAATTAAAAAATTATTTATTATTTAATTAGCTAATTATTCCTCCAAAATTAAATATTATTTAATTTATTTAGTTTGTGCATTCCTCTAAAAATAAATAAAATACTTGTTTTATTTATTTCCTAACAATAGCATGTCTTATCTTTATTCTTCCAAATCCTCAATTTAAAAACCAAACAAATGACCATGAAGAGGGGTTTATATCAACTTTGAGGCAACAACAATTTTTTAAGAATTGTCAAAATTCCTTAGTCCTCAAAATCGTATCAAAAATATTGATTAACAAATTACTATAGATCCAATCAGCATCTTGTAGAATGATGAAACACCAGCAACCTATCAACTTGGATCACTTACTTTTGTTAGATCAAGCATTCCTATTGATGATAAGACAACCATCATTGATCTCATTACCTTAAAAGTGTCATTGTGCAATCAAAGGCATCACTTTATATTTCTAGAGTCTCATTATAATAAAGGCATCAAAATATGTCAAAAGTTTCATTGTGTAATCATATGCATCATTGCAACAGTCATATGCATTGAAACATGTCAAAAGTGTCATTGTAATTGTCAAAAGTGTCCTTGTAAATTCTAAAACTTGTTAGAAGTGTTGATTTGTGTTTCAAATACGTAAAAATATTGTTAAAAGCATAATTTTGGGTTCAATTGCATCATTGTAACCTGTAACCTAAAAATATCTAAGAAAATCAATTGAACATTAAAGATAGGGATGTGGGTCCCATCACGTGTGCCAAAATGTGAATAGGAATAAATCAAGATTATATAACCAAAGAAAATAACAAATGACTATGAAGATGGGTTTTATATCAACCTTGAGGTAACAAAACATTTTGAAGAACAGTCAACATTCCTTAGTCCTCAAACTCATGTCAAAAATATTGATCAACAAATTACTATAGATCTTATCAACATCCTATAGAATGAAGAAACACTAGTAGCCTATCAACTCGGATCACTAACCTTTTTTAAATAAATATTTATTACTAATGAGAAGATAACCACCATTTATGGCTCTCAACAAAACAAAGAAGAATTGGCACCTTGTTTCCAACACAACACATATCCTATTGTCAATAAATGTAGTATCAAGGAAAAAGGTTAGGTATGCATGAACGGGGTATTTTGGAGCTAGCACAATTTTTCAATAATCCTAAATATTAGATTCTTGGTTATTCATCAATAAATAAATCTAATGGTGTTAGTGGTAACTCCATGATACTAGGGGTAACTTTATCTAATGTGAATATCAACATAGGAGTCATGAATAGTCCTTATAATAAGGTTGTTGCTAGCACTCCAACCATCCACATCATAAACCATCATTCCCAAATCCCTCCACCCACTAATTAGGACCAACAAAAGAATCCTTGCAAAATAAAAGATCAAGGTCAAGTTGTTGAAGCTAATGAATCCAAAAGTCAAAATGGACATGTAAAGTTAAAATGAATCCCAAAGAAAATTGGATCATGTAAGCATACAATCAAAATCAAAATCCAATAGTCAATGAAAATATGGAGCCAAATCAAAAAGGGCCTTCCATATATCAAAAGCGTCCACCTATTTCAAAAAACTCTTCAATACTGGCACACAAAGTGTATGAAAAAGTTGGTCCCAAACACACTCAAAATTCATATCCACACTCCATCATCCACCATCCCAAGATTGGAAAACAAAAAATCTAAAATCCAATCTACCAATAATTTTTCCACATCACATACCTCCCATCAACATCCAACATCCCACTTGTAACATACACCCTTGATTTTTTTTAATTTCACTATATGTTGTTTGTTTGTTTTGTTGATGTGTTTGTGAATATTTCAAATAGGTTTTTTCAACGAAGCATAACAATATAGAGAATATTTCCAAATAAAGAGGGAAACCAATAGATCACAATGCATTTAAATAGAGATAGCAACAAATATTAAGAGCATTCATTTTTATTTTGAAATCAAATGAGTACAATGCTATATCAAACCTGAAATATGAAGTTTCAGACCTAGTAAATGACTTATAACGGTAGCAATACAACATATATCTCCTCCAAAGTCCTTAATGATGAAATTCCACAACCCTTATGAGTTCCATGCCTCCAATCAACAAATCAAATATTAGAAATGAACTAACAGTGAGGTTTATACAATAACAAATCCTTGTCCGGTAATGCTCAAAAATGGTATGTTGCCTAGAGAGGATGATTTTTCTCTAAAAATATGTCCACTAAAACCCTCAAATGATGACTTGAAAGATAGCACCAAGGCATGAGGTACCTATTGTGTGGTCTCACAACACGCCCCAAGACTTTAAGACTTGGGACCCAAGTAAAAACTAACACCTATGGTAGATGTTGGCTAGTTGAAGAGATCATCAGAAATGAAGAGCAAAACGAAATCTTTATTAAAAGAGTACTTCATAATGTAGTGTTCCGAGTACCAAATACTGGGAACCGAGAATGTTGAAAAGGAAAAAAGGTAATGCAAACACTGAGCAAAGTGCTTTGGTTCGATAGCCAAAGTCCAATAAGATGGAAATTCTGGTAAAACCAAAGTCTGGGAAAATTCATGGGTAAAGTTCAATACCGAGTATCGGGTAACGATGTCAAATAAAGTTTTAAAATCTTAAGGTTATTTAATAAGTTTGATACTCTGGTAACCCGGTATATAAAATATAACTTTGCAAGGATTTGTGATATGTTGAAAAGGATGTTATTCATGAGAAATTTAAATGATAATCAATTTAATGATGGTTTTATTTACATGATTTTTTGTTTTTTTTTTTAAAGGGATTTAATGAGTGGAGTTTGTGATTGCAGGAGATGCAAATTGTGATGCAGAGTTCAAGTATGGATGGTCAGGAAAATCAAAGTTGCAGATAGATCCGATAATGTTACCAGGTTCAATGATATGCTTCAAAAGCTCATGCTAGAATAGATTTCCTTATGAAGATACACTAGATACTGGGAAATCGAGACTCTAGAGTTTAAGCATGCAGCAAAGAAGCGTATACATCCTAGGGGTTACTTACTCTTGGAATGTTCAAACTAAGGATGAACCTAAATGTAGGAATGGAAATTACACCTGATCATTCTAAATATATGGGAAGGTCCTACATTTTTTTTAGTGTATTTGTTTGGTTCCAAGAAGGAACCCTGAAAATAAAAGGATGAAAAACCTGAAGTGCTTCAATGTGCTAATTGAAGTTGACCTTCATTGAATTTGGTTGTAATTCTCTTACCAATCACTATATTCCATGTGTCTTGATGTGATTCATCCCTTGGATTTCCACTCATGTATTTTTCTTATCCTATATGTGTCTTATTTCTATAAAAGGCTAGAGGATGCCTTTTTGAAGTTAAGTTCAGAATTTGTGGATGTCAAAAGAGCCAAAAATTCTCTAAGTTTTGTTCTTTTTTCCTATTTTCTAAATCATTCTGATCTAAAAACATTTATGCACGTAGAATTTAATCAATATTAGAGTCAATTTGATAGCCACCTATCTCTGGAATCTTTGTAGTTGGTTTTGTTAGTTTAGTTGAACATGACTATGTACTGCACCATTTAAGGGTACATGCAGAACCTACTCGGTGTCCAAACTAAAACCCATCTCTTTAAAAGTTTGCACCATTTTATATGTATATGTGAAGCAATCTGGTGAAGTATAAAGCAGTTTGCTTTTAGTTGATTAACTCTTTAGAGCATGCATGGAAAATAACCAGGAGAAATTTTAATTTTTAGTACTTTTTATGCTTTATTTTAGAATAGATGTTTAAATTCATGAAAATGTTCCAAAAAATAGATGAATGGATGGAAATTTATTGAAAATCTATCATTTTCTATGAAATTGTTGAATGCTTAAAGCTAAATCTACTTAAGTGATAGCAAAATTTGTGGATATACATGAAATATTATTGCAAATATTTCAATTTCATGATATTATCTTATGATAGAATTAAAACTCAGTATCCAGTACATATGATTTCCAAAAACTATATTCCCTTTAAGATTAACAATAATATCACATCATACCCTGAAGTGAACCTAGTACAGTCATGACCTGACTACCAAAGACTTAGGATTGAATTGAGAAAACCTTTTCATATTAGAATTGATTTCTCCTCTTTTAGGTTATCTTTGTTCTAGATCTTTCAAGATGGATATGATCTTTATGGTTTTCTTGTGATGAATTTATCTACACTTTTGCTATGAGTGACATCATCGTCAACAGTACCCAAAGCACTAACACCCAGAATGAGGATCCAAACACAAACTGAGTTATGAATAGATTTTTCCTTCAACATTGATAAAATATGAGTTTCTAAAACTTTGGATAAAGTATATTAGACATTAGAAAACACACCAAAATTCCTACCAAACACTTCCAAAATAAATCAAACTTCAAACCACACTCACACCTACAAATCAAAATACCACAAAAATCTTCATCTTTCATAGCCCAAAACTCAGTAAATCAAACCTTTGTTGTAGCATAGTGTGATCCCTAAATGGAACCACTCAAATTTGGCTAGGGTGGATTTTTCACCATTGAAACTAGCTCAATATGGGAAGGGTTTTCATCCTCAACACATAGCCAAAGCACTCTAGATTCGTTCCAGCAATATCTTGTTAAGTTGTCAATTTGAAGATGAGCAAATGAGAGCCAAAATGAAACTTTATAGAAAGTGGGAGGGAAATTAGGGAAAAAAATAGGTTTGAAATACTTTTCCCCCAATTCCAATGCCCTCCTTATGAGCCTTTTAAAATTTAATTAATTTTTAAAACCTTATACCTCACTTGGGTGTCCAAATGCTCATAAGGAAACTATTTTGCTTTTGTTTCCTTCTAAAACAATGTTAAATTATAACATTAGGCTCGAAGGTGCTTTAACAATGACCACCAACCCTTTCACTTCATTTATAAAGTTATTTTATAAAAATAACGTAAGTGATTGATAAAAATAAAATATTAAATAATCCAACCTTAGACTCTACAATACCATCTTAGGAATAACACTGTTGAAGTGATATGGACCTCGGACCAACTACCTGAAATAAACTTACTATAAATAGCAACTGTTAAAAATAATAAGTACTCACCAAAACACCAATTGGCACAAAAACTAAAGATCACTAAGATTCCTTGTGGCTTACTATGAAAAGTAAGCATTGCAAATTGGCCACTATTAAAAATAGAAATTCCTACCGAAAACCAACACTGAGCCCAATGTTGGAACTGAGTCCCATAACCAAGTCCAACTAGCCTATAGGAACTCTAGAATATGATAATTGAATATCCCACTACTCAACTACAATAATGGGATATTACATTCCTCCCTCCCAATATCACTCACCCTCAAGCAATCACAACTCAGGATGTTGTAAAATTTGCTCACTCTCCCAAGTAGCATCCTCCATTGGAAAAAATTTCCACTTAATCAAATACTCCTTAATCACCCTTCTCTATAGATTACACTCCCTAACCTCCAATTTAGCCTCTGGAATAAAAATCAACTTTCCTTTCTCATCCAAAGGAGGCAATTCTGTAGAAAGGACCAAATTCTGACCCAATTCCTTCTTATGGCGAGAAACATGGAAGACATTATGCACCTTGCTACTCTCAAGTAGCTCCAACTCATATGCCACCTCTCCAATCATCTTGGTGACTCTGAAGGGACCATAAAATTGAGGCTAAAGCTTCTCTACCTACTCTTATTGAGAGTGGATGACTTGTAGGGCTACAACCTCAAGTATACCATGTCCCCAACCTCAAAAATCTGCTCAATACAATGCTGATAAACATAAAACTTATGTTGATTCTGAGCATTTTGTATGTTCTCTCTCAGAGGCCTCATGATTTCCTGACTCTCCTAAAGAAGATCTCTAGCTCTACGCACCCTACAATCTCCAAAAAGTAAATCAACAAAGTTGGAATCTTCATAACCATATAATTCCATGAATGGAGACATCTGAATAGACATATGGAAGGTAGAGTTGTAGCAATACTCTCCTAAGTGTAACCACTTAACCTATTCATTCTACTACCCAAAAACATAGTTGTGCAGGTAACCTTCCACACATTTTTTCACCACCTTAGTTTTCCCATCTATTTGAGGGTAGTAACTAGTGCTATGGGTCAACTTTGTACCACATAATTAGAATAATTCTTTCCAAAAAAAATTCATGAACTTGTTGTCTCTATCACTAATGATGGTATTAAGTGTTCCATGAATCCTAAACACCTCCCTAAAAAATAAATCTACCACTTGTATTATTGTAAACCCTGCTGATGGAAAAAAAAGTGAGAAAAATTATTCAATCTATCCACTACCACATAAATATTGTCCTTTCCCTACACCTTAGGAAGCCCTATGATGAAGTCCATTTATATGCTTTCCCATTTCTGAGTAGGGATGGGAAGGGGTTGCAATAAACCAGCAGAATAAGTATGTTCATTTTTGTTGTGTTGGCATACTTGGAACTCACAAAAATACTTAAGAATGTCATCCTTCATCCCCTTCCATGAGAATCTCTCACAAATTTTCTTGTATGTATTATAATATCCAAGATGGCCAATCATAGGAATGTCATGAAAATCCTTAAATTTGTGCACTTTCACCTTAGATTCAGGAGCCAACCATATCTTATCCTTGTAATAAATGAGACTATCCCTTATCTAGTACTTATCATCCTATAATGACCCATAAAGAATGTTGTTGGTTAGTGCATTCTTGACATATGATGCCTCTATTTTATCCTTCCAATCTATTGATATGATTGAAATGGAACACAAATGTGGCCTTCTAGATAAAGCATCAACCACTACATTCTTCTTTCCTTTGACATATTCAATGTCAATGTCATACCCCTAAAGTTTACTCACTCATTTCTACTACCTCCCATTAAGAAAGTACTTAAGGATGTTATGATCAGTTTTCACTACTAATCTACCCCCAACCAGGTATTGTCTAAACTAGGCAAGAGCATGCATGATTGCCAACATCTCCTTATCATAAATAGAATAATCTCTCTCACCACCTCTCAACTTCTTGATCTCAAAGGATATAGGATTTTTACTTTGCATGAGGACAAGTCCTATTTCCACACTTGAGGCATCACACTCAAGCTCAATAGGCTTGGAAAAATAAAGAATGGCTAAAACTAGGCATGAACTCATCAGCTATTTAAATCTATCAAAGGATTTTTGTGTTGTTTCAAACCAAAAAAATTCTCCCTTTTTGGTCAAATCAGTGAGTGGGGCAGCCAACTATGAAAATCCTTTGACGAACCTCCTATAGAAACCACAAAGCCCAAACAACCCCTTCAAATGTGTGAGGTTTTTTGGTGGAGGCAAATCAAGAATAGTCTTGATCTTTTTAGGATCAACACTAACTCCCTTAGAATTGATAATGTGCCCAATATACAACTTTTTCATGCCAAACTCGGACTTTGACTCCTTTGTAAATAGGGAATAACTCTCCAAGATACTCAAAACCTCATCGAAATTCCTCAAGTTCTCCTCCCATGATCTACTATAAATAATAATGTCATAATATCAAGACAAACTTATGCAACTACTAAAAAAAAAATTCATGCAAGACCGAAATGTGGTAGGAGCATTAGTCAATCAAAAGGGCATAACAAGGAACTCGAAGTGACCAAAGTGGCATTTGAATGTTGTTTTATCAATGTCCTCCTCTCCAACTCTAATCTTATGATAACCATACCTCAAGTCTATTTAGGAAAAATAGATTGCTCCAATGAGCTAATCAATCTATGGGATGGGGTACTTGTTTTGTATAGTCTTCTTGTTAAGTGTCCTATAATCTATGCACATGTGCATAGTCCCATCTTTCTTCTTCACTAGCACCACTAAAGAAGCAAATGGAATCTTATTCAGCCTAATATGCCCCATGTCCACAAGCTCCTTGATTGTCTTCTCTATCTCGTCCTTATGTCTCTTAGGGTGCATGTATAGTGTAGTGATAATAGGCTCAATCCCCTGCTCTAACTCAATGATATTCTCTATGCCTCTACCAAAAGGCCTTCTTGGAGGTATATTGCCAAAAATATTTCTTCGCTTCGATAGAAAACCTTGTATGTCAGGTGGATAGGAACACTTCTCAATAATCATGGGCATGACCATGAATTTGATTTCTCACTCCACTTGATCATGTCTAAAAATCCTCTCCATGTGCTTGAAGGAAACCACACAATTCCCACCATTATATATCCTTCTCAATACAACATTCTTACCCTCTAATTTAAACTTCAGCTCCAAATTCTGAAAATTGAGAGTGATCTCACCTAGGGAACATAACCACTAAATACCCATCACTACATCTATTTCCCCAATGCTAACCACAAAGAAACCATCCTTGACTTCATAATTACCCAACTGAAGGTTGAGCTAAGGAATCATCCTAGTACAAGAAATGATGAAACCATCTGCAACCATCACTCTAAAACCATCAACCTCTTGTGTTTGGAGTCCCTTGCGTGCTACAAGTCCCTTATCAATAAAATTGTGTATCCCCTAAATCAATCAAGGCTACCAATTTCTACCCCTTAAGGACTCCTCTAATGCACAAAGACTCATTCTTCTAGAAGCTCTAAATTTGGGAAAGCTTCCCCTCTTTTTGTTGAGAATATGTGTCTCAACCTTGCAATTACATAAGGTATTGTTGATACATAAGGTAATGTTCATCTAATTATGATAGGGAGGGCATGGGGGATCCCCCCACAAGGGGTTCAAGGGGATCATCCCTCCAACTAAGGTCTAGGGGCAGTGCACCCTGGCTGGGCCTCAAGGGTAGCTCCCCCAAAAGGAAAATTTTACTTATATTTTATTATTGTAAATCTAGACCATTCATAATTATGTCTCATATTTGACGGTTGATATTTTATTAGCTTGAATTTCCCTAGAAGGAAACCCTATTTTATGAGGGTGTTGTATTATGGCTATGTATTGCAATGTATTCTGAGAGTCTGATAGCAGTTGTGTTGTCTCTAGATCTCTGAGTGGTGATACTCCTATGAGAAACTTGATCTACAAGTATATTGTAATCTTTATGATTTCTAAATAATATATTGGGAAGCTTTTGGAGTGTAGTATTTTTCTCCTGAAAGGGTTTTCCCCATGTAAATCACTATGTTATGGTATGCATGATATTTATGTCTATTTCTATTTAAGTTTTGTAACTATTAAAGATCTTTAAAAGTTTTACATTATTCTCCTCTCAATATTAGTGTAGGAAGTTGTTCCACTACCTTAGCTTCCTTACACTTTTTCCTCCTATTTTCTAGCCCCTTTAGGAGGCTCTTCCTCTTCTTTCTCATCCAAATCATATTTTTGGTCTAAACTTTCTAATGCAATTTCCTCTACTGAATAATACTCTATCTAATTATCTTCCCCTTTGTGGCACACATATAATACCTAGACCAAGGCTCTTAATAATTAAATCATAGATTCTTCCTCCTAAGGTCATTTATGGTGTCTCCATCAATCCTAGTGACCGATTGTTTTTGTTGATTGGAATCCTTAGTGAATGGTTTCTTATCCTTCTTGTGAATGAATGGATTGTACTAAAAAAAATTCTTAGGGATAACCCACTCCATACTTCACACTTTCTTCATAGCCTCCTACAAGGCTAGAGGTTCAAAATCCTTAATCCAACGCCTAAGTGGCTCCATGAGTCCCTCACTAAATAAAACCACCAATATTCTCTTTGTAATCCCTAAAACCATCACTAAGAGCCTCTGAAATTCTACTATGTAAGCCTCCACAGTGCCATATTGCTTCAACTGGGCTAGCTCTCTGAAATGTATCTTAGGGTCTTTCTTATCAAACCTCCCAATGAGCTTAGTGGTAAACTCATCATACGAAGTGATAAACCAATGACCCAAGGTAACAAGGCCATGGTACCACCACTTGTGTGCTACCCCATCAAGATGTAGAGTGGAAAACTCAATTTCCTCATCCTCCATCATCAGTCTAAGGGCCAATTAATTGTCAAGAATTTGTACCCAACCACTCATTGTGCACTTAGATCACTCCCATCAAAGTGGGCAAGTGTTACCTTTCCAATGTCCTGTTGTAAGTCTCTCTGCACTGCTTGTCCTCTGTGATCAACTCTAGAACCACTTAGCTTCCTCTTTTGATCCAAGAACTCATTGTAAGACAAGTTTTCCTTAATATCTTTAGGAAGAGTGCCATATTTTGCATATCCTTCCATTAAGTTGTCCATAAAAGGTAAGGAAGAATATTAGTCAGGTTGTGGTATCACCTTAGGTAAGAAAGAGGGCTAGAAAGGTCTAGAAAAGTGTTTGATCCCACTATAGTATGATTTCCACCATTGTTCCCTTGCTAACATGTGGAACTACTATCTTCATTTAGCATTCAGTTACCATGTGTAGTGTTAGAAGTAGCATGAACCACAATGTTTTGCCTAATCTTCCCCAGAAATTAAGACACCATGTCCATCATAGTTTCAAAATTCTTCTCAATCCTATCTCTTGGACTCATTGATCTTGTTCTACCTTTTCCCCTATCAACCATGTTACTTGTATTTCTTTCCCCATCACTTGGTGGATCTTGTTGCATCTTTGTTCACTATGAAGACTCCCAATGATCCTTAAGAACCCCTAAGATGGTTTGACCTCCAGGATTAGTGTGGGTTTCCATTATCCTTTCTTTAACTCCCTCTTAAAATACCTCTGAGCTCTCTCACTCATAGAATGGAAGGTGTTGATTGCATGTGACTACATAGTCTAGCAAGAAAAAGTGGCTTTGATACCACTATAACATACACCCCTAATTATTTCTTTTAATTTCATGGTATGTTGTTTGTTTGTTTGGTTGATGTGTTTGTGAGTATTTCAAATGTGTTTTTCCAATGAATCATAACAAAATAGAGAAAATTTTAAAATAAAGAGGGAAACCAATAGATAACAATGCCTTTCAATAGAGATAGCAACAAATATTAAGAGCATTCATTTTCAAATTGAAATCAAATGAGTACAATGTTATATCAGACTTGGAATATGAAGTTTCAAACCTAGTAAATGACTTATAACAACATAAATACAACATCTATCTCCTCCAAGTTCCTCAATGATGATGTTCCAAGACCCCTATGAGTTCCAATGTCTCTAAACAACAACTCAAACATTGGAAATGAACTGAAAGTGAGGTTTATACAAAAGCAAATCCCTATCTAGTAATGCTCAGAAATGGTACGACCCCTAGAGAGGTTGATTTTGCTCTAAAAATTAGTCCTTCACTAAAACCCTCAAATGATGACTTGAAATATGGCGCCAAGGCATCATGTGCCCAAAGCACCAACACCCATAATGAAGATCCAAACACAAACTAATTTATGAATAGATTTTTCCTTCAACATTGGTAAACTTTGAGTTTCCAAAATTTTGATAAAGTATATCAGACCTCAAAAAACATGCCAAAATTCCTACCAAACACTTCCAAAATGTTTCAAACTTCAAACCACACTCACATCTACAAACCCAGATCAAAATACCACAAAAATCTTCATCTTTCATAGCCAAAACTCAATAAATTAGACATCTTGTATCACATTGTGATCACTGAATGGAACCACTCAAATCTGGCTAGGGTGTATCTTTCACCACCAAAACTAGCTTGATATAGCAAGGGTTTTCATCCTCAACATGCAGCCAAAGCACTCTAGAGTCATTCTAGCAGTATCTTGTTAAGTTGCCAATTTGAAGATGAGAAAATTGAGAGCCAAAATGAAACTTTATAGAAAGTGACACGAAAATTAGGGAAAATTTAGGTTTGAAATACTTTTCCCTCCAATTCCAACATCCTCATTATGAGCCTTTTAAAATTTAATTAATTTTCAATACCTTACACCTCCCTTAGGCATCCAAATGCTCTTAAGGAAATTATTTCACTTTTGTTGCCTTCTAAAATAATGTTAAGTTATAACATTAGGCTCCAAGGTGATTTTTACAATGACCACCAACCCCTTCACTTAAGTTATAAAGTTATTTTATAAAAATAACTTAAGCGACTGATAAAAAGCAAATATTAAATAATCGAACCTTAGAATCTCTAATGCCACCTTAGGAATAACACTACTGAAGTGATATGGGCTTGGGACAAATTACCCAAAATAGACTTATTATAAATAGCAACTGCTAAAAATAGTAAGTACTAACCAAAACACCAATTGGCACAAAAATTGAAGAGCACTGAGATGCCTTGTGGCTTACTATGAATAGTAAGCATTGCAAATTAGCCACTGCTATAAATAGAAAGTCCTACTAAAAACCAACACTGAGCCCAATGCTAGCATTTAGTCCCCTAACCAACTCTAACTAACCTATGGGAACTTTGGAATAGCCTAATTGAATATCCCACTGCTCAAGTGTGAGAAGGGGACATTATAGGGAAAAATTTAGTGGTGAATCTTCACCAATTGGCGAATTCTAGGAATCGGCCAATTCAAAATTGATGAATTCCTCACACCCAACAGGGTGTCCAAATCACCTGAATTTTATGAACTATAGGTCCAATGCATGTCCATTCGCCAATGATTTTTTTCATGAGGCATATTTAAGCAACAAATTCACCATTTTCAAACTACGCATTTCAATTAGACCGACTAATATTCTTGACTAGAATCCCAAAAGCATTTAATAAAACACCTACATATTTCCAATACTATTAAAACAACATTGTATCAGGACCCATTTCGCCTATTAAAATTTACAAATAGTTGCTTGTGAAGACCCATTTCACCAATTAAAATTTATAAATAGTTGCTTATGAGGACCTATTTCACCAATAACATTAAAAAATAACTACATTTGAGGACACATTTCTCCTTGAAAATTACAACGTATCATTGTATAAGCACACAGGATTTGCCAAATTTTTAATATACCATTTAAAAATCCCATAGAATTCACCAAATATGTAATCATGGATTGATATAAATACAATTGAAAGTTTCATTTATTCTTACACATTTTGTTCAGTTCTAAGGTTCTACATCTCCATTCAGAAGTCAGCAAAAGCCGAAAACGTAGACTTAAAAGTGAGTGATCATTTCTTCATAGTGCTATTATTTATAATAATAAGTTTTCTTTATCTCTTTTCCATTCTTGCTTCAGTTGTAAAGATGATATTGAGTAGGGAATGGGATCGATCTATATTATTATTCTGTCCTTAAATAAGAAGACATTTTTTCCAGTTTTTATTCGAAGTGAGAGATACATATGTCGAGAAAATCAGAGATCAATATGTTGAGTGACTCGAGCAACAAGGGTAAGGCTCATGTCACTCCTTAGGGTGGTGAAGAGACTCTTTCCACTTCTCAGACTCCTACCGCTCCTCAGGGTGGTAAGACTTTTGCCACTCCTTAGGGTGGTGAAGAGATTGGGAGGCCATCAAAATGCCAAAAACTTAGATGTACCATACAGTCCTACTTTGGAATTGCCAAAGCTTCTGATCCATCAGGTCAAGATGGAGCTACATCATCAACTCTTCCACCAAATATTGGTAACATTCACAATACCTCACTGCCATTGGAAGGCCAAGTTGAGATTTCCATTGATTTAAATTAAAATGTATCAAATCGGGATGGCAATACCGCAGAAGATGTTCCAAGGGATACCCTGGCCTATTTAGCTAGAATGAGATAATTGACTTGGATGAGGATGATGATCTTGGTAGAAAGAAAAGAAGAAGCAAATAAAAAACGGGGCGCGAGTGGGAAATGACAAGGAATTTTCAACTTGCTTGGTTGTCAAAGTACCCATTCATGGTACTAGTGGGAATTGACAATGCAAATGATATTGAAAAGGAAACATTGGCCAAATGTATGATTTGTAGTTGGAAATGTGGAAGAGCCAAGACATTGCAACTAAAGATTAACACTATAGAAAATCATATCAGTAAATTTTATGAAAAAAAATCATAGACAGAAAGGAACAATTAGTTGTACGATGGAAATCAAAGGAAGAATGTCTTCATGTTAGGTACGTCATAGATTATGAAGAGCATGAAAAAAGAATGTCAAACATTGTTGCATGTAAAGGTACACTTGAGGCTCAATTTGGAAAAGCAATGGAAGCAAGAAATATGTCAAAAACTACTCAGATGAGTGTTATTTTTATTTTTTATATTTTGTCTAGAGGGCATCCTATGATAGACTACCCATAATATTTTGGTTTATTATCTTTTTTAAATGTTCCTCGCTATCCATTGTCACATTGGTCAGTAAATGTTGGATGGGAATGGGAAAACTGTCTTGCTACAGTTGAAAAGGAAGATTTAAAGGAGAAAGTAAAAGAGTCAAATTTCATTGCATTTTCTTTAGATGAAGTTACTACGGTAGACAATACTTCTTGGGTTTGTATGCATTTGTATACTGTAGAATGACATGTTCAACAAGCTCATCTTCTTTGTGTTCATAAAATGAAGGATAGTTCAACATCGCAAAATATATTTGAACTAGTCAAGAAATCTTTGAATGAAATTCCAGGTATGGATGAGTTGACAATTGCCAAAAAGTTGGTGTGTGTAGGAGCTGATGGAGCTATAGTGATGCAAGGTCAAAGGGTCGATGTTTTCACAAAGTTACAAACTACTTGTGCACCATACATGCTTGGCATTCACTGCATGGCCCACAAAATGAATTTAGCATTCAAAATTGTATGCAAATTTCCTACAGTATCAAAACTTGAAAATCTAGTCTGTGAGATCCATGCATACTTCTACTGAAGTCCCAAACATTTCACAAAATTTTAAAATTTTGTTGAGGGAATAACACCAGGAAACAAGCTTCTCAAGGATTTTGATACCAAATGGATCTCCCTACAAGGACCAGTGCAATGAGTTCTTTCAGATGATCAATCCTTAATTGGAGTGATGTACAAGCATCGCAACACAGTAGACAAAGCTCCTCACCTCTTACATAGGTTAAGCGATATAGAGACACTCTTGAATTTAGCTAGTCTTCTCCCCATGTTGGATGAGATGAGAAATCTTGTGAAGAAAGACCAAGACATAACTATGTATATTAATGAATATTCCATTCTATGTAAACATACATGCTTGGCCCTCGATCATTTATATCTAGATCTAACACAAGATGGCCCAAATTATTTCATGTGGTAGAAAATTACTTATTTAAATAATTCTAATAATTATTTATAGTTTAATGCAAGTAGGCACCTATGTATCTATGTACATGGATATGAGATACCAATGTACCATTGTAAGATAGCCAGGTGCTCTAGTAGAGAAGTAGTTGTTAAGGAGGGAGATTTTAAAGGAATTGTTAAATTTGTTGGTGATAATTTGAAGGAAATTGCAAAAACTCTTTCCTCAAAGATACGTGAAAGATTCCCTCGACATGAAACACTTGAAGCCATGGGTATTGTGTATTCTCAATTTTGGGAAAACCAAGAGAACCCAAAATATTTTCATGATCAAGTAAAAATCTTGATCGAACAATTTTTGAAAAGTGTAACATATAATGAACAAAAAATAGAAGGAATTTTAAATGAAGCTAAGCTTAGAAAACAATTTGGGAGATTTGCAAAAACTATGAGGGACCAGTATAAATCCATGGGAAAGGAGAAGGTCTTTGAACTGAGATCAATAAAAAAGGTTTGGACAAAATCAGGTCAGAGTGAAATATTGCATGGTTCAATATCAGAATATTTCAAACTTGTTGATTTATTTCAAACAATGATGTTGGGGTCGGTGGAGGATGAGAGAGTTTTCAATACATTGGGGTTTTTGAAATCAAAGTTAAGAAACAAACTAGACAAGAATTTGGAAAATTGCTTGAGGTTGAAAGCAACTGTGTATAATGTCTTTAATTTTCCTTTTGAAATGGTACTCACAATCTGGAGGTCCACATGTGAAAGAAGAAGGATCGGGTTGTGCAACACTCCAATTCCAAACACCAGTACTAGTGGCAATGCAATTGGGACAAATGAAATTGACAAAAATCACACAATGAATGTTGAATTTGAGACACAGGTCGAAGAAAATAAAGAGAAGACTTGGAATCAAATTCAAGATGACTCTTTTACTTTATCTGATGATGAACGTTAGTTTGAGGACCCTGACTCTATTTGGGAAATGGAAGAGAATTAGCAGCTTTTAGGTATTTATACTGCACTTCATGGATCAGTTTCCATTGTTCCATACTATAGTTGATGATATTTTATATTGTATTCAATGAAATTGTGAATCATTGCACTTCATGATATTTTATTTTATATTGCACTTCACGAATCATATTCCAAAGTCAAACTATAGTTGATGATATTTTATGTTGTATTCCATGAAATTGTGATATTTTATATTTTATATTGTATTTTATTTTTATATTAGTTTGTACATAACATTCAATGAGGTGTCAAATGAGGGATCATTTGAAAGTCAAGATAAGTCAATAATGTCGTGTGGTCACTGAAACTTGGAACCTTAGAACCAAAGTTTGAAGTTTTAAAGTTTCCAAAACCTCTGATCCACCGACTAGAAAGATGACCAAGAAAGAGTTGCAACTCAACAAAGTGAACCATCAACCAAGTCGGGGAATAGGGAAGTTATGAAAGTTTAGAACTTCGTGACAAGGTTATAAAACTCTGAGGACTAGTGACTAAGCTTATTTTTCTCTCTTATTTTGATTCTATTGTCTCTCCATCTGTAACATTTTACATGAATTATTAATGAAATCTAATCAATGATATTTCATTAATCTTCTTTATCATTAATATTATGCAATATGCATTAATGTATGTTTTAATTTTGGCTCTGGTTTAATGAACCAGTTAAAGTACCTTGATTAAATCATGAATTCATATAATTTTTTAGTGGATCTGCTAAGTAGTCATGGAGATTGATTATTGATGTGTGAATTGTAATGCAATTTCACTAAGATTATAGATGCCTAGAAGTAAAATCACCTTATAGTTCTTATTTTAATTGTGTTTAAAGTAAAACTTGAGCATGTACTCAACGATTCATCACTCAACTCAATGCTTATTAGATTAATAACATATTAACAATAGTATTAGTAGCATATACAGCAATGAACATCAGCAATTGTTTAAAGTGTATCTAGAAGTTGAAACCACTACCAAAATTTTTCTTCAAATCTAATAAATAATATAGATAATTGAACATCAACACATTACTAAAGTCTAAATTTGAGATTTTAATTTGATTATCACATGAAGGAATACATAGAGGCATTAGCAATGCAAAATATTGCTCAAAGACAACTCTACACAGAGCTAAGTTAGAACTTGGAAACTCATATTATCAAAACTTAAATCATTGCATCACCTTTTCTAGCAACTTCCACTCTTCAGGTGTTGGAATTGTCATTTTTTCTAATTGATGTTGTTTGACCTGAAGATTTTTTAAAAATTCATGAGTCAAATTGGAACCTGTATTGGATTCTTCAGTCAATTTTGTGTTCAAGGTTAGCAATGGTTTGATGGAATCCAAATAGGTCACCACATCTAGGTTCTGAGGAAACTAGTCCAAATCAATCTTCTTTGCATCCTCCATCTTCTTTTTGAAATCATTATTTCCAATGAATCGCTCATTTGAGTCAAAAGCCTCTAGAAAACCAAGCTCTATGAAGTTCCTTACCTTTTCATCCACTTTCTTCATCTTGTTTGCAGCCAAATGCAAATATTCCTTTGTTTCACGCATTCCCAAACACTTTTCAATGACAAATGACAACGTCATTGATGTAGCAAGCCAATTAGTAATCCCTTTTGATTTCAAAACATTGTCACTAGCTTTGTAGACTATTTGTTGAATTTGATTTTCTAATTTCTCTAATGCCAGCATGTTTTTGTTGTCCATTAAATATTTTCTGAGCTTATTATGATGTTATTTGATAGCACCAATCAATTGAAACATCTCACACAAATGATTAATCCCATGCATTATTTCATCCCAGATATTTTTTTTCATATGCCTCATTGTTTCTCTACAAAATGCAGATAACTTATTTTGGCAAGACTTAATTTCATATTTTGCTTCCATCAACTTTGCCTCCAATATTTCATTTCTTTTTCTCTCCTTCTCCAATTTTTGTTCCCATTGTGCATTTCCATTTTCAATGCTTAGTCTTAATTTTTCTGAAGTGGATTTTTCCTCATCATATTTCTGGTTGCTCTCATCTAGCCTTTGCTTCAGTTCATTCACTACAGTCTCATTATCCTTATCCTCTTTTCTTGTTGAAGTAGAGGTAGATTTTTTAATTATTTTTTCTAATTCATTGCTCTTGTTATCTGCTACTTTCCTCTTTGCTTTCTCATTTTCTAGGTCTACCTGTAACTTTTCAATTTGAGTCAGCAACCTTTTTTTCTCTCTATCTTTCTTTAGCAATGATGTGTACACCAATTTATTGTTCTTCTTTGATACATTAATTTTGTTAGTATTTCTAAGTCTAGAAAAATCCAATTAAAAAAATTTCAACTTGAATTCAAATGGAACCATCTAATTTGCTAGTTTGTTTTGAATTATGGGAACAAGAATTGTGTACTCCATGATTTCTTTACTTGTGTCAAATGTGGGTAATACCATGGTTGTTGCAGGATCTAAAGTTAGATCAGACACATTCTCCATTAGTTGCTTCTTTTCTTTTTTATTCAATTATCATTTCTTTTTAAACTCTTCAATGTAATCAAAACCTGAGGATGCAGGAACAATGGAATGCTTGAATGGCAAAGGAATAGGAGTACTTGCAATTGCTAATGATGTCACATCTAGACTAACTAGAATTGAGGGAGTGCCTGGAAATAACTCCTTTATGGTGGATCCACTAGTAGTGTGACTTGGAGTTGGACCTATCAAAATCCTTTGCCTCTTTTGTATGCCTTAATCACCTAGTGTTTTTGTGGTATATTGTGTTGTTGTCCTCTTTTGTTTAATTTGTTGTTGTAGCACATGTTGACCACTACTAGTACTACTACCCATACCATTGCCACCAAAGGCAGTGCCAATTTCACTAATCCCTCCACCATGGGCATGTCCTAGTTGTGATTGTGCCTGACCATGAGGATGATGATTTGAAGCTCTAACAAATTGACCTATATGCCCTAGGTCTACTTTTTCACCTCCACCCCCAAGGCCATATTTATCAACTAGTTTTCTATGCTCTACATCTATTTCCATCCAAGGGCCTTGTCTTTGGGACCCCAAAGGACCACCTTCATAACCCATTTTTTCAACTATGGCTACTCTTGTAGTAAATGCTTCTTTTGTGGCCTCACTTAAACCAAGTTTTAAATTGACATGGCTTTCTTCTTCCCTATCATCATTAGATTCATCATCACTTCCTTCATCTTCTCATTCATCTGGATGCTCTATATTCCATAATTTTCTAAACTCAAGATCTTCTTTGTTATCTTCATACTTTGCAAGAGCTCGTGGACTACCTAGCTCCTTCCTCATAGACCAAAAGGCAGTAATTTTTTATCATGACCATTTTTTTTATGTAACTTCCTTCTCTAGAGAATATGGAATTTTTACTCTACTAGATGGTTTGTGAATTTTTTCATAAAAATTGTTTTACCTCCTAATTGTTTATCAATGCAATGCCATAATTTATGTTAACAATTGTTCAAAAGAAATACCATTCTCATCATCACTTTTTTCCATTGCTACTTTGACCTCATCCCAAGAATCCTTGTTTCTCAAGTTTTCAAGCAAGGGTTTACTTTGATGTTGAATTCTACTTCCAGCATTCTTATTGAGCACAATAATTGATTTAATGGTGTCACATGGATCATACTGCCAGTGACAGATAGCATCAAAATCAAAAAAAATCAAAAGATCATGTGCCACACTAAATTCTTTTCTATTGAATGTGATCCCTCCACATGAAAAAAGTAAAGAAGGAAACAAGGTCTTCTACCCTTGACCACTAAGGTGTCTTTCATCAATACTTTGCATTTGCCTTACATATTCCAAAGAAAAAACCCTTTCTATCACATGTATTGGAGTTTTGTATGGTTGTACTTCTAATCCATAAAATCTTACCACAATATTTTCTTTCATTAAGCACCAATCAGCCAATTGTATTTATTTTCCTAGTTGAATGTAGTTTCTACATGACATAGGAAATCTAGGCATTGGAGTATT
The DNA here is from genome assembly GCA_007258455.2 of Sequoia sempervirens. Classification (NCBI taxonomy): domain Eukaryota; kingdom Viridiplantae; phylum Streptophyta; class Pinopsida; order Cupressales; family Cupressaceae; genus Sequoia; species Sequoia sempervirens. The sequence continues at coordinate 574,219,886 of VDFB02000015.1, read as the reverse complement.
TGTAATTGCTTGATGCAATGGAGCTAAAAAGTCATCTACAAAATGACTATAGTTCCTTTGAGAATCATGCATCCTTATTATAGTGGTCCATTCATATACTGGAGCCATTTTCTTTGATTCAGCATTACTATAGAGTTGAATCTAAAGCTTGTTGGTCTGAAACATTCCTCTAAATTTGAATAGAAAAAGATAGCACAAGTAGGTTGTGAACCTAAATGTCTTGGTGGAACCTCCTTTAATCATTAAAAAAAAATTATGCATGGATTCTACAATGTGCCCAATAAAATTATATTTGACATGTGGAACATGATAATGGATATTATATACTATTTCAAGGAGGCTTGCACCCACTTCCAAATTGCTATCCAATTTAAGGAAAAATGATAGCATGGAAATAGTATCATGAACCCATGGTTTAAAAATATCTAAATCATAAGGAGGCTTATGATCACCTTTCAATTTGTTTCTATCATGAACTATTCTATTTAAGAAATATTTTTTCTCCATTTCATCGACTGCTTCATAATCACTAGCAAGCTTTTCTAGGTCAATGTGGGCATTTCCAAATTCTTCAATTGTAAACCCTAAGGCCAACACTTTTCCAAGTTCTTTTTCATTAATGGATAACAATTCTTCTTTGCTATCTTTATTAACAATTACTCTTGTGTTATCATCATAATTTAGGGCACATACCATGATAAATTATGGGCAAGGGAAAACCTCATGTAACATCATGTGCCCTAATCCAGTTACCCACGGTGCACTGATACTATTAACTTGCATTTGATTTGCAACCTTATTCTCAGATGAAAATATAAGTTTTTAGGTACACCTGCCATAGGTTTCATGATCATAAATACCATGGTATTCATCAATGAAACCTAGGGTTTTAAGCAATTTTTCATAATGTATTTTTTATTTGACATTGCTGTAGTGGTATTGGTGGTAGACATGTTGATAAAATCAACAATGTGAAATTTGTGAATTCCCTATTAGTCCTTAATTTTTCTTAATTCTTAAGCCTCTTAACCCTAAACCTAAACTTCAAAGTTTGACAAAATAATATTTTAAGAAATGTCAAGTGATGAAACGTAGCCACGGGAATTCTTTAACTTACCTGGATTTTGAATTTTGATTCTTGAAGTTGAAACTGGGTTGAAACTTGAAATTGGGTTACTAGAATGGCTTTGTTGGAAGTGGAACTATGGAACCCATAACAGGGTGGTGCACTGGAATGAGCAAACTGAAGACTAAAATCTCCCCATGTGTTGACCCTCTAACTTCAAAATAAAATCACTTAGCAATAGAAAGTGTTGTTTTTTCTAATATTAAAGTGAATGACACCGAAAGGTCTACTCGTTACTTACAGACTACACAGTACACAATTAGGTAGTACATGGCTGGTCCAACATTTAAAACAAGCCATTAATGATTTACTCTTGCATTGACATCAAATTCTAAACCATTGATCTTTGTTAATCTAATGGTTATAGGGTGATTCTATAGGTTTAAGTTCGCAAGCCTAGCACTCTGTGCATTTCATTCTGAAATGCAACTACAACCATACATCAAATGTTCATTGAATGGTTGAGTAATTTATGATATAAATAATAAACATAAAATATTTATTTTAAATTTTCTTTAAACTTTAATGTGCTAGGATTGACATCAAGGCCAAGGGGCCAAAACCTTAACATTGCAAAGGCCTTAATAAAATGAATTACAATGTCACATTAATAGCACATTGTACAACCATTAATAGCACTTAACTTGTAAAGGACTTAATAAAATGAATTACAATGTCACATTAATAGCACAACCATTTATTTTATTACAACTAAATTACAATGTCAAATTATTACATAGTACAAATACAAATGTAAGTGCAAGTGCCAAGCTTCTACTGACCGCTGGTGAAAACGTAAATGTAATACATGTTTCTCTAAAAATAAATGGAACTTTTCAGGTCAACCATGAGCTCTGAAAATAAACACATGGTACTTGTCAAGTCAGTCATGGGCTCTGAAAATAAATGCATGGGAAAGGAGGCCCAATAAAACTAGGGAAATGGGAGTTGTGAAGATACAAAATGTAGTTAGCCCCTTTTAGAACCAAACTCATGCAGAAGATGAGGGGTTGTAAAATTGCTCCCATGCAAAAGATGAGCACTGAAAATAAATGCATGAGGCTTGTCTGGTAGGCCATGGTGTCTTAAAATAAATGCAATAGACTCTCCTGTCCAACCATGCAGATGATTAGGGGTAGTAAAACTGCTCCCATGCAGAAGATGAGCACTGAAAATAAATGCATTGGAATTTCCTGGGCAACCATGTAGACAATGAGGGATAGTAAAATTTCTCCCATCTTCTTCTTGCAACTTCCATGCACTAGGATAGCACTTATCTCCATCAAAGCTCCTCATCCTGGTTCAAAACCTGTCTGAGAATTCAGGTGAACCAAATCAACTTCTTTCCAATTCCACCCATTATGAACTTGAAGGAAATTGGTCTTTTACTTTGTATCTACATAACTAGAGGCAGGAGAATTTAGAGCATTCCCAATAATACCACATCATCTTCTTCCTAAATCCTTATTAAGTTATTAACCCTACAAAATGAAAACCCTTATGACAATTCAACAAATGATTTTAGTTGTACTCACTATCCTTATTTATGGGCCAAAAGTGCCACTACCAGTCAGGTCCCTTGTACACCTTACATGTATCACATGTGAGGTTGTGTATAGTTACTACTAACTAGTAATAATTGTGATTCGTGCAAACCAAAAATCTAACTTAATCAATACCTCAAGTTGGCTACATGTAAACTGTACCTCAAGCTAACAAGCTATCAATTGTCAAAATCGGCAGTGCCACGCAAGTTGTCAATTGTCAAAATCACTAGATTATTGACATCATCATCTACGATTCTACACTACATCATGCAGTTTTCAATATAAAGTTATCCAATCAATCACTCTAGCTATTCATATGGCATTAATCCATGTCATTGCCCAATACCACATCCAAATTGAGAATTTAAATAGAATAAATGAAAGGTATAGTACTTTGACACATTGAAAAGAGAGAATTAGATGTCTCATTTTACCTTAATCATTATCAATTTCCACTAATAAGTCACAATAAATTTTGCTCACTTATGATCAAAACTATATGTTGATAATTACTATTGGTTTTAAAAGCCACATTTAACATTTTTATATTGATCAAAGCAAAAGGAATTTACAAGAATGGAGCCATGAAAAGCATTTTAATTTAAGTAGCTATTTCTAAGGACTAAAGTACATAGTACATAACCAGCATGGCCAAAAATACACTAATCGTGACAAAAAACCAATCACAAAGTACATATTACAAGAACTATTACATTGTACAATAAAATATAGACACGTGACACGTCACACAATTCATTACTATTTTTTTTTGTTATATTAGTTGAGGCCATCAACTAGTTTTTTGAGTAGAATGTGAATTGAATTTAAAAAATTAATAGTAGAGAAGAAAAGTGAATCATCCAAAACCTTCCTCCAAAACTCCAAAATCTTTAATGATTCAGTTTTCGTATCACATAGCAGACCCCATCTCATATTAACCAAGGAAAGAGTCTACACTGTAGAAGCATGCAATTCCACTTTCTTGAAGATTCCACCAATAGGCGCTAACCCACTTTCAAAATTGTAATGCTCCAGCGCCAACTCCAACAAAGAAATAGAGTAAATGAAATGCTGCAAATAACATATTGCCAGCATCTTCACCAAATATTTATTGAGAAAAATGTTCATGCAATTGGACAAGAAATTCGAAAGCTACCTCAGAATATAGAGCACGAGGGTTGTTCTGAAGCCATTCCCTACCCACAATTATTCTTATAGCATCCTCAACCTACACACAAGGAATTGTAAAAACCATACCCAAATTTCGTCTGTCATATGCATCGTCCCTTATTTTCTCCCAAAAACATTTGGGTAGCATGACCTTCCATGAAGACTCCATAATATCTCAGTTAAATTGAGAATAGAGAATAAATAAATCAATTCCAAATATATTATAAATGATATTCAAAGAACATAAAGTCAGAGAAGTATATATAGAAGTTAGCACGAACACAATCAGTATGGCATCACACTTATCATTTTTAAATTCACCACTATCATTGATGTGACAATTACCATTTATTTCAACACTTGAATCCTTATAAACAAGTGCTTAAAAGGTATGCCCACAATAGATGACAAGATGGCTGCATAGTACACATGTAAATAAACTATAAAGTTATTTTTAAAATGGGAACATAGCTAGGTTGACGAGACTCGACCCTCAGGATTAAAGAGTTACGATTTAAGGCTTTGTCACAAAATATTTTGGTTTGAGGTAGCCAATATTAAATGGTAAACAAGAGCACGATTACCAACAGACCTATATAATTAATAAAATCTCAACCATTGATTTCTAAAAATCTAATAGTTCTAGTGTTATTCCGGAGGTTTCAGTTTGCAATTCTAGTACTTCAAGGATTTACTTCTAGAATGCATCTATAGTCGTCCATCAAAAATTCATTGAACGGTCCCTCTTTTAAAACAAACTTTATGCACGTGCATAATTTTAAATGGGGACATTGCTAGGTTGACGAGACTCGACCCTCAAGATTAAAGAGTTAAGATTTAAGGCTTTGTCATAAAATATTTTGGTTTGACTTATCCAATATTAAATGGTAAACAAGAGCACAATGACCAACAAACCTAAATAATTAATAAAATCTCAACCATTGATTTCTAAAAATTTGACAATTCTAGTGTTATTCTGAAGGTTTCAATTCACAAGTCTAGTACTTCAAGAATGTACTTCTAGAATGCACCTATAGTTGTCCATCAAAAATTCATCGAACAGTCCTTCTTTTAAAACAAACTTTATGCACGTGCATAATTTAAAATGGGGACATCACTAGGTTGATGAGACTCAACCCTCATGATTAAAGAGTTAATATTTAAGGCTTTGTCATAAAATATTTTAGTCTGACTTAGGAAATATTAAATGGTAAACAAAAGTGTGATGACTGATAGACCTAAATAATTAATAAAATCTCAACCATTGATTTATGAAAATATAATGATTCTAGTGTAATTCTGGAGGTTTCAATTTGCAAATCTAGTGCTTGAGAGATATACTTCTAGAATGCAACTACAACTGTCCATCAAAAATTCATCGAATGGTCATGGTCCATAATGTTGCGTGGTCATTGAAACTTGGAACCTTAGAACCAAAGTCTGAAGTTTTGAAGTTTTTGAAACCTCCAACCCACCGACTACAAAGATGACCAAAAAATACTTGCAACTAAGGTTAGGAAAAGTACCAAAACCTTGACTTTGGTGAATTAAGATAGGAAAGGTGGCAAGGATAGTGCATTTATGAAGTGAAGATCGCTGGCAGATTTTAGCAAGTGGACATGACTAGAGGATCGATGGGTAATTAAGATTAGTACGTGTGAAGTTTGAAAAATTATTACCTCTCAGCCCTCGATTAGCAAAGTTAATAATAGAGTTTTGCATGGAGAAGAAGGCACATAGAAAGTCTAAAAGAGTGGTGGTGGTGGTGGTGTAGCTGTAGTAGTTTCAAATGGAGGCCAACTTCACTCTGTGTTTGAGGAGGAAATTAAACCCGTTTTATGGTGAAGCTTCTAACCAAAGATTAATGGGGATGTTTTTATTCACTAATGGGAGGTTTGTACAATGTGTGTGGATGATTTTGGGGAAATCCTTTGGAAATTTGAGGCATAGATATAGGACTAACATGGATGTATACTCCTTGATTATAGCATGGGGTTTGGACTTGGGGGAATTGACAAGCACAGTGAGAGAAGTGATGGAGATGATTGTGCATAGAGATTTCTTGGATAGATTAGAATCAATACTTGAATGGGAAGTTCCAGGTGAAGGTTTGGACATTCGAGAAGGCTTTGAAAATGTGGAACTGGAAGGGGCAGAAGGATACATCCCTTTCGTGCGTTGTCTGGAGGATGAGATTAAAAATTGACGTAGGGAAGAAGCAAGGCTAGGCTGGAAAGCATTGAAGCTCTTTATAGAGCTGGTGAAGGTGGAAGAAATTATAGCACAAGCAAAAGCAGAGGCAAAGCGCATGGAAGCATAGGCGAAAGTGGAGGAAAATTGCATGAAAGAAAAAGGACAAAGTGCAAGGAAGCGGAAGATGAAAGGAGAAGCAACAAGGAAAGTTGGCTATGAAATGGGTAGCACTAGTTGAATTTGTAGTTTTTGTAGGGCTTTTGTAAAATTAATGGAAGACTAGCACTAAATTTTTGACTTGTTGGGGGTTGAACCCTGTTACAGTTGTATAGTGTGAATAGTAGGTACTAGGAAGGGTAAAAGAATGATTGAAAATCTCGTTGAAATATGTAAGGTAGATATAGATAGTTGTGGAACTGGCTTTGGTTGGGCAGGGTTACTTTTTCTATTATGAAGCATGTTAAGATTCTTTTTTTAAAAAAATTGTTATAATTGTAGGTGATTTTTGGATGGTTGATGAAAACAATGAGGCAAATGATGTAATCTTTATTTTCATGCAATACAAAATCCTATTACTGGCCAAAAATTAAAAAAAATCTAACGGTTCTAGTTTTATTCTGGAGTTTTCAATTTGCAAGCCTACTGCTTCGGAGATTTACTTCAGGAATGCATCTACAACTGTCCATCGACAATTTCATCGAATAGTCGTGGTTATATTGATTTGCACTGACACTTTCACCACTGCATTTTTTTTATTAGTTTGATATTATGTTTAATTCACCAATGTTTTTTTATTAATAATTTGAAAATAGGTTTAATTCACCAATGAATCTTATTTTTTATCTTGAAAAAAGGTTTTAATCACCAACAAAATTATTTTTTCTGGTTTGAAAACAAGTTTAATTTGCCAATTGAAACATTTTATGGGTTTGAAAATAGATTTTAATCGCCAATGGAAAAATTTTAGTGGTTTTAAAAAAATTTCATTTCTCCAAGATTTTCCATAGACTTCTAGTGATTAGAAAAGATTTTCCAATGGACATTATTTTTTTCATGAAAAACAAAAAAAGTTGCCACTAAAATTAATATTTTTATTAGGAAGTATACAAGATTTTCTAGGATTTTACACCTACACTGAGGGGAGGTTTCATAAAGTTATCCCTAGACATTACACCACTTAAAATCTCAAATGCCACATTCATTGTGCCTTGGTAGCAACACTTTATCGTAAAGACTCTAATGGCACTCTATCACAATGTGTGTATTTAGACAAGGCCAACTGTAGTGTCAACAAAGATCACAAAACATTCATGGGCTATATACAAGTGCCCTTATCTTGGAAAAGTGACTCCTCAAGGTAGGACATTATTGTACATTATGAAAATAGAATTTACGTCAACACCAAGTAGTTCCACATAGTTGATAATCATTTAAATAAATTAAAAAATATAGTAAAGATTAAAATCATCCTCTAGTGAAAACCACTTTGGTGGCACCTTGGGCAAGTACCATGGTGAAAACTTGGAAAACATGTGTCATGTGTAGCAAAAAAAAAGCTAAAAATTATCCTTTGATGAAAATCACTTTGATGGCACCTTGGGAAAGTACCATGGTGAAAACCTAGCAAAAGGCATCATATTTAAAATTGATTATCCATGTGCACCACTCTAGTTGGGAGCATCTTTTCTCATACATCATGGTATTTTATCCTAACACCACTATCTATCCAATTCATTTCATTTTCATCCATCCTCCTATCTATCTTGATCTTGAATAAAATTAGAGGCATATACTTCAAAACATACTTTTGGAAAAATCTTGACATGGTCATTCCCTTTGATCATATACTATCCCATTCCATACTATCACCTATAACTAGCCCCATCCAAACACTCATACTAGGTAGAACATGTTATCCTACTATAAGATAGTCCTGTGAAGTAAAATCCCTTATCCTATATCTATTTTCACAATGCTTATCCTCCCCATCCATCACATATTCATCCATCACGCTAGTCCATTTGTCTACTCATAGTGTCCCATACATTGCTAGACACTAGGGGTAGGTTCCTACATTTTTTTTGAATAAATCTTGATATATTACTTCTAGCTCACTTAGTGATTTGCATGCCTTCTAAAAAATCCAACAAAAAAAAAATCCAAAAACATCCAAATATAAAAAAAAATCCAAAAACATCAAATATCAAAAAAAAAAAGATCCAAATATTGAAAAAACTCCAAAAATAATAGACATTCTAAAAATCCAAAAATATTTAAATATTCCAAAAACATTCAAAATACTCTCAAATACATCTAAGAAAAGTTCAAAAACATTCAAAAATTCATCAAAAATAAATCAACACAACTCGCCCATCCATAATAAACATATCATCACTCATATTTGATGAAGTAAAAGCACATACGACAATCATCAAAACTTAGAACATTAACAAAAAATTACAATCATTGATCATTGGTGAAACAAACTCAATACCTCCATGTCAATTTCTTAAATTCATCTAAATAGACATCCAAAAAAACTCCTTAATGGATATATTGTTCCTACAATAGGCATCATCTCAAATAACAACAATAATATCTCTGAAAAGAGATATAACTTTGATATGTTTTTTCAATTGGTCTTTTCTTTTGATTTATCTTTTGTCTCTTTTCATCGCTTGCTCAAAGACACTGTGATCTTCAATATTTTGGTGTCTAGAGGAGTACAGAATGGGGCATATTCATTGATTTTTTCTGATGTGTTTGTGGGATGTTCTTGTAATAATACCATAGCGAATACTTGCCTTGTGTATGTAGAGGTAGTTTCAGGAAATACAATGACTATTGCATATTAGGTTTCTTATACCTTTTATGCATAGGCCTTACTTTATTTGAGATTTATTCTCCTGTATGATCAAGTAAGGTTTTTTGTATATTAGGTATGAATAAGGATACTCCTATTTATTTGCAAAGTCAAATTCCATGCATTAGATACGACGCCACCCTAGTTCTTCATAACTTGGTGCATATTATGTACTTGCTATTTCAAAATAAGGATTTATCCCTATGTTTTTTTAGCATAACCAAAGCAAAAGATAAATCATTCTTCTCATCTTATTTTTCAATAAGATCCAAAATCATCTCAATAACTATAGCTTTCATCAATATTTTATCGACATCATTCATTTATTCATCTATCCATCTAGTCATCATTTCCCAAAATCATTTCTTCTATCTCATTTTTTCTTCCATACTAACTCATCTCCAACCCAAAAATTCCAAAATTTGTAGATCTCTATTTCAAATGCGACTGGAAAGAGTTTTTTCCAACCATATGTGAGATAGAAAATCAAAAGTGTCACATTACCTAATCATTTTAGAGCTCCTTTTCAAAAGTATCGCTTTAAAAAAATCATGTGTTGCAACATCCATGTCATTTGTGAACCAAGAAACAAATGTGTTGCACTGTCTCAAATGTGACTCGACACTTCAAATACAAGTACTTGACACATTCAAAAGTGTTGCATCAGGTGTTAAAAGCATCATTCCTATTTTCACCCATTTGATGGGCTTCCTTGATCTAGCATTCATTGCACTCAAATTAACAACAAAACATCTAAAGCCTAAGTCTAATTTGTGTCCCCATCTTCACCAAACCTATCTCATTTACCTATTGTGAGCCTGAATTAAAATTATCTTTTCAGTTGATCTTTGGGTGATCCCACAATAGTGGTTTACACTTTTTGGGACATCCTATTTTTTGTTGAAATCACATATTTTTAGAAAATATAACTATTTAAGCCTTGAAAACTTCCATTTAAAGGAGTCCAATTGAAGAGGGTTTGATCAAACCACCTTACATCAAACCCCCTTGGATAGAACCCTACTAGTTGTAAACCATATCTATAATGAGGTCTCATTTCCACCTATCTAAATGCTAATGAAAAAACCACTTTTGATTTACCTTTTGGGGGATCAAATGAATTCATTTAAAATTTATTTTTTGTAAGTATGTAGTCCTTATTATAAGCTTTTCAAAAAGTATAATTTTAAATATATTTAATTTGATTATTATATTTATTTTTTATTTTTTGTGAATGTAGGTTTTTCACCGAAAATCAAGCTCTCTATTCTACACATATGAAAAAAATGTAGATTATCAAAAAAAAAATGAAAAATATCTATGCACTTGATATTGATGTCCTTGATCCAACAAAAAACAATTGAATTTTAATAGATACAAAAACAGTTGTGCTAGCAAGTAAACCTATGTCTAAATTATAACTAGATTGACTTCAAAACTTAATTAAGAAAAGAATATTTAATAAAACACTATGAAACCAATTACATACACTAGATATTGTAGTTACAAATCTAAATTCAAAAATAAAATAAAAAAATTATCCTTCATATAAAAAAATTTGTGTTAGCAAGTACACATCACTCTTTAAAAGTGGTGTTTACTATTAAAAACTATTTTTTAAAGGAGATGAAAAAGAAATGCAATTTTATTCCAAATTTTAAAAATATATATATTTAGAATCTATAGAAAAAATTTCACAAATCACTAGTATGCATCATCTTCAAATTCCTCATGGTTTAGCAACTATAGGTGCCTAAAAGTGAAGATTTAGTTTAAAAAATTTAGTTTAATGTCAAGTTTGACCAAAAAGTGTAAACCACTATTATGGGATCACCCCTCTAGATGGGGAAACCTAGAATTTTTCCATCATTCCTTCCTCTATTCAGTTACAATGAGGCATCATTATGAAATGGAGGGATTTGGGTTCTTTATATTCAAATGAGGGTTCACCAATAATTTACAATAAATAGAAAGGGGGAAATGAGGTATAATGCATCAATCTCCCTCTATCTCATTAGGAAAAGAGATCCCTTAAGCCAAGGTTGACTTTCAACCCTTAGGTGAGTCAACCTTGAAGAAGATCTTGTTGTTTTCCTTATGATCTAGGATAGGGTAGATCTGCTTAAACATCACTTTTGGGAGAAAGACTAAAAATAGTAAATAAACCCACAAATGCATAGTAATACTTGAAATCAGAAGATTAAACCTTAATCTAATGGAACCTACAACTTTCAAATAGATTTGAGAAGGTTAAGTATTTTTGCACCTATCATCAAAATGTTGTTGTTTAGTGTCCTCTAGGACTCATTTGCCCAAGGGTGAATGGGTCTTTGTAGGGCTTTCTAAAAATTCAAAATTTGGGTTTGTAGCTCCTGATCTACTCTTCTAGCTTGTACCTTTCAACTCCCACTTTTGGATCTGTACCTGCATCAAAAACAAAAAAAATTGGTTTGTTTGTATGGGGGTTTGCCTCGGTCAAACCCCAAGTTTGGTAATTAAACCTTAATGAAAATACAGATCTAGAATCCGAAAAATGTCTGTGATCCCTAATCTTAAGTGTGTCTGAGATTTTGAAGAATTAACATGCAAATAAATTCTATTCAAGCATGTTACAATAAGATCCCTAAATGAACTTGAATGATGAACACAAAACCTAGTTAAGGAAAAGTCAAATCCCCTAATAGATCAAAAATATAATTGTACCTTGCTTTAGGTAGCTAGTTGAAGATAGAAGATGGGATCAATAAGAAACAAGTCATTAGATCAATGGAAATGGTTGGTTGCATGTCCCAAAATCTAGAATCCATCATGATCCACCATAGGCATCAATCTTCAATCATGAACAACGCTTGATCAATCTTCACAAAATGAGCTTGAAGATCTACGAAAACACTTGAAATGTTGCTCCAAGACTTCAACTTTGCTTGCTTGAATGTTCTCCTTGGCCTTGAATGTAAATCTTGTAAATAAATTCTTTATCTTTTTCTCAACCTAGTGTAAAATGGTGAAAAGACTAGGATTTATAGGCTTCCCTTCTAATTTCTCAATTATTAAATCTTGAAAGCCAACACTTTAAACTTGAATTTAGGACCTTGAAATCCTACCAAAAACATGTTTAAAATTTTAATTTGGAATCCTAAAGGGAACCCATTTTTACATTCTCCCAAGGGCGAATGGGTCCTAACCTAAATAATCAGGATCCATTAATTTTGGGCATTAATTTGATTAAATGCATTTATTCAATGCCTTTTGTAGTTTGGGAAAATATTTAAAATAGGCCTTGGGATGAATAATAAAGGGGTTTAGGGGCCTATTTATGAAGGATAAAATGCATAAAATTGAGGCCACTAAAATAGGTCCAATTTAAGTGTGAAATTGTACTATCACAAGAAGTACAATTTTTTGCACTACATTTAACCCCCACTTTAGCGACCATATGACACTACGTGCATATGCAATTTAAAGTACTTAGATCATACTATAAAAAAGGATACTCATGGATTTTTCACAAACAAAGAGAATGAAGCCCCCACTATATCCATTTTTAAAACCACAAGGTTAGGAACTGCATCTTCTAACACCAATTTGTTAGTTGTTCAAAATCAAACTTCTATATAGAATCAAATTTTAGGGTAGATGTATGCCCCCTGATTCCACTTGCTTTATGGATGTGGAATCATGGTAGAAATATGACCGCATCAAATTTCTTTGCTTGATGATGTAAATGCTTATAATAGGGTATTTATTCTACAACACCACATATTGAAAAATATTGAATACGATCGGGGACAAAACCATGAGTCCAAAGTAACAAACTGCATCGAAAAGAGAGTTTGCTAGCCTCCAATATGTTGGTTTGAATGAAACACACTTAGAGAAAAATATGCTTCTTTTAATATAATTTGGTATATATGATTGAAAATGACATCTCTAACTATCATATTGACATTTACCTTTTGACAATTTACCTTGTTGCAAAGCAAATGAAAATGTCAAGCCAATGACCATACTAGCCTCCTAGGTTGATTGTTTTGAGGGATGGGTGGCATCCGGCGTGCTCCTAGATATGGTGAGTCCATTATTCTCTACTTGATCTTCATATTTTTTATTTTTCCCACATTTCTAGGAGTTTTTATTACCCCATCCAAAAATGTTGCAAAGCATCTTGATTTTTCACAAAGCATCCCAGAATGGCTAAAGTGTCTAGGACCCTCCGTCCAAAATTGGCTCAAGTGTCCTAGAGAAACTTTAGGATATTTTTAAATGATTGATGATTATTTTTATGCTTTTTATTGATGATTTATTTCTTCTTTTCCAAGTTCCACCTTGCACACATCAATGGCTAGGGGGTAGATTGTTTTTGTTTCTCCGAGAGTAGGTTACCTGGCTGACCACAAAGGAGATTGATAAATTATGTGACATAGGATTATTCTAGATTTATAACATGACACCAATGAGATACCATGATGCCATGTTGATGGTATTGGTAGAGATATGGGACACAAATACCTCTACATTCCATCTATTGTGGAGAGATGATGATGACACTTGAGGATGTTTATCATATCTTCAGACCACCCATTCAGGGTGATAATATCCATATTAAGGAGGATTGTTCACACACGCAAATTCCTCAAGATATTTAGTACTGTACCAGTCAACCCATTAGTCTAGCTAAGATCAGGCCACGCGTGGAGCTAAAATGTCTCCTACATGCACACTCACCATTGATGTAGTGGATCATGGTTGTTATCATGGAATTGCTGCTTGTTCCTGATAGGTGAAGTGCACACCTAGATAGTGGCCTCATCCACACTATCCATGAGATGGAATGGCATTAGACCGTGTATGCATGGGGCCACAATATTCTATCTCACCTCTACTATGATCTCAGGCGGTTTGTGTATAGAAAGCTTCATAGTATAGTACATTGTACACTCCTATAGTTGTGGGCCTTCGAGCATATCACATGTATGAGACCTACAAACTATCCCATAGTAGCGGCCTTAGGTTACTCGTGAGCTTTTAGCTACACTTTGATTTGGTCTTGAGAGTTTGGTGACTTTCTATACTAGTGGATTCAATTCGATTATCTAGAGGAGGAGAAAGTAGTATGGAGGCCCTACCTCACTATACCCTAGTGGATAGATGACACATGGTAGCTTATTCAGATGTAGAAAGATAGGCTCTTACTAGGTCATCATGACTACATAGTTATGCCATTTTACTATGATTGGGTGATGAGACAATTCAGATAGATCCAAGTACCACTGAGGCCTCGACCCACCTACCTAAGATCAGCACACAGTGGCTCAAGACCTAGATATGTTCAACATCCCATAGGGAATGACATGGACTTCAACAACTCAAATGATGAGGACCATGATGTACCCCCGACATCGTACTTGGATGATGTAGGAACCATCATATGCTATGAGAATTAATGGGAAATATTTCAACTGATGCATGTCTTCACTGAGGATCATCTCATAGGTGATGTTGAACCTCTTCCAAGTCGAAGAGATGAGAGAGAGGATTTGGATATATAGGCAAAGCATATGCCACCATCTAGTGTGAGGTAGCATGCTGACCTTATTTTAGTCTTTGCTAGATTGAGGACTTCGTACGAGGTGGCCATGAGGCATACTAATCTATCTTTTGTGGGGGATCAAGTGAGAGGCAAGCTTTCTTAGCTACAGATTGCATACGAGGAGCTCCAAGATTCCCAGGTTCTAGCTGATGGTGACATGTAGGCCTTCATGCAGTTAGAACTCATCAGGTTATAGGGGGAGATCACTAGATTGTAGACCGAGAGAGATCGGATCGATCAAGAGCATGTCGCAACCATGGTATAGGAGGGGATTGTACAAGGTGAGGCAAAGGTCCTATGGGAGCAGATGAGTTAGATGAGTAGATCATGATCAACCATCTCATGATGGGCACCGCCACTAGGCCCTGAGGAGTCTAGGAGCCATAGGCCTCACTAGCATTAGTGTATTTGAGATGGATGTATATAAACCTTTCATGATATATAAATTATGAGTTTTTTATTTTTTTTGACTTAGATGGAAATGTAATCTATTAAATAATCTTTTACAAGAATATTTAATAAATGTCTCCATGGTCTAAGTTTTAATGTGATCTAACCTAAATATCTAATTTTATATTATAGATTTCCTTTTTTAATAAGTGTTATTTGTTAAACTAAAATGCACTTAAGATCTAATTAATACATTAAATACATGTAATGATCTAATTTAACGCAGCACACATGAGATTTGAATAGTATACAATAATAAAGTAATAATGCAACATAATGAACAATTACTCTACATAAGTCAACAGACACACACAAGATATGTTTGTCAAGAATGAAGAAATGTGAGATAAAATAGAAAGCTATATAATAAATCTAGCAACATTCTTTAATACATACTATTCAAATGAAATGCTACATGTAATATTTGCAAAAATGTGCAACATTGATAGGTTCTTTGAGAGGTGTTCATCTATTTAGGTTAATGTATATGCACCAAACCCATAACTCTCATTGATTACATAGGGTCCTAACCAATTCAAACTAAATTTTCCTTTTTCACCTAGGATGGCATTAACATTGTGTTGATTCTCATATAACACCAAATCACCTTTGTTAAATGAGTGGGGAAGGACATTATTATTGAAACTATGTTGCATTCTTTTGGAATATGCTTGAATATTCACAACAGTGTTGATACATTGTTCATCAAGAATTTCAAGTTGTTGTAATCATCTTTCTTTGCATAGTATCATCAATAAGCCCTTTAAGAGAAATCCTTAGTGAAGGGATTTCTAACTCTAAATGCATTATTGCATCGGCACCATAAACAAGGTTATAAGGTGTGTTTCCCATGGGTGTTTGGATACTAGTGTTATAAGCCCACAATGCATAAGATAATTGAGTGTACGAATCCTTATTATGCTTGCTTACTATTTTTCTAGGAATTTGTTTGAGAGTTTTATTGGTTGATTTGGCTTGACCATTAGATTGAGAGTAGTAATGCATTGAGAAATGGTGTTGAATGTGGAATGTTTCCAAAAACTTCTTCACATCATTGTTCTTGAATGGAGTTCCATTGTCTGAAACCAATGTGGAAGGAAGGCCAAAGAAAGCAATAATGTGTTCCAATATGAAATGACAAATTGCAACAGATGTCAAGCGAAGAGGAATGACTTCTACCCATTTCATGAGATAATTAGTTGCGGTAATTATGAACGTGTGTCCTAAAGAAGAGGGATGAGATATCTTCCAAATGAGATCCAAACCCCAAACCAAAAATGGCCAAATAGGAACTTGGGCACAAAGTTTGGAAGCAGAAGCATGGATCAAATTGTTATGTTCTTGACATTTGTAACATTTCTTAACATACTTGAAACAATCTTGCTCCATATGTCTCCAATAATACCCCATGCGGATTAATTTTTGAACTAATGATCTTCCTCCAAAATGTCCCCCACAAGCACCAACATGAGCTTCCTCAAGGGCTATAGGGATTCCAAATTTTTTTACACATCTAATCAAAAGGCCATCAAAGGATTGTCTACATAAAACATCTGCTAAGATGACATATTGAGTGGCAAGTTTTTGAATTTGAGCTCTAGTGTTCTTAGTGGGGGGTTTAGGAAAGGTACCTTCTTTTAAGTAGTTGAATATTTGTGTGTACCATTTGAGAGGGTCTTCAATAGTTGTTACTAATGCTTCTTTTAATTTATCCTCTATTTATTATAATTGTGTGGATGGAAACCATAAAATCCATAAAAGGATCATCGAGACATACAAGGGAAGTGACACTTGCCATTGCATCTGTATGTTTGATTATCCTTTTGAGGAATATTATCAATGGTATAGGATTCAAAGAATTCCAATAATATCATCGTGAGGTTTTTATACTAAATTATTTTGTCATGTTTTGCTTGATAGGATCCATTTATTTTCTTAATGACTAATTGAGAATAACCAAATATGGAAATGTGTTGAACACCTAAGGATAATGCTACACGTAATCCAACAATTAAGGCTTTGTACTCTATTGTGTTATTTGTACATAAGAATTTTAATCGATAAGATAAGGGAATAGGCTTTCCTAAAGGGAGAATTATTATAACCCCTGCTTCAAAGCAAGTTTGACACTTAGAACCATCAAAGTACAATTCCCATGTTTCCTTTTCAATAATCAACACACTTTCATTAGGGAATGAGTCCATATTAGGTAATGTTAATGGAAAAGGAGCATCAACTAAATGGTCAGTTAAGGCTTTTCCTTTGATTTCCTTTTGAGAGAAAAAATTAAGATCAAACTCAATTAACAACATAACCCATTTAGCTAAGCATCCTGATAAGTTTGTTTTGGAAAAAAGATGTTTTAAAGGATCAAACTTTGTAATCACATGAATTTCTGCATTTAGTAAGTAATGTTTCATTCTACTAGTAGCAAACACAAGAGCCTAAAAAAAATTTATATTGCTATTTATCAGGTTTCATAATCAATAACGGTTCAACTAATGTAATAAACAAGATGTTATTTACCATTATCATCTTGTTGAGCCAACAATGCTACTAAAGCATGGGCTAATCTTGTTGTAGAAAGGATAAATGGTTTTTCTTGCATGGCGGGTTGTAAAATATGAGGGGTAGCAAGGTACTCTTTCAAACTTTTAAAATCTTGTTAAATACAATCCTCATTCCACTTAAATTTTGATTACTTCTTAAGAAGTTGTGTAAAGGGTAATGTCTGATTCGCCAAAGATGCCACAAAATGGTAGATAGCCTAAATCCTTCCTTGTAAAGTACATAACTAAGAAATGTTCTTCGAAGGTGGCATGTTAATGATAACATCATTTTTATTTGTTTCCACCTCAATTCCTCTATAGGATACTATAAAACCTAAGATTTTTCCACTATCCACACCAAAGATGCATTTTTTGGATTCAATCTCATGTTGTACTTGTACATTATTTCAAATATTTTTTGAAGGATTTTAACATTGTCTTGATGAGTTAAGGATTTGTCTAGAATATCATTAACATAATCTTCAATAATCTTGTGTATTTAGTCATGAAATATCAATTTCATAGCTCTTTGATATGTTGTGCCCACATTATTTAATCTAAAAGGCATGACAACCTAATAGAATTTCCCCCAAGGTGTAATAAATTTTGTCTTGTATTGATCTTGAGGGTTGATAAAGATATGATTATATCCTGAAAATCCATCCATGAATGACAACAAAGAATGTCTCACAATCGAATCCACAATCATGTCAATATTAGGAAGGGGAAATCATCTTTTAAAGATGCTTTATTAAGATCATGAAAGTTCATACACATCCTAATATGATTATCAAGTTTTGTGACTACTACGATGTTTGAGATCCATGGAGAATAATCAATAGGACAAATTAAGCTAGCTTCAAGGAATTTCATCTTTAACCAATAAAGCTATCTTAGGATTCATCTTACATATCTTTTGTCTTACTGGTTTAGCATCTTGCGCAAGGACAATGTTGTGTGTAACTATATTAGCATCAATACTCATTGTATCTAAAAAAGTCCAAGAAAATATTTCATGAAAATCATGTAACAATGTTGCATTGTCTTCTTTTCCATCCTCGTCAAGGCACATTCCTATTTGAATCACTCTCTTCATTAGATGTATCCATCAATATGTTAATTGGATCTCCCATAGGTAGTGCACTTTTACCTGGAACTTCAAGAATATGTTCTTCTTTGTCTTGCTCAACATCATTTGTATTATTTTCTTCATCAACATATTTTGTACTAACTATAGAACAAGTGAATCCTTGTTTGTAAAGGGGAGTTGGCAACTTATCATAAAATCCTAACATTTTCACCAAGGATTCATCATGTTCAAATTATTCTAATGATTCATCACTTGTTATATCAATTAATTCAGGATGATTTTCAATGAGAGTTGTCTTAGAAAAACCACACATAATAGAATTGACATTAAGTGAAGGTCTTTTGTTTCTTTCATTAACTTAGAAGGGCAATATCCCAAACCATTTTTTTGTTCTTGTACATTAGGCTCTATAGGGACACAGATTCCTTATTCTTTCACACCATATCCTTTTCCACTATAACCAAGTTGTTTCAAGAGCTCATAACCTCATCCATAAATCTTTTCCATTTCTTTCAAATGTGGTGGTTGTTCATAATCAACTTCATCAAATTTTGTTGTGTAACTTGTCTCTTCTTCTAAAGTAGGTAGATGATTTTGAGGGTTCATCCAAATGTTTTGTTGTCATTACCATTGTTTCATTTTCTTTTCCGAGCTCTTTTTTTATGATCTTGTATTCTCTTATGAAAGTAGGTGTAAAATCCAAGGAACCCCAGTCATCTTCCAATAACTTTGTGACTTCCTAAATATTATTTTTTCTCTTCCTCTCGCATAGGCTCTACTTTTGAATTTGGTATCAATATTTTCAAAGGACTTTCCTTGTCTTTCTCAATGTGAAAAAAAAATGTTAGGTGGGGGTCATGTTTGATTGTGTAGACCTTATTTTTCTAAACATAATTCATTAAACAATGAAGAGTGGAAGGTAACCCACTCATCCCGTGGATCCACTACCCAAAAGAATATTGTATGAGAGATCTTGAGGCATCACATGGATAAGAGTTTGTGATGTGACCTTTCCCACTCTAATAGGCAATGTTATCACACCCAAAGGTTTCTTTCCTACATTTCCAAAGGCATGAATAGCTAAGGAATCAGGTTCAATCGTAGACTTTTCCATTCCACTATTATCTAATAGGTTCACACTACACAAATTAAGAGTCAAACCATTGTCAATTAGAGTCCTTTTTATTCCACATTTGTTAATGATAGCCATTACCATGAATGATTCATTTTGTTTTTGTATTTCCATTGGAGTTAACTCATCTTGGTGAAAAATAATATCAATGTTAATTGAATGTATACCTTGAATAAGGGTTGCCACATCATTTGGTTGTGCACTAGGAGGGATAAAAACTTGTTGTAAAGAACTTTAAAGCATGTTATGGTAATTAGGTGAAGCTTGAATAAGGTCCCATAGGGAAATCTTAGCAGGAGTATTCTTAAGTTGTTCCACAAGATCATACTCATTTCCAGTGTGCAAGGGAAATTGAGGAGCACTAGGCAAGATTGGTTGAGGAAATGGTAATAAAGTAGGTATTGTTTGATGTTTCCTATTGTTCCTTGTGTTATATGTATGAGCAATGATGTTGTAGCTTGGTTGTTGTAAAACATTGTTACTAGTAAGTTTCCTTGCATAATTCAAAATGGTTCCTTGAGGTAATGGTTTGTTTTTAGGTGGTCCTATGATAAGCATGGGTTGTGTTTGAACTTGTGTTTGTTGATGTGAGGGTGGGTAAATGGTAAGTTGAGGTGTGATTGCATTAACTTCTCTTGGTTTGTGTTTTTCAAAACAAGCCTTAGTAGATGATCCTTGTGAGATGAAATTCTCAAGGGATTCATCTAACATGTCAAATTCATCACTACTAAAGGGCTTGAGGGACGTGTTAACTTGTAGAAAGATATCTAACATTGTCAAATAACTATGCTTTCTCCAAGGTTTACCATTTAATGTGTAATTTCTTGTTTAATGTTTTTATGGTTGATGGTTTCTAATGTTTGCAAAATGAAAACTAATCTATATAATGCAATGCAATGATGAAATAAACAACCACGGATCTGTAATAATCTAATATTGAAACATAAAATTACTTTTTTAATTTTCCTCAAATTTGCAATAAAAGAACAACTTTTTTCAATATTTTAAATCAAATAGTTCTAGATATTCAATATAAAGATGTAACAACATAAATACAATGTAAAAATAGATCTAAAAATTCTCCTATGAATCTAGTCAGCCACCTGTATAGGGACATATTCACCCTAGGGTGAATGGGTCCCAACACAAGGGTTTGAAATTTTTAAATTTGAGTCTAAAGCCTACAACTAGGGTTTCATGTTACTAGTGGAAAATTGAACTCTTAGTGACTAATTTTTCAAGAATTTGATGTCTAAATGCAAGTGCAAAGAATGAAAAATAATGGAAAATATGACACTTTTTCAAATGCAATACTGACTCATTTTTTGAATATGAATGCTTGAACATACACTAATAGGAAAATACTATGAAAAATTAATGCAATTTTTTTGAATTTTTCAGATTTTAAAGCATGAAAAATGCAAACCTAAAACCCTAAATGAAATACAAACTAATGAAATTTTAACAACCCTAAATGAGATGCAAATCAATGCAATGCAATGAAAAGTAATGCACATCCTAGTTCTAGGGTTTGAATGGACTCCAAATCAAAAAAATTATAGTGCAAGAATGTCAAGTTCACCAAAATGAAATGGAGGGATTTGGGTTCTTTCTATTCAAACGGGGGTTCACCAATAATTTACTATAAATAGAAAGGGAAAAATGGGGTATAATGCACAAATCTCCCTTTATCTCATTAGGAAAAAGAGATCCCTTAAGCCAAGGTTGAATTTCAACCCTTAGGTGAGTCAACCTTGAAGGAGAATTTGTTGTTTTCCTTATGGTCTAGGACAGGGAAAATCTACTGAAATGTCACTTTTGGGAGAAAGACTAAAAATAGTAAATAAACCCAAAAATGCAAAGTAACACTTGAAATCAGAAGATTAAACCTTAATCGAATGAAACCTACAACTTTAAGACAAATCTGAGAAGGTTAAATATTTTTGCACCTATCATTAAAATGTTATTGTTGAGTGTCCTCTAGGACTCATTCGCCCAAGGGTGAATGGGTCTTTGCAGAGATTTCTAAAAATTCAAAATCTGGGTTTGTAGCTCCTAATCTACTCTTACAGCTTGTACCTTTCAACTCCTACTTTTGGATCTATACTTGCATCAAAAATTAAAAAATTTGGTTTGTTTGTATGGGGATTTGCCTTGGTCAAACCCCAAGTTTGGTAATTAAAACTTGATGAAAAATACATATCTAGAATCTAAAAAATGTGTGTAAGACCTAATATTAAGTGTGTCTAATATTCTTAAGAGCTAACATGCAAATAAATCCTATTCAAGTGTGTTAGAATAAGATTCCTAAATTAACTTCAATGATGAACACAAGACCTTGTTAGGAGAAGTCAAATCCCCTAATAGATCAAAAATCTGATTATACCTTGCTTTAGGAAGCTAGAAGAATGAAGATGGAAGGTGGGATAAATAATAAACAAGTCATTAGATCAAGGTAAATGGTTGGTTTCATGTACCAAAACCTAGAATCCATCATGATCCACCATAGGCATCAATCTTCAATCATGAACAATGCTTCATCAATCTTCACAAATTGAGCTTGAAGACAAGCAAAAACACTTGAAATGTTGCTCCAAGACTTCAACTTTACTTTCTTGAATTTTCTCCTTGGCCTTGAATGCAAATCTTATAAATAACTTCTTCATCTCTTTCTCAACCTAGAGTAAAATGGTGAAAAGGCTAGGCTTTACAGGATTTCCTTCTAATTTCCCAATTATTAAATCCCAAAAGTTGCCACTTAAAACTTGAATTTAGAACCTTGAAATGCAACCAAAAACATGTTTAAAATTTTAATTTGGGATCCTAAAGGGGACCCATTCGCCCAAGGGAAAATGGGTCCTAACCTACATAATTAGGATCCATTAATTTTGAGGCATTAATGTGATTAAATGCATTTATTCAATGCATTTTGTAGTTTCAAAAAATACATAAAATAGGCCTTGGGATGCATAATAAAGGGGTTTAGGGGGATATTTATGAAGGATAAAATGCATAAAATTGAGGTCACTAGAATAGGTCTAAATTAAGTGTGAAATTACAATATCACATTAAAGGAGTACGATTTTCTACACTACACATTATAACCATTTTTTTTCCAAATCATTGAAGTGTGTCTTTGAAACAATGCAACAAGGTACATTGTCTCAAAGAGGGGAAAAATGTAGACACCTAAAAATGTCTAACACATTCTTATAACTCATCATTTCCCATCATCATCACGCATCACGCATTCTTTTAATTCATCATTTTCAGTCATTATCACTCATCACCCCTTTCATCACTGTTAATAAAATAATTTCCAATTATTTGATTAAACTAACCCATTTCCCTTCATTAATTAAATAAATTTAATTATTTAATTATTTCATCATTTTCCCTCCATCACCTCCAATTAAATATTTTATTATTATTTTATTAGTTAAATCATTTTCCCTCATGTGCTTTAATTAAATATTTTATTTATTTATTTATTTATTTATTTATATTCTACTTATCCACATAATTAAATAATTTTAGTTATTTAATTAAATATTTCATTATCCTCTTATCCACATAATTAAAAAAAATTAATTATTTAATTAAATCATGTATTCTTTCTTATCTCCCATAGTTAAATAATTTCTTAATTATTCAATTAGCTAATTATTCCTCCAAAATTAAATAAATTATTTAATTTATTAGTTTACAAATTGTTTTCCATCTTAATCTTTAGATGGAATTTTGGAGAGCGTGGGTAGGGAGGATGCAGGTTCACGGCTTGTAGCAAGTCACAGCCTACATGTTTTCATTCTTTTTTGCATGCATGAGTTGTGGTTGGGGTCAGCAATCAGGAGTATTTTCCAACAAGGGGTGGGTTTTGCTTTGTTTTCTAGGGTAGGATCATTTTTTTTTATTTTTTTTTATTTTTTTTGGGGTTGGTGGAGTGAGGTTGTGAATTTTTTGTTGTTTAGTGCCTACATGAGGTGTAGGAGTTTTGGGGAGGTATAAGGAGGCATTCCTTGGCTCCATTTTTTTGTCTATGGTTTTAGGTGAAGCCTTTGGCTTTAATCAAAATATATATTTTAGGGAACCTTTGTGTGTGAATAGCCTATCTTCATCAAATCTTGTTGCTACCAATAATTTATTGAATAAGGCTTCAGGGGTGGAGGGGATGGATTCATCTAGGGGCCCTCGTATTCCAAAAACTAATGAATTTTTTAGAGTAGCCAGATAGGCCAATCCTGGCAATCCAACCCGGCTCAATTATGGATTTTTTTTGAAACATGCCTTAATATACAAATTCATGGGGATACAGGTATCTCTTCCATTTCTGGAGTCTTGGGCTAGCCAGACATGGAACCTTGAGGTCAAAATGGAGGTGATCCTATGACCAATAACTTTTATGGTGGTTTTTTAATTGCATGGTTGATCATAACAAAGTTTTGATGGGGGGCATTATTTTCATAACCAAATTGGTTTGTTAATCAATCCATGGCATGTTAGTTTTAACCCTTCGAAGGAGCTCCCGAATCAAGTTCCTATTTGGGTACACATCCCTTGGTTCTCATTTGAATTTTGGAGGAGTAACATTTTGTATATGTTTGCTCTATTGTTGGGAAACCTGATGGGTCCTTCTCAGCAAGTGTTGGACAAATAGGTAATTAATTTTGCACAAATTTTTGTTGAAATTGATTTGAGTAACCCTCTTCTAGATTCTTTGGAAATTTGTGTCAGTTTGTCTTCATGGGTGAAGCAGTTTGACTATGAGGCTCTCCCCTTTTGATGTTGGTTGTGTCATGAGTATTGTCATCTACATAAAAGATGTCTTAGGATCCGCTCTTCAAATCCCCATCTTCACCAGCCCCTGCGTCATCCTTCTAAGGAGGATAAAGGCAAGGCTCCTATTTTGGGTAAAGGGCAAAATAAACAAGGTTGTATTCCTATCAAGTCTCATAATATGAATAGAGGATATAAATGAACTTTCAAGGAGAAACAAGAGGGGGAAGTTTTCAATTGCTTTGATGTGTTGGATGACCTTAGCCAACAAGAGGTGAACCCTGATATGATGGTTTTGGAATCAGGTGTCTTGGAGGTGGATCGAGAGGGTACTAAATTTGTTAATTTTTAGAAAATTTAGGAGGGCGGTATGACATTATATCAAATGGATACAGATCCAAACCCTTTTTTTTTGCAACTCTTGTGGCCTTCATTGCTATGGAAAGGCTTGAGGATCTGTTCTTGGTTAAGAACACACCCCCTCTAGAGAAGATGGTGTCCGATTCAGAGAAAGGAAATAAGGATTCTCCTACCTTAGGGCTTCTTTAGAAGAATCCAAAGAAAGGAGTTCCTAAGAACCCTCCATGGCTGGGAGAAAGAAGGATTTGAATAAAATTAAGCTAATGGTTGAGATATTGGTGGAGTCAAGGTCTATCAAAAATATTGACTCCCACTTTTCCAACTCTCTAAAATGATTATTCTCTCATGGAATATGAGGGGCTTGAACAATGGCCCTCAACAAAAAAAAATCATGATTTGGTGCAAATTCATTCACAAGATATGAAATTTATTCACGAAACTAAACTTTCAATTGAGAGTATGTGTAGTTTGGTGTCAAAACTTTGGTGGTGGGGCCATTGCTATTGTATTGGAGCTCAAGGAAATTTTGAGGGTGTGGCTTGCCTATGGAACCCATTGAAGATCTACCCTCTTTGGTGGATTTTTAGTAGGTATTCTATCTCTATGGTTGCTTTGAGTCTAGAGTCTATAGAGACTATTCTATTATCTAATATTTATGCCACAACTGATATGCCTGGAAAGTTACGTCTATGGTCTCATATTTAGTTTATTCAGAGTGTTGCTCCTCTATATCATTGGATTGTTGTTGGATACTTTAATGCTATTACTATTCTAGAGGAAAAGAGGGTAGGAATGTTGAGTTTGGAGTTGTTTGCTTTTCTTATTAGAAAAAATACATATTCCTTAAATCTAGTGGATATAAAACCTAGTAATGGTCAATATACCTAGAAGAACACGAGGTGTGGTAAGGACTGTATTGCTGAGAAGCTCGATAGGTTCATGGTCTCTTACTTTTGGATTGGTGGATCTTGGACTACCAGCTCTAAGATATTGGATTGGATGGGATCAAATCATTGTCCAATTAAGCTATCAGCTTCATTGGATTATTTTGCTAAAAATCCATCTTTCAAGTTTCAAATTATGTGGTTGTGGGAACCCTCTTTGTAGGATCATATGGCTGAGTGGTGGCATCATGGTAGACTTTCTTTTGGCACTACGATGTACTCTTTTGTCAAGTTATTGTAGTTTGTGAAGCATCATCTCAAGAGGTGGAATAGGTAGTCCTTTTACAATATCTTTCATATTAGGGTTGTTCCCTGTTACCCATTTTTTTCACTCATTGGTTCAAAAGGGTAGAATTTTTTTTAAACTAAGGAAGATAAGGTACATTTTATTATCCTCCTTCATCACATTCAAATGTATAAATGAAAAATCTGAAAAGATTACAACTACAGAACATTACATTCATACACATGCATGTAATAGAGAAAGATTTACATATTTCTGAAAATGTAATCTTTATTGAATGTGATAAGATACATGTGTCTCACACAGCAAGCCGTGAGACTAACTTTTCCTTGATACAAATAAAGATAAATCAATACATGAATAAATAAAGGAAAATAAATGTGCATGTAGGAGGGATGACCAGTCATTGCCTGAATGACTAGTTGGTGTTTGTCTCGCTTCGATGTTGTCCTCGATGCTTGTCCTTCCTAGTTTTCATGTGCTCCTATCCCTGCAACAATCAAGCAATGTGTTAGAGTTATACTCTAAGCAATGAAAGGTCATAACTATACACGATCATTTATATCATCCACCTATGAATGTATTAACTTATTTCCATGTGCATCAAAGATCAATGAATGCCTTAGGTGTCTAGGAAAACCATTTGGTCAACATACACACAAAAGACAGTCAATTTTTCTAACTTGTTTGTTCCATGTGTAGTTATAGGTGCAGTTATTTTCAGATCAAATGAGTGGAGATAAATGCAGCTCCCACAAGGGTTGAGCCCAATTCATAGTAATGGTATGCAAGTTTGAATAATACTAGTGTTGCAAGTTAATTTCATTTTCAGATTGCATTGCAAGTTCAAGTGAGCAGTGATCTAAGCTTCAATTAAGTCATCATCCAAAGATAATCAAAAGAAATACTATTATGCCAATCTTTCAATTATTCAAGGAGAATAATCATTTGGGATACAAATATAATTTAGGACTGCCATAAGCAATAAACAAAAGTAACAATGGTAGTATTCCTTATGCCCATAATGAGTCAAAGGAGCAACAATTAAAGAAAAAATACTATGAATTTTGTTGCAAAAATCATGTTTTATCACTCTTCTTTTTTGGTAAGAAATGACAGAGATGGTTAAAGAAACTTTAAAAATACAATCAAGAAAAATGAAGCAATCTCTTCTAACTAGACAATTTACAGATGCATTGATGTCAAGCAGTAAGAGTGATATTTGAAAAGTAGAGTTTGAAAATTTGGAGCAGTCAAGGGAGTTTTTGTAACAACAGTATGATAGAGAAAGCCAAAAGTCAACATGACTGCCCTAAGACCCAAAACATAATCCATCGAGAAATAAGCATAACAATGAAGATTCGGGAAAGAGGTCTTTGGCAGTAGCAAGTTACACTATTGTGTTCAATATTAAAGTAACAATGCCATATACCACAATAGCAAAAGCTTCGACAATTGGGTATAAAGGTCAATCAAAAGTTATAAGTAGTTCATATATTGATTGGTTGAAGCACACACATTGATGGTCCTCAATTGTAAAAGGCAGATAATAGTCTCAAGGATGGTGAGTATGGTGACAACTTTTTACACATCCAACTATAAGAGAAAGGCAATTGTTCAGACTGGAGTTTTGGCTGGTGATGTTAGTGATATTGTGGAGAGTAAAATAGTGAAGGCACAGGTTTTGTTTAAATCCAGAAATTGAAAAAATGCTACAAATTTTCATAGTTTCTAGATGGCTCTAATGGAAGACCCAGAAAATTCAAGAGAGGATCTCATAATTATGGTGCGGCCAATTTTATAAAAGTACAGAAAAATGTTACAATGAAGCTCACAACTTGCAGATAGTGAGTGTAAAGTTCATGAAGAGGTAGGAAAAAAAAAATGCATCAAACCCTTGCATCTGTTGAACGGGTTTGGTATCTCTAGGGGCCGAAGAGAAGGGAGTTTTCTTTTATTTTGAAACTCAGAATACCACACTAAGAGTTTCTCATAATTTTTAGGGCAGTTGGATTAAGAAGAGAAACACAGAAATTTGCTAAAAGTCTTCTTCAAAGCCTTTAAATTATAATTTTCATGATAGACGAATGAAATACTCACGGTGAATAACAAGAAATGCATGTGAAGCACAGAGAAAAAAAATGCTCATCCTTGCTACATTGCAGAGCTTGATACAAAATCCTTCAACAAAATCTTCAACAACTCAACCATGGTAGCTATAGGCACAAGGAGGCCCAAATTTTAAAAGTTGCATAGAAAGCTTAAAATTTAATGGAGCTCGAGCACCAGAAAGAAGTATATTACATGCTCCAAAAACCCTCATGCTCATGGCGGCCAAACAGAGAAGAATCATAAAAATGAAAAGCCAACAAAAATGCTTCTGATTGTCAAAGAATCTACAAAGAATGGTGAGATTTCCAAGCTCAAGGCCGATTAGGGTTTGCTGGCGGCGGTCGAGCTTCAACTAGAAGATTCAAAATGAATGAATGATTTTCATTCTTTTGTCTTTCATTTAGGGTTTGATACCCTAATGTAAATGACGATGGCATGGCATTCTAGCCATTATTTTTATAAAATGCAATATGAACCATTAGGACATAAAAAAAATTGTTTTATGCCTTGAAACCTTTATTTTCTCCTTCTATGTGCCACATCAAAAGTCTTGAAGTATTATGAGCATGTTGACTTCCTTTTAGGTCTGAATGATTGATATTATCATATTTTGCATAAAATATAAAATCCACTTTAGTGATATGATATAAATCACTCAAAGTGTGATATTCTTATTTGTAAAATTAAAGGGGTCGCTCATGTATGCCATTGAAGAGAAAAGATAGATCTTAATTTATGACTTGGAGAGCATTTAGGAAAGTTGAGATTTAGTTTACAAACACTGGGAGCATATATAGGAGTGTCTAATTATTTTTTAGGAAAAATTGGAGCATCTTGGGAGGTTGGATTCAGTTTTCCAACATATGGAGAACTTTTAGGAGCTTTTATTTGCCTTGATGAGGAGTTGAGAGTATCTTGGAGGTGTTTTATGATGCTTTTGTGGTTTGATAAGAACAACTTGACTTTTTCAACCATGGAGAGTTATTTTGGTAAAGATTCAAGTCCTAAATTTTTGGCTTTATTGGTGCTTACAAAAATGAGGTTTCTAGAACCTTATTTGGTGGAGCAACTTAGCAATTTGGCTACTGAACCATCTTGTAACTCATTTTTGAGTCAGTTATGGATATGCAAAGAGATATTTTGTGACTTTTAGAGTCCCTTGTCATATTTTTGCAGGTTTTGTAACTCATTTGGAGCATCATATATAGATTTTACCTTGGTCACTATTGATGATTCAAATCACCTTCTTGTTCTTGCAAAGTATTGTGTATTTTCAGGTGAATGATTAAGTTATTTTGTGAAATTTTCCTATTTCCTTATAACTTTGTCTCTTGTTTGCATACCTTTCTTTGAAAAAGTAGCATTATACAGGTTACAAACTATGTTTACAGAATTGCACATGAATTTTAATTTGTGGAAATTACTTTTCCTTCTTGAAAATGTGTGTAAGTCAAACTTGTTTGTGAAACACTTATGCATAACCTACAGAAACTTGATGTGTAATCTCATGTTCATCATCAATACTTAAGTGTAATTTGAGTATCCCATAGCTCTTGTCAATTCGGTGTATCACCCATTTCACTTCATATTTTTAGTATTTTTCATTTTATACAGTCATATTCTTACCCTTTTCCCATCACGTCTGTAGTTTAGGTGATAGTACCAGTTAGGAACCGGCCTAGAACTCGGAGGTTTCACTTCATTTCAAGTGTCCCGCATAGAAGTGAATCCAATGTTTTACCAAAATTGTTGAAACTTGTGTAGTTCAAAATCGGGTGCAAATTTTGGTAACAAACATTGCCCAGGCTAGTTTGGATATCATCACTCATGGGTCTATGGATGATGGCCTTTCTAATGAATCTCTCGAGGATTCAAAGAATTTGAAAGCTCTTGAGGAGTGTGAGCTACGAGAGGATATTTATTGGAAACAGGAGGTGTGGGTTGAGTGGATGTAAGAAGGGGATAGAAACATTATTTTTTTCTTTAAGTTTGTGAAGGCCAAGAGACATGGTAACTCAATCCCATATATTTTGATCTCTAGGGGTGATCATCTGACCTCTCTAGGGGATATTTCTAGTGAGGCTTCTTATAATTTTATCTCCTTGTTTTGGGAGGATTCCCCTTATGTATTGGAGGAAGAAAATCATATTATTTCTTGTATTCCTTTTCTAGTTTCTATGGAAATGAATGAGCACCTCATGAGCTCAATTTCCTTGGATGAATTAGATTCCATTATTTTTCAAATGAAGAAAGGGAAAGCTCCTGGTCATGATTGGTTTCTGATAGTATTCTTTCAATAATTTTTGGAAATCATAAATTTAGATTTATTAGAGGTGGTGTGTGAATCCCAGGGGAACAAACAAATGTTGAGGGTTATGAACTCTACTTTTCTTTCCCTTATTCCCAAATGTAAAAGGGTTGATAGGTTGAGTTTTTTCAATCCCATAGCCCTTTTTAATTTGGTCTATAAGATTCTAAGTTGATTGTGGAAAGATTGAAGCGGTGGATTAGCGAGCTTGTATTAGACAAACAATGGGGCTTTGTGGCTGATAGGAAAATCTTAGATGGAGTGGTTATAGTGGCTAAAACTATTCACTACATGGTGGCCTCAAAATAAAAAGTTATTTTTATCAAACTATACATGGAAAAATCCTATGACAGGTTCAAATGGTCTTTTCTATAGAAAGTGCTTGGTGCTTTTGGTTTTGTTGAGGAGTGGGTAATGTGGATAATGAATTGTATCATGAACACTTCCTTCTCAGTGTTGGTTAATGGGGATCCTTCCACCTTGTTTGGGGTGTACAAATTTCTTTGTTAAGGACACCCTTTGTCTCCTTATTTATTCTCTTGGTTGAGGTTTGTGGAGGGTTATTAAGAGTCATGTTAATCAAGGCTTAATCCAAGGGTCAAATTGGACTAATGTCTTACCTCCTCAGTTGTATTTGTAATTTTTTGATGATACTACGCTAATGGGTGTGGATAAGGTCATAGAAGCCACTAATATCACAAAGTGTTAGAAATTTACCTCACAAATTTAGGACAACATATCAATGAGAGTAAATCTTCTATATTCTTCTTCAACACTCGTGCTTATTCAACAATAGATTTCCCATATTCTAAAATTTTAGATTGGTCATCTTCCTTTGACTTATCTTGGCATTCATCTCTCCATTGGTACCCTCCCTATGGGATATTGGCAAAGTATTTTAGATAAGTTTCATATGAGAGTGAATCATTGGACCCATAGGTGGTTATCTTTTGTGGGTTAGGTGTTGCTTCTAAAGTCAAAGGTACAGGTTCTTCCCAATTGTAGGTGTATGCTTCAGGTGGCTCCTTCAAGATTTATTAAGGATTTGTACTCTATTGCTAGGAAATTTTTATGGGTTGGTAGTCTAGCATCCTCAAATTGGAGTCTTATGAATTGGGAGACAGTTTGCAAACCAAAAAAATTGGAAGCCTTGGGCTATGACAAGCCAATCTTACTAGTTTGGCTTTATCAGCCAAGCTATATTGGAGATGGTGCATTGAAAAATATCATATTTGGGCTATTATTATCTCTAATAAATACCTAAAGGGGTGGTGAAGGAGAAGGTCCCTTAGTTTTTACTGTTGGGTAAATCCTTCATTATTTGGGAAATGCTTAAAAAAGGAGCTAAGTTGATCAAGGATGGTTTGTTCTAGATTTACAACATGGGATCTAATGCTCTCTTTTGGTATGACTCTTGGGATGGTTTTCCCCCAATCATGACTATGCATCCTAATTTGTAGGATATTTTTCATACTTCCTAGAGTTTGGTTGGTCCCAAGTTGAGGATTTCAAATCTACTTAGTTTTGTGGGAAAGTGGAAGTGTCTATATGGAAGGACCCTAGCGAGTGGCTTGTTGGGGGATTGGAATAGGGTTGTGTTGAGTTAATAAATATTCTTGTTGGTACAGAGTGCAACTCAATCAAGGAGAGTGATATTTTGGCTTGGAGCCTAGACCCCAGGGGTCTACATGGTGGCTAGTGGTTATCAAGAGTGATCTTTTGAAACTATAGGGGGATGGAAGTTCCATGTTCAAAAAATGTTTGAAATAAATTTTTTTGGCCTAAGTGCAATTGCTTCTTATGGACTTTAAGCTTGGAATAGATGTTTGACTTGGGATAATATTCAGAAGCAAGGTTTTTCAAGGGCCATCTATATGTGTTGTTTGTGACTGTTGTGAAGAGGATTTTTTCCCACTTGTTTTTTATTGCCCCTTTTCTAAGCTTATTTGGCACCTTTGGTGGGATATCTAGAGACATCCATGTGTTCATGCTTCTTAAGTGATCAAATTTTGGAGTATTCTATGGAGGCCTATGACACAAGTTTCTTTCCTCCATATAGTATGGAATATTGGTCCTGCTTTCATCCTCTAGAAGATTTGGCTTGAGAGGAATCGTATGATTTTTCATGGAAGTAATTTGATGATTCAATAGGTTTGGTAGAGAGTTGTTGGTATGATTCAAGAGATTGTGGAAGCTAAATGCAAAGTTTTTTTTTCCTTTGGAGAAGGGAGGTGAAGATATTGTTAATAGATTGGGCTTGCATGGTTTGGCACTTGACTCTTTTTGTGTTTGAAGGGGTTGCCATGCCAAAAAGAAGGTTCAAAGAGATGGTGGTTGGTCCCCTCCTTTAGTGGATGTTTTAAAGATCAATATTGATGGCTCTTCAAGGGGTAATCCTAGGCTTAGTAGGATTGGTGGAATTGGAAGAGATAGCTCTAGTAAGGATATATTCTTCTTTTACATTCATAAGGGGTAGAAAACTAATAACTTCATGGAAGGTTTGGCAATTCTTTTTATTATTGAGAGAACTTGTGCTCTTGGATGGTGTAAAATCATCTGCTAATCAAACTCTCAAATCATTGTTAATTTTTTGACTAAGCCGAAGATGAATGGGGTTAATTGGAAACTTGCCTCTATTGTTAGGAAAATTCTAAGATTGAGTTCCATGTTTGAGTTTGTTTCATTTACCCACATTCCACATTTGTGGAACAAGGTTGTTGATTGTTTGGCCAAATGGGATTCTAAGAATGTTTGAGGTTGGAAAGTTGAAGGATGGGAGCAATTATCCAATGATTATTCCCAAGATTTAGAGAGGCTAATCTTAGAGGAAATGGTTAGATGATGGTTTTTCATTATTTGGTCTTGTTGAGTGTTCTACTCTTTTGTAGTTTTTTTCTACTTTTGGGACTCTTGGTTATTTCTTTGGGTGCCTAATGAAGGGAGGAGACTCTCCCTTTCAAATCTAATCACAAAAACACATACAACTCTATACAAGAAGGCAGCAAATTAACTTAAACACATAAAAATGGAAGAGAAATCTGCAACATAAATTAAGTTCAAATCTGAAAATGAATTACATAATCATGGAGCTCATATGCTCACATACAACATGGGATTCACACATAAAAAAATATGCAATACAACATTCCTACATCATTCTAGTAGCATCTAGATATGCAGCCACCAACTCTCCAAAGCCCTCCTTCGCCGAATTGCAAGCATCAATATATAAAAATTGTGTGAGAAGAAACCACTATTGGTTTCTCAGAACAACTTGCATTAAACCACTAGGAAAACCCATCACTTTCTACCTATCAAAGCTCTATCATTTGTCAAAATTTTCTAAAATGGTTTCTGGGTTTGGTGGGCCTCATTCCCAGCTTTCTAGATCATTTTGAAATTTTTGATTTCATTACAATATTATAAATTTATATCTATTTTATGGAGACAAGGTCTCATAATTACTACCCAAATAATCTTTTCTCTTTTCCCAAAAATAATAATATTCCATTCAAACCTCCAAAATGTTCATTATTCCTTCCTGACATGGACTTCCTCTTTTTAGAATGTGCATTCAATGCTAAATTCAATTTTTTCTTCCTTCCTTACACCCACTCCCTCCATTCCATCAATTCCCATCATTCCAATCCTCTAACAAAATACAATTTCAAAAAAAAAATTAATGGAGTTGGAATTTACAATAAATGTCCACTCACAGGCTTGGACATGGAAGTTTTACCTTTAATAAAATTAACACTTCTCAAATATTTTAAAACAATAAAAAAAATGAATCAATTAATTCATTCATTTCCCTACAATCCATGACCAAATTCTACTATGTTGAAGGAGTTGAAATTTTCAACAATTTACACCTGTAGCCAAAAATCAATATAAAACGCAAGCATAAAACTTTAAAATATTTTTGGTTGTGCAAGATTTCTTGGTACCTCTGGATGCTCTGCATCAATTCTTATTTTGGACCTTGACTGCTTTGTAATAGTGATTTTTTGGATGTAATAAAAAATTTACCCTCTTTATTCAAAAAATAAAGTTTACACATTCCTCTAAAAATAAATAAAATATTGATTTCTTAATAATATTATGTTCTATTTTTATTCTTCCAAACCTTAAATTTAGAAACCAAAATAAATTTAGTGATCATTCCTAAAAATAGTGAGTGAACTTCACTTCACTTCACTTCATCGCTCCATGCAAACTCATGCATGACATCATGATCTCTCATCAATCTCATCTCACATCTCCAATCGTTGATCTCATGTCTTGAAAACCTATAAATCAAACATACTTTGATCATTCAATCCCTCCTTGAATTCACATCCAAGCTCCTTGAATCTACAACTAAACACTACTCATTTTACACTTTGATTTTTCACAACAAGGTTATGCTAAGTTTATGAGCAATTCATATATCATATGAAACAACATAAGTTTTATACTTTTGAAAATAGAGTAAGGCTAGGAATTTTTAGGTGAGATAAAGTACTTTAGATTAGGTTGATTTGATTTACATTCTCTTTGATTACTTTCATTTGAATTGTACACACGCTTCATTGGTAATAGGTCTAATTCAGTCATTGGATTTAGGGTTTATTTGAATATCCTTTGATCATCTAATCTTTATTTATTTCTATTCACACCAAATCTCTACAATACCATTATAGTACTATTATGTACCACTATAATACCATTACAATGTTGTATCATTGAGAGAAGAATTTTAGAAACACTCTACATCAATAACTATTATACTTATAATAGTAATTTGTAATAAAATTTGGTGTTGATTCCAACCACAATAATTATTATGTTTGTCATGTTTATTATATTTTTTGTACCTTCTAAGCAGTCCCCTATAATGGAATATTCTATGAGTTTAGTTTTTTTGTTTACCTTTGGTGTTTTGAATCATATATGCACAAGAGTCTTTGTTGTGATATTGTTGTTTATTTTGTAAGTCCTCATCCTACTACAATAATAATATATTTGATGTGGAAAGGTGTTCAATCATAAATATTGATCTTTAATTACTATTGTTCAAGTATTGCATAGTTAGGAATCACAAAATTTATAGGGTTGGTAAGAGTATTGAAAAGACACATTACACATAGATTTAAACAAGTGCATCATGAGGAAGTGAAAGCACGCCATGCAAGAAAGATTACATGAGAAGAGGATATGGATGAGAAAGAAGCTTCTTGGGAGAATGATTTTGATGCAAAGAAATGGTATATTAAACCTTTGAATGAAATAAGTACAATAAAGTATCAAAGGTAAAAAAAAAATAAAGCAAGCAATCATGTGGTTGAAGTTTGGAGGGTAGTGATTTTATCAATAACATAAATATCCCTAAAGGTAATGAAGTGTTATGTTAGGATTCAGGCAGATTAGAGCAATAAACATTAACAATTATATGTAGATTAAATAACACAGAAATAACAATGAAGAATAACACAAAAGATATCAACATAGAAATTTAACGTGGTTCACCCAATATGGGATACATCCACAAAAACTTAGCCACCCAATGATTTTATTATCTAGTGAAAAACATATTACAATCTCACAAATTACACACACCGCAACTTACATCCCAACCGCTTATAACAAGCTTTTTGGAAGCTTCCAAAATTAGGGTTTTATAAATTCATTTTTTTACTTGATGTGTTAGTAGGAAAACCTTGACATGTTAACAGGGAAAAAAAATTGGGGGTTGCACCTCCAAACCCCTACTATCGGGAGTTGCCACCCCTGAACCCTGGTGAGGATACGTTATGAGTGTACAATATTTGCATGATCAGTCGTCACATATCAATAATCTCCCACTTGGAGATTGATCAAGCTCCACACAAAACAATCTCCCACTTGGAGACTGATCCTGGATGACATCACTACACTTGCAACTCCCACTGGATTATAGGTCTGATTGGTTTCTTATATCCACCATTATCAATCATGAAGACCAACAAAAACTAATGAGGAAATCATTTTCTCCTGTGTAATTGCCTTTGTGAAAATATCTACAAGATTTTCACTGGTGTGAATTTTCTCTAGCTTCAATTGTCCATCCTCCAAAACTAATTAGATGAAGTGGTATCTAAGCTGTATGTGCTTAGTTTTTGAATGTAAAGTTGAATTCCTAGCAAGATTTATGGCACTTTGGCTATCAGTGTACAAAGGAATATCTTCTTGTTGTTGTCCCAATTCCTCCAGAAAATGTTGTAACCAAATCGTCTCCTTGCTAGCTTATGTAGTAGCAACATACTCAGCTTCAGTGGTTGAAAGTGAAACAACCTTTTGCAACCTTGAAATACAACTAATTGCAGTACCTCCTATAGTAAAAAAATACCCTATAGTACTCCTCCTGCTATCAATATCAACTGCTAGATCAAATTCAACATATCCTTTTAGAGCAAAATTTGTTCCTCCAAAATATAGTTTCTTTGAAGTAGTACCCCTCAAATATTAGAGAATCCATTTTACCGCATTCCAATGTTCCATTCTCGGATTTCTCATATACATGCCCACAACTCCCACTGCATGTGCAATATTTGGCCTTGTGCATACCGTTGCATACATCAAGCTACCAACTGTTGATGCATATGGTATCTTAGACATTTTTTCTTCCTCCTCTTATTTCTTTGGACACATCTCCTTAGTCAACTTAAAACAACTAGGAAAAGGTGTACTAATTGCTTTTGCATTCTGCATGTTAAACCTTTTCAATACCTTCTCTACATACTCACTTTGACACAAAAATAATTTTTTGTTTGTCCTGTCTTGTGTGATCCTCATACCAAGGATTTGTTTTGATGCACCCAAATCCTTCATAGAAAATGAGTTTGCTAATTTTTGCTTAATTTCATTAATATGTTGCATGTTAGACCTGGCAAAAAGCATGTCATCAACATAAAGCAACAAGATAATATAGCTACCAGTATCCAATTTCTTAAAATAAACACAATAATCAAAATGACATATTTTGTAACCTTGTTCAGCCATAAAACTATCAAATTTCAAATACCATTGTTGAGGTGCTTGCTTCAGACCATACAAACTCTTCTTTAATTTTCACATAAATTCCTCCTTACCCTTGACCTCATATCCTTGTGGTTGCTGCATGTATATTTCCTCTTCCAATTCCCCATGGAGAAATGTTGTTTTCACATCTACTTGTTCAAGATGCAAGTCTTCCATAGTTAAAAGTCTTAGAATAGTTCTAATATAAGTCATCTTTACAACTGGAGTGTTGTAAGTTGAAGATTGCATCATATGGTTTTCATTGATGTCAACATTGTACCGCATGTATGACTAGTTTACTGGAAGCTATTTCACATTGAAGTCTACTATTATGTGTGAACCAACATGTTTTTTGGTCTGGTTCCTATCGTGTGACAAACTATGATTTGGATATTTGAAGATCTTGGCCGACTTGGTGTATGCAATACTTTATGGATGTTTTGGTCAACCTAATCGATGTGCAAGATACATACATATATATATTCATATTGGTCTCTCCGGAAAAGAGACATAGAGATCTAAGGTTATGCAAGAAGGATATGGACATAGATAAGCATGTGTGTGTGGATGTAGCAGATTAGAATAAGTGAAGTAAATGAAGACAATAAGTGAGTGATCATAATAGAATTATTGAGCGATTATTGATATGTTGCACTACCTTTACTGAGATTCATCTAGAACTGAATTCAACACAAGAAAAGTGTTATTCATCAGTTCACTTTTGGTTATAAGCCATAAATTTTGTATTTCTAGTAGTGATCCAGCTTCTTTGTATCTCTATGGTAGTGAGTCCTACAAGTTGTAGCCCTGTGGATAGTGAGCCTTTTTGTAATCAGTTTTGATATTCTCTATAGTGTGAGTTAATCCTCACCGTGGTTTTTCCCTCATTGGGTTTTCCATGTAAATCTAGTGTTATTGTGTTTGAGCACTTGCATTTCATGGTTAACCACTTAATTAGTTTGTGTTAGTTTCAATAATTAAATTTAAGGTTATACTCTATGACAAATGATTCACCCCCCTCTTAGTTATCTTATCCAATATTTGGTATCAGAGCTAGGTCCTTTGGAATAATTTTAATAGCTTGAAGTTGATCTTGGTGGTTTAATGATGAAGGGATCTGACTTAGATGAAGAATTGAGAGCAGAGACCTCAAAGTTTGAAAATGAAGATCTGAAAGAAAATGTCAAGCAGGTAGGTGAATGTATTCAGAAACTAAGAAACCAGATCCAAAAATTTAATTTGAAACATAAAGAAGTTTACTGAGAACTAAAAGAAGCAAAGGAGACTGTTGAAAATCTAAGAATGAAACTTGAAGAAAGAAAAAGTATGGAAGAGAATATAAAATTGGAAATTGGAAAAAGAAAAGAAATTATCAATAGAAAAATGTAAAAAGCTTGAATAGGAAATAGAAATTCTTTAAGTCTAATCTAGAAAGGAAAAAAAGTTTTGAAGACAAATTTAAGATAAGCTCGGGAATGCTTGATGAATTAATTTCATCTCAGAAACCTGCAAAGGATAAAGGTGGTCTAGGACTTGAAGAAGGAAAAAATTCAAAAACTAAACTGATCTACAACAAAGTGAATAATCAAAGGAAATTTCAAGGCAATACTTATCAAGGAAAAGATAGAAGGATCAATACCAAAAGGATACTCATCCAATAGCCTTATGATCAAAGGTACACATATTTTAATGGATTTTGTTATTCATGCAATAGATTTAGAAATAGAGCAACAAAATGTAGAAATATGATGAACCAGAATAGATTCTTTGGTGGAAAATGCTATGGTTGAAATAAGTTCAGACATAAATCAACAAAATGTAGAAGTTGGATAATGATGGATAGATTTAATACCGGTAGAAGATTTCATTATTTTTTAAGGCTACTATTACACATGCAATACTTTTGGACACAAGGCTAATCAGTGCAAGACAAAGATGAATATAAACTCTTTTGATCAAATATTTGTTGAATGTCACTCTTGCAACAAATCTAGACATATATCAAAATTCTGCAAGAGAAAAGTTGGAAAGAAATTGAATCTAGGATAGAAGAACAAGCTTAATCTAGAAAAAGTGAGGAGAGAAATGGTAGAGATCTAGAGAAAGAAAGAAGAACCAGAGAACAATGACAAATTAGATAATTATATATTTGCATCTGGTGCAAATACCTCTTTTATGAACTAAATCCAGTAATAGCCTCAAGGGGAGCAATCACAGAAAAATATATCAAACCCCTGGTATAAGAGATGTCATGCGATGAAACAAGGATATGCAATGTAAATCTTCATCCTGAAGGCAATGAAGAAAATTTTGATAGAATACAAGCATTACAGAAGATTTGTGGAACCTTTTTTTTGCTATGCATTTCACATATTGGTTGATAGCTTAGGCATAAGGAGAATCTGACAGAATAAACTACAAATGGTGATGTGGCAAGCAATTAATTATCCTTTATGATGAAACCCTAAAATTGATAAGTTAAATAAGGAAGATTGAGTGGTCATTTTCATTTTGAAGTGATCGAGTTGAGAAACAAAGAGTTAGGGTTACTAGCAAGCAAAAGTATAAAAAACAAGGTAGAAGCAATGGAGTCAAAAGAAGTGGTGGTATTTAATCCGCATAGCAACAAGATGCAAAAATTGAGTAAGTTACAAATTGATGAATTTGATCATGAAAAGATTCAAAGTTTCAAAACCTCTCTTTTAGTTGAGTAAATGCAAAAGGTCAAAAATCTAGGGCACAAGGGCTTAGACATTTGGAGTGAATTTTCATACTTTTCAAATGTGGACATTGTTCAGGTTATTTTAAGCAAAATTCAAGGTAATCAAATGATCCTTGAAAAACCCTATGAGATTATGAAGGAAGCAATTGCAGCAATAATAGGACTATGCAATATTGGACCTGTTCTAGTCAATAAATTAGTAAAGAACAAAGAGGTCGAAGCACTAACTGGAGTAATAGGAGATCAAAGGGCACTTATAATTCACACCATAATCAAACCTATGATAAGGTATGTGGAATATGGCATATCATATAAGATTTATTTCAGGAAGAAGGAAGGCTCTACCTCAGCAATTGTTGTTTATGTTGCGCATCAAATGGTTGAGGAGGATTTTGACTTGTGTGAGTTGCTAAGAAATCAATTAATGGAAAATATAACTATGACAAAGAATGAAAATTATCCTTTTCACTTTGGAACTTTGGTTATATGCTTGATTATTTACTTTCTCAATTCATTACCATTGAAAGAAAATGTTGTGTGGAAGTTTGTTATACCAGTTGGGAAAAAAGTTTATCGATATCTAAACTATCTAGCAGAAAGGGAAAATATTTGTGAAGAGTATTTAGAAATCATGATAAATGCATTGAATTCTGGTATGATTTCCATTTTGGTCATGATGTTTGAGGGAGATTCCTCCTCTATAAAGAGGAAAACAAGAAAAATCAGTTCATTCCTTCCTCTGAAAATGAAGAAGCTGAAGACAAAGGTGAAGAAAGTAGGAAAGGAAGCAAAAATTACATAAGCACTTGATCTAGTATCAACAAATGATGATGAAGAAGATATTACTAAAGAAGGGATGTTGAAGACTCTTGAGCAACCTGATGAGTTAAAGAAGATAGGAGATATATGGTTGTCTCGACCATCCTATCAATAGGATGAGATTACATATGCTCTAGCTATTTACATAATTCAAAATGACATTGATCTAAGTGAATTGAAAAGTACCTTACTAGAAGTATTGATTGAACAGAAAGAAAATAGATTAAGGGAACTGACACCTAGTGAAACAGTTGAAAAAGACAAAATTCAATTGGCTTTAGAACAAAGATGCAGAAATGAACAAAAGAGGTTGATTGAGAGTATAAATGAACTTAGGAGCTATATCAAAAGTGTAAATAGTGTATACATGTATTGTCTCTGGTGGCCTACTGCTATTGGGAACTACAGAACAAAAATCGACACCATTGAGCATGAATTGAACTCTATTGGAAAAGCATATGGTGTTCTTAATGGAAAGGATGGAACACAAAAGAAAAGGATCGATTCCTTACAATCTGATATTGCAGTCATCATAGTACAAAGGGATGGTATTATGAAGACCTTTTGGAGAGTCAAAGAGATAATTGAGTTAAGATTGGAATAGCTTTTCGTTCTCTTGGAGGATGCTGAGAAAAATGCATAGAATATTTCCATTCCAAATACTCTTCTAGAAACAATTGATTCAATAGCAAAGAAAATTAGTATTTGTCTCTACATCATGCTGGCAGTGGATTCCTGGAAGAAATGTCTTTCAGAACTGAAAGAAAAATACAAGAAAATATTCTGAAGAAAGAAGGATTGAGGTAAAGAATCATTTTTTTTATGAACTTTTTGTGAAAAATGATTTTTTTTTGAAGTAAAAGGAAGATAGAATTCTTCTTGTCATTAATGTCAAAGGGTGAGAGAAAGCATGTGAAAAAGGGATGGAGAAAGCATGTAAAAAATGAAAACTTTTTTTCTTGTTGTTTTTGGCTTTTCACATCTTGTGTTGCCATCAATGACAAAGGGGGAGATTGTTGGAAGTTGAAGATTGCATCATATGGTTGTCATTGATCTCAACACTGTACCACATGTATGAATACTTTATTGGAAGCTATTTCACATTGAAGTCGATTGTTATGTGTGAACCGACATGTTTTTTGGTTTGGTTCCTACTGTGTGACAAACTATGATTTGGATATTTGAAGATCTTGTCCAACTTGGCGTATGCAATACTTTATGGATGTTTTGGCTGACCTAATAGGTGTGCAATATATATACATATATATATATATTCATATGTGTCTCTCTGGAAAAGAGATATATAGATGTGAGGTTATGCAAGAAGGATAAAGAAATAGATAAGTGTGTGTGTGGATGCAATGGATCTGAATAAGCAAAGCAGGAAAAGATAATGAGTGATCATAATAGAATTATTGAGCGATTACTGATATGTTGTACTACCTTATTGAGCTTCATCTAGAACTGAATTCAGCACAAGAAAGGTGTTATTCATCAGTTCACTTTTGGTTGTAATCCATAACTTTTGTATTTCTAGTAGTGAGCCAACTTCTTTATATCTTTGTAGCAATGAGCCCTCTGGGTTGTAGCCTTGTGGATAGTGAGTTCAGAAAGTGAGGCCTTATTTCAGGGAGTGAGCCTTATTTTAGGAAGTGAACCTTATCTCAGGTAGTGATCCTTTTTGTAATCAATTTTGATATTCTCTATAATGTGAGTTAATCCTCACCATGGTTTTTCCCTCATCATTTTTTCCACATAAATTTGGTGTTATTGTGTTTGAGCACTTGCATTTGATGGTTAATCACTTAATCAATTTATGTGTTAGTTTCGATAATTGAATTTAAGGTTATAATCTATGACAACTAATTCACCCCCCCTTTTAGTTGTCCTATCCAACACGGAGAAAATATCTCATCAAAATCTATACCTTTTTTTGTACAAAACATTTTACCATAAGTTTGGCCTTATATCTTTTCTTGATTCCATCTTCTTCCTTCAACCTTTAAAAATTTATTTGGATGTTCTCTTTTACTTGCAAGTAATTGGACTAAGTCCCAAGTCTGATTTTGCAGCAAGGAATCTATTTCCTCTTTCATGCCTAGCTCCCACTACTTTTTGGTATCTACCTACATTGCTTTTCATAAA
Organism: Sequoia sempervirens; assembly: GCA_007258455.2. Lineage (NCBI taxonomy): Eukaryota > Viridiplantae > Streptophyta > Pinopsida > Cupressales > Cupressaceae > Sequoia > Sequoia sempervirens. The sequence continues at coordinate 574,176,708 of VDFB02000015.1, read as the reverse complement.
CTTCAGGTTCACCAAAATCAGTTAATAATATAGAATATAATGATGGAGAAAATATTTCTGGAGGTCTAGTTATCCTTGTAGAACGTCTAACACTTGCAGGATTTTGTGAGATAACTTGTTCTTGAGTATCAAGTACCACTAGCATTTTCTTTTCTGGAATCTCATCCAACACCACATATTCCTTTTTTGACCTATTCATGCTTCTTTTCCTACAGTTGATCCTTAAACATAACCTTCTCATTGAATATAACATCTATGCTCCTAATGATTTTATGATTTTCATAATCCCATAATTGATAACCAAATTCATCTACTCCATATCCAATGAAGGTATATTTTTTAGACTTAGCCTCAAGCTTGGTTCTATTTTCAATATCAACATGGAAAAAAGCTTCACAACCAAAGGTTTTTATAAATGAATAGTTTACCTTTTTACCCATCTATGCCTCCTCTAGAATACCACCATCCAAAGGATTTGAAGGTCCCCTATTTATTAAATAAACAGTGGTATGTACATCTACCCAAAATTGTAAGGGTATTCTAGCACACAATATGATGCTCCTTGCACGCTCCATAATGGTCCTATCCATCCTCTTAGACACACCATTTTCTTGTTGGGTTCTAGGAACTGTTTTCTACCTATGGATCCCATTGTATGAACAATAATTTTTAAATTCTCTGCTGCAATACTCACCTCCATTATCAAATCTGAGACACATTAACTTTTTTCCTGTCTCATTCTCAACCAAAGCTTTCCACTTTTTAAAAGTTTCAAATACTTCTAATTTTTGTTTTAGAAAATCCTAGTTGCATCATCAATAAAAGTAACATAATAGCAAAAGCGACTAAGAGAAGATACCTAAATGGGTCCCCATACATCTAAATGCACAAGCTCTAATTTCTCACTCTTCTTCTCTTTCTCGACTTTGAGAAATCAGACTCTTTTTTTTTCCTTAAACATATTTTTTGTAGAACTCCAAGTCAATCTACTTCAGACCTAGGAGAAACTTTCTGGAGTGAAGGATCTTCATTCCTTTCTCACTCATGTTCCCAAGTCTATGGTTCCATAATTCTATTTCAATCCCTGTAGCAAGTGCTCTAATTATCTTAGTAGCAACTGTTTCTATAGCAGCTAAGGTATAATAAGTATAACCATTGCACAAATACAATGTGCCTACCTTTTCACCTTTAGCTACTACTAATGCACCTTTAGTGACCTTTCAGACTTTGTCTGTATAGGTAACTATGCAGCCTTCACTACCCAATTGTCCTACATAAATTAAATTACTTATCAAATTTGGAACATACCTTACCTCCTATAGCAACCATTCATTTCCATTCTATAACTTTATTTTTATATTTCCTTTTCCAACAATCTTACAGGGATCATCATCACCCAAATATACCTGTCCAAAATCACATTGAACATAATCTACAAAATATTTCCTATGGGATGTGGCATGAAATGAAGCCCCTGAATCTATTACCGAAGAATCATTAACATTATCTAAACATAGAATTAAATGATCTTGCAATTTATTACTTGCAACATTATCTTCCTTACTATCATCATGTTGTTTGTCTCCTTGTTTTCCTTTTCAAGACCAAGAATCCTTCTTCAAGTGTTTTTGGCTTTCCACAGTGCTAGCAATCCATTTTTCCTCTAGATTTAGATATGCCTTTCTTCGATTTCCTTGTGACTTTCCACGATTTGTTGGGATTTTTCCTCTCTCCTTTGTCCTTCCCCTATTCTCTATAGTCAAAGCATTACCCGATGTTGAAATCTCACCTATGCTTTTCCATTGTATTTCCTCGCTAAGCATAACACCAACAACATCATCAAATTTCAATGTATTTGAACCAGAGATAGAGTTACTTACAACCATTACCAAGTTATTCCAGCTTTCTGACAAAGAACATAAAACCAAGACAACCCTCACCTCTTCATCAAAATTCACTTTTACAAAAGTTAACTGACTAGTGATCATATTAAACTCATTTAAATGATCTATCACAGATCCACCTTCAGTCATTTTAGATTAAACAAACACTTCATCAAAAATACCTTATTTGAGGCTAAGGTTTTTTCATATAATTTAGCTAAATGTTCCATCGGATCCACTGTTGTCTTTGCTTATGTTATATTGAACGCTACAGATGGTGTCATGCGCAACTAAATGGTTCCCAGTGCCTTTCTATCCAGAATATCCCATGCTTCACCATACATAGTAGCCTCTTTATTTTTTTCCTTGCAATGGCTGTCATATATCCTTTTGATACAAATAATCTTCCATCTACATCTTCCATAATTGATAATTCTAGTCGTTGAACTTCTCAACCTTGAATTTTCCTTCTTCCATTGCTCCCACTCAAATCTAGAGGTTTCCTACCAATCAACCAAAATACACACGGCTATGATACCAGTTGTTAGGATTTAGGCAAATCGAAGCAATAAACATTCACAATTATATGAAGATTAAATAACCCAAAAATAACAATGAAGAATAACACAAAAGAGATCAACACAAAAATTTAACGTGGTTCACCCAATATAAGCTACATCCACAAAAACTCAGCCACCCAATTATTTTATTATCCAGTGCAAACCAGATTATAATCTTGTGAATTACACACTGCAACTTACATCCCAGACCCTTAAACAAGATTTTTGGAAGCTTCCAAAATTAGGGTTTTACAAATTCATTTTTTTCACTTGAAGTGTTAGCGGGAAAACCTTCACGTGTTAATGGGGGGAAAAATTTGGGGGCTACCGCCCCCGAACAACAATGAGGATACGTTACGAGTGTATAGTATTTGCGTGATCATTCACCACATATCAACATCTTAGTCATGTGACATGTCTTTTTGAAGCCACCAAGGGAGAGGAGAAGACTTTCAATGCAAAGGAGGTCTCTTTAGTACCAATTGTAAGTTCAGAGGTAAGTGTTGGAAAATATTAATAGATAGTGGTAGCACAAACAATATTATTTTAATCAAGATGGTAGAAAAGTAAGGGTTGAGAATAGTACACCCTAACCCTTGTAAGGTGTTTTTGTTATTGAAAGGGGACCAAATATTGGTAGATGGGTAATTTAGGTGAATTTCAAGATCAAATTTTCCAAATATGATATCACTTGTGACATCAATCCAATAGACTATATCCACATCCTCTTTGGATGACTATGGAAATATGATAGAAGAGTGCACCACAATGGATGCACAAACACTTACACCCTAAAGGAGGGTGATATGAGGTACAAGCTAGTGCCACTAAAGGATTATAGCATGAAGGTGGAGAGTATCCCAAGAGTGCTATTAGGAAAATATTTTTTGATAGGGGTAAGGAAGGAGCACATGTGCCTAACTCACTTGTCGATACAAACACAAAAGGATGACAATGCAATTAAAAATGACACAAGAAGAAAAAGGAGGAAACAAAGGAGATATAGGAGATACTAGAATAATATTATGACATCATATCAAATGAAGTGCCCAATATTTTGTCACCTATACAAATCATTAGTCACTCTAAAATATCCCACCCCTTGATGAGATATTTACTACTCTGAAAATCTACCTGTGATTGTTAATGTTTCCAAGTTGTTTTGTTTTGTTTGAATTTGATGAAGATTTTTTTACCAGGAAAATTCATAAAATAAACATTTACAAATTCCAATTGAAGAATAATTTGATAAACTATTGCAAATTCAACAACTATTGAAGCAAACCCTTAATTTATTTATATTCAAATCTGATTTTTAATTGATATGCAAATACAATTTATTCATTCAGATTTTACAATTGATTACTAGACATTAATATTCATACTTGGGATTCAAGTCACCAAGTGTAGGTCTGAAACTTCTTATCAACATAAATCTGGAAATGTTTATTAGCCACCTCGAAAACCGCTTATTTGGATTCCTAGCCTAAATTAGTGTATTCTCGACCACAAAATTGCATCTATTATAACACCTTAGATTGGTTTTCCACAATGGTAATGATTAGAAGCATAAAATTGAGGTGTTGTAGCCTCGAGGTCAAACACCACCCTCATACACAATACAGCTTGGTTATGACTATTTGGTATGGCCTGGTAGGAGCTATTGTATGGTCCAACAAGCCTTGAACCAGCAAATACAAATGAGTTCTAATAAGTTTATGATATGCTTTCAAACCCCTTGTGAAAACTGATGTAAATTCTCCAATTTGAGCACAATGTGACTTGAGAATCAAAGCCACCAAACACTGCAACCTTTAGGTGATATTTCACACCTATGGGTAGTAAAATCAAAGAGAAGCTATGCTCTCCAAGACTAAAATTATAGAAAAACCCCCTGGTTTCACCTCCAATGCCAAAGCAACAAAGTCGAGTGTTGATTAATCCTCAATAATAATTTTCTTTTGCTTTTACAATGCTTTTTATACCTCTTTGAGATGGCACAACTTTCAATATGCTTTTTAATTCATCAAAATATATTTAATCAATTGCTTTTGTGTTGACTTTATATTATATCACTACCTGGGTTCCCATTCCAAAGTCACTTTATATTTTGACTTATATCATTAAATGGCCCTATTAATTTAAAGTCAAATAAGTCATTATTATATGTACTTAATATAATTAATTATTATTATAGTCTTACTTTAATAATAATTAAAATAACAACTCCCTCAATAATCATTATTTTCTGATTATGTCAGTGCCAGGAGATAATCCACTAAACCCACTGCTCACTCAGGTGCCTTACCCACAATAGTAAGGCTTGCCTCTATCACTCAATTGACTTAATATAAATAGTAAGTACATCAAAACAGAGCTAGAAACCTCTAAATAACATCACTTCTGAATATATCAAGGGTAGGGAGAGATAAACACTGCAAACTGCCACCTGAAGAGCTCATTAACACCCAAATTAGACCCCCTAAATGACAACATTAGCCTACAAGGGTCAGATGATAGGCTAATCCAACGAGATGTTGAGGCGAGCTAAAAAAGGGACATTATAGTCCACCCTCCTTGAAATTGCTTGTCCCCAAGCAATCTCCACTATAAAGAAACACCACTCCACCTAGGTCCTAAGGGAAGATCTGCAAAATGTCCCTCACATCTTCAACCAACTCCTATAGCACCAGCATAAGCACAACTGACAAAACACAATAACCAAGATCATCCTCAGTGTCATGTGTCTCAGAAGTATGAACCTCATGAGGAAGCAACTCTGGAAACTAAAATAATTTTCTTCCCTCATCTATGCAAAGTAATACATCATACCAACTATCTAACTCATGCACACAAGATTTGTGCATCGAAATCATATCATGCACAAGTGGGTCAAAGGAAAAACTATATGCATTCCTCACCATGTACACACTATAAAACTCATATGTAAGCCTTGTTTGGAATCTTGATGCACAAGAAGGATCCAAAAAGTTGTGATCATCACACAACTCCACACTAGGGTCAGGAGGAAGGTCGTCATCCAACTCAAAGAGTGGATTGTAAAAATTCAGACCAGCATCACACTCAAATAAATGATTGTTAACAAATTGTACACTATCCATATGTTGATCTGGACTACACTCATCTAGACCTGTGGGGTAATGAGTAGAATCATATTCCTCCTGACACTGCTCATACTTCTCCATCACCTATTCAAAATTATCCTTTATCCTTCTACCCTTCTCCCTACTGATGGAGATGGCATGCAAATTTCCATTAGCAATTCCCCTCAACACATATTTTCTACCATTCATCTCAAATTTCATTTCCGTTGTTTACAAATTGAGGGAGAATTCTCCAATGGCCTGGAGCCACTTCACGCCCAACACAATGTCCATCTCACCCAAGATGACAACATAAAAATCATCCTAGAACTCATAATCATTCAACAATAGGGTGAGATTAAAAATTCTCCTAGTGCAAGTAAGAGTAAAACCATCTGCTCCTCTTACCTTGAAACCCTCTAAGTCCTCTGCCTGTATTCCTCACCTAGCCCCTAATCCCTTGTCAATGAAACTATGTGTGGCACTAGTGTCAATCAACGTGATACAATGCTGCCCATTCAAGACTCCTCTCACTCTGAAAGATCCCTGGCTCTGGATGTGAGTGCATAATGCCAAAGGAAACAACTTAGCATCTCTTCTTGACTCCATAGAGGCTCCTCCCAACTCATTATCATTCATAGCAACACGCTAATCTAAAATTTCAGAATTTGATTGATCATAATAGAACCATGCCATACAATTTTCTTTACCTTTGGCCCTCAATGAAAAATCATGGTCTCTAGTGTAGGGTCCTTTGCACCAATAGCACAACTTCTTTTTCCTTAATTCATCATGTGACTCTTCATCAACCTTAGTTGTTGATTTCTTTTTCTAATCAGCAGCAAGAGGAGTGCTCTCATCCATAGGAAGAGTGATGGATTTAGGCAAAAACTACTTTTTTGGAGCAACTAGATCTATACTATGGGCCTTTTTCTTTGCTTCCTATAAGGTAGATGGATTGAATGCTTTGATCCAACCTCTCACTGGCTCAAGAAACCCCTCACTAAATAGGATGACCAATCTCCTCTTAGATATGCTAGGCACCATCACTAACAAATGTTGAAATTCACCAATGTATTCCCCCAAGCTACCCACTTGTTTGAGCTAAGTTGGCTCTCTAAAGTAAAGCTTAGGATCCTTTCGATCGAAGTGCTCAATAATTCAATTCATGAATTCATGGTATGTAGTGATGAGATGGTGTTGAAGGGTAACCATTCCATGGTACCACCACTCATGAGCAAGTCCATCTAGGTGCAATGTAGCAAACTTAATCACCTCATCCTTAGGTATGGAACTCAATGACAGGTAATTGTCCAATTTTTGGACCCATGATCTAGTAGTGCATTTATCACTTCCATGAAAGTGTAGCAAGGTGACCTTGCTCACAACCTACTGAAAGTCGTGTAGTTTGTGGTGCCTATTGTATCTTGTGCTCTACCCTGACTGCTCCAACACCTTGAGGCTTCTTCTAATCCAAAAACTGATTAAGTGTCAATAACTCCCTAATCTCGGTAGGTAGAGTCATATACTATGCATAATGTCTAGTGATATCTCCTATAGTGAGAACATGAGGCTCTGGCACCTGAACCAATGGAGCCTGTTGGGCCTATGGCTCCTCTCTAGGGGTGAAGATAGGTTGGTTGGGCCTAATAAATAAACCCATAGAGGATGAATACTATTGAAATTCCACATTATGCTAACCCAAACCTAGTGTGCTACTATGTTATCCCTAATAATCTGTATGTTGTGGTGGAACAAACTGCCTCATAGTACCCATCAACTGAGACATCATTTCCATCATATTGTTGAACTGTCATTTGGCTCTAGAGTCAAGACTGAGTGGCTTTGCATGAACCTTATCCCTCCCAGCCATAGTGCATGTAATGCTCTCTGTGTCACTGCCACTATCAGTATTATGAATCCCCAAAATTCTTGACATTGTTTCACCTTCCAAAACGAGAGGTGGTTCCCACTATTCTATACCTCTAATGTACTGTATAAATTCTTCACTCATGAAACTACTAACTCAAAAGATGGTAGGAGACCACCCTGATACCACTGAAATATCCCACCCCTTGTTGAGATATTTACTACTCTAAAAATATTCCTGTGATTGCTAATGTTTCCAAGTTGTTTTGTTTTGTTTGAATTTGATGAATATTTTTTTCTAGGTAAATGCATAAATAAACATGTACAAATTCCAATTGAAGAATAATGATAAACTATTTCAAATTCAACAACTGCTAAAGAAAACCCCTTATTTATATTCAAATCTGATTTTTAATTGCTATGCAAATACAATGTATTTATTCAAATTTTACAATTGAGCACTAGACATTAATATTCATACCTAGGATTCAAGTCACCAAGTGCAGGTCTGAAACTTATTATCATCATTTTTGGAAATGTTTATCAACCACTTGGAAAACCCCTTATTTGGACGCTTAGCTTGAATGAGTGTATTCTCCACCACAAAATTGCATCTATTATAACCCCTTAGATTGGTTACCCACAATGGTAATGATTAGAAGCATAAAACTGAAGCATTTTAGCCTCAAGGTCAATTGCCACACTCATACACAATACGGCCTGGCTGTGAATGTTCGGTATGGCCTGGTAGGAGCTATTTTATGGCCCAGCAAGCCTTGAACCAACAAATACAAATGATTTTTGATAAGTTTATGATCTGCTATCAAACCCCTTGTGAAAACCGATGTAAATTCTCCAATTTGAGCATAATTGGACTTTAGAATTAAAGCCACTAGACACTGCAACCTTTAGGTGATATTGCACACCTGTGGATAGAAAAACCGAAGAGAAGCTACACTCTCCAAGACTGAAATTGTAGCAAAACCCCCTAGTTTCACCTCCAATGCCAAAGCAACAAAGTCGAGTGTTGATTAATCCTCAATAATAATTTTTATTTGCTTTTACAATGCTTTTTATACCTCTTTGAGATGGCATGACTTTTAATGTGCTTTTTAATTCATCAAAATATACTTAATCATTTGCTTTTGTGTTGAATTCATATTATATCATTACTTGGATGTCCATTCCAAATTCACTTTATATTTTGACTTATATCATTAAATGGCCCCATTAATTTAAAGTAAAATAAGTCATTATGATATGCACTTAATATAATTAATTATTATTAAAGTCTTACTTTAATAATAATTAAAATAACACAACTCCCTCAATAATCATTATTTTCTAATTTTGTCAGTGCCAAAAGGTAATCCACTGAACCCACTGCTCACTCATGTTCCTTACCAAAAATAGTAAGGTTGGCCTCTATCACTCAACTGACTAACTATAAATAGTAAGTGCATCAAAACAGAGCCAAAAACCTATGAATAACATTGCTTTTGAATATGTCGAGGGTCTAGAGAGATAAACACTGCAAACTGCCACCTGAAGAGCTCATTAACGCCCAAATTGGACCCCCTAAACAACAAAATTAGCCTACAAGGGTCAGATGATAGGCTAATCAAACGAGATACTGAGGCAAGCTAAAAAATGGGACATTACACACTCCATAGACCTAAAACTGGGATTATCTTTCAAAAAATGCACATATAGGATGAAAAAAAGACTAAAGAGATAATGAGACAAGTGGATGAGTTACTTGAAAATGGGTTATTCAAATAAATTTTGAACTCATGCATAGAATCTATTGTGTTAGTGTCGAATAAGGATGGAAAGTGGAGAATATGCACTAACTCCAAGGTAATTAACAAGATAAAAATCAAATACAAGTTTCTATTGCCTTGAATGGATGACTAATGGATATCCTTAGTGAAGTATAATATTTCACTATTATTAATTTGAAAAGTGGAAATCACTAGACTAGAATCAACAAAGGTGATGAATGAAAGATGACCTTTGAAACTAGAGATGGTTGTATTCAAGTGGCTAGTGATGTCATTTGGGATAATGAACATAATGAGCACTTTCATGAGGTTGATAAATGAGATACTTAAACCATTTATTTTATGGTTTATATTTGTGCATTTGGATGTTATCTTGGTTTTTAATAATACCAAGGAAGAACACCTTGCACATATAAGATCGATGTACAATAGTTGTGTGAAGAGAAACTACTAAGAAATCTTAAGTGTAGTTTTATGAGGATGGAACTAGTGTACTTAGAATTTTTAATGTTCCAAGAAGGTTTAAAGGTGGAATTGAAAAGGTGAAGGAAATAGTATAATGGTCAATATAAAAGAATATTTTAGAAGTGTAGACTTTCTATTGGCTGGAAATTTTTTACATGAAGTTTATTAGGAACTTTAGTGGAGTCTATTGGTTTGTAGTAACCATGAGGGGAAAGAATAAAGAGTTTGGACAAAGGGCATAGAATGATCATTTCAAGTGGTAAATAAGAAGGTGAAAAAGTAGATGATACTATCATTTCCAATGATTAAGGTCTTCCATGTAGATTGTGACACTGGTGGCATAGAAATTAGTGTAATTTTGAGTCAAGATGGGATCCCAATGATGTAATTCATAAAAAAAATTAATAACACAAAGAGTTATTTGACCTATGACCAATTTTTTTACATAATATTGCAAGCATTAAGCAAATGGAGGCACTAGCTACCACCCAAAGAGTTTGTATTGTATACAGACCACAAGAATTGTGGTTTATCAATAGCTAGGGTAAATTAAATCAAAGGAAAATGAACTCAAGAATAGGATTTGTAAGTCAAGCAAGGTAGCAAATGCACTAAGTCAAATAGTAAATAAATGTGTGTGAGGGTAACAATTTTTTACTCACTACTTGAACAATATGCATAGGATGAGGATATCCAAGAGGCATGAAGGTTCAAATAGATCCAAAATAAGAAAATCAAGAAAGATGGGTAGAATACAATTTGTAGGATGGATTTTGTTCAGGGGTGTGCAAATATGCATATTGAAAGGTCTAATGAAAAAAAAAATTATAAGAGAAAAGCATAGTGGAGGATTAGCCAATCATTTTAGTCTATATAAGTAAGTGAATTATATTTCTAGCCACGCATGATAGTTGATGTCAAGATGTTTATGGATTAATGTAGGGTTTACCAACTAGAGAAGGGAACAAGATAGAATGTGAGATTATACCAAATATTGTCAATGCTAAAGAGGTCATGGAACACCTAAGCATGGACTTTTTTCTTGGGTTTCCAAGAATAAACAGTTCCCATGATTCAATATTTATGATGGTCAACTAATTTCAAAGAATACACACTTCATACCCTACCAACAAACTAGTGATACCACCTAAGGAGCTAATTGATTTTGCAATGAGGTGGTAAGGATTCAAAAGTTACCACTCACCATTTTGTTAGATTGGGAAATAAAGTTCATATGGTATTTTCAAATGAAACTATAAAAGATGTTAGACACTAAGTTGTAGTTCAACTCAACTTACCACCCACAAATGGATGGAAAAATCAAAGTGGGTAACAAGAGCCTAGGGGACTATTGAGGTGTTTAGTAGAGAAGTTGGGATTCTAGGATCTAATTGTGGCATAATTGAAAGCACATACAGCAACTTAGTAAATCAAAGTATAAATAAGAACCCATTTTAGATTGTTTATGAAAGAATTTTGAAAAGATTCACAGAATTACATGACAAAAAATATTAGAGGGGGAAGATGTCATAATATATGTGACAAGTTAATTGAAAGTATGGAAAATTTGGAGAGAAGTTATGTGTTATATAAAGAACGTGTGGAAAAAAGGGAGGTAAGAATTAGAATTTCAATTTGGAGACCAAGTGTTAGCACACTTACATAGGGAAAGATTTCTAAAGGGTACATACAATAAATTGAAATGGAAGGAAATAAGGTTGTGCAAAGTTTTGTACAATTTCACAAAGAATGCCTATGAAATACAATTGCTCAAGGGAATTTGTTTATATCCAATGTTTAATGTTGTGTACCTATGTCCCTATGAGGAGGTGAAATTTGGGAATGACGATAGTGTAGAGGAGGGAATAGATTAGAGCTATAAGAAGATAGAGAAGGTGTATAGAAAACCAATCTAGGTATTACAAACCAAATTTAAAAGAACATGCCAAAATAAATATGATTAGTTGGTGAACTCGAGAGGAGGGGCAAAAGATGCAACATGGTTGAGTACATCATTTTTTTCTTAATATCCCAAGATACTTAGTGTCATGAATAAGTAGGGGCTCAAGGCTAATTCTTCCTATCATGGAAGAATAATGTAGGGAAAATATAACTCGGAAGATAATAGCCAATGGTGGCACCTAGGAAGAAGAAAAGGTGGCATGAAAGGGGGAAAAGGACATAAAGGCATAATAAGCTAGACATTAAGGGGATGATGGCACAATTCATAAAGGATAATTTAATGTTGAATCAAGTAAATTTAAATTGGGACTGGTTGCATTCATATTGTAGGTATAATCTTGACACCTAGTAAGGAAATTGTGTAGAGTTTAGGAGAATAGTAATGCAGGAGGGAGAGAAGAACATAGTTCAAAGAAATTCATATGTAATAGGATAGATCTAGGATTCTACAATTTGGTTGATAACCATGGCCTTGTAAATTATTTGTAACCACTGTGCATACTCTAATGAGAAGAATTTGTTGTTCCTTTAGTCATTCCTTGTTCTAATTTTTTTTCTATTGTGTATTTTGTGACTACATGGTTATGCTTTCTTGATAGGAACCCCAACCCATTGGTATAATGGATTCTAGTTATAAATATTTATGTGTTATATGTTTGATCCCCCTATCGTGTATATTTTATAAATGGATTCATGACTCTGAAAGAATGAAAATTATATTAAAAAAATTAAAAATAATTGAGGTTTAAGTAATTATTAACTTGTCACATCTTTGTAAGTGTCATGGTAGGAATTCTACTTATTGATGTTAGAAAATTTCCCAAGGCAGTGTGGGATTATTCACAATTTGACATAATATAACATGGCACAAAGGTCCAATGTGATATATTTACCATGTAAAAAGAGCAAGTGTTAAACAACAAATTATGCTAGTCCAATCGAGTTGTTTTTAGAGTCTACATTTGTACTGGATAGCGTGGATCCTCTAGGTTGGAGTTGTTGATTCATAAAAAATGGTAGATATTCCATTAAACTTCCATCAACAATGGAACCTTATTAAATGGTGTTACGCCTACCCTAATGGCACAGTATACAACACAAAACACAAATGGATTAATCAACTTCTTAATTAGCTACCATCCTATCAACTTGTGCAAAATGTGTAATTCTTTGTATTCACAACCAACATGCTTCATACATTGCAAACTCGATTCTCTATTCAAATGAAACTATGTAAATGGTCTTCCCACTTGGAAAAACACACAAGTTGAATATTCAACTTGCAACAAGGAAAATAAGATATGAACATTCACACACATCAAAAAGGAAACCATAGCATAGTGTTTACCCTGATGAAACATAGCTTGGGAGATAACTATGTCAATAAATTATAGTAGTAAAGTAATCTTACTAACTCTTAACCTCTCCTAGGCCAACTATGATGTCCAATTAATGAAAAAATCCTTGTACTCGTCAACACCTCTCTACAACTAAGTAGAAGAGGGTGTCTACTAGATGATCACCAATGTTTTAGCTACTCCTATGCTCACTACATCTAGCTAAAACAACCCTCAAACAATGCATATATCAATCCAATCACTATGAGAATGGGAAAAGAAAGATGAAAATTTATCTCAATACTCCTGGCATGTCTTAGATCAATCCTTGATCCCTTTTGATATTTTTCAAATAATCACATAAAACATAAATAATTGTGTGCAAAATTGGAAGTCCGAAAGTCAAGAAACAAAGACAAAACACTTCAAGTACCATGCTTTATTTTCACTATGAGAATTGTGTCACTTGTAGTAGTGAGGATCATGTTCTTATCATGGATATTGTAAATTCTCTTAGGAGAAAAAATTGTCCTCTTTATACAAGTGGAGAAAATATTTTCTCAATCTTTTGCATTCCTTTGTGTCCTTTCAAGAGCCATAACTTTTGTACACAAACTCAAAACAAGGTGTTATTTTTTAAAATTCATAAATATTTGAGATGAATCCAAATATGCAATAATATTCAACCTTTGATGGCATATAAGTATTATTTTCCCCTACAACACAATTACATTTAGAAAACCAATTAACCACAACCAATCATAGAATCACATTGTCTCTTTCAAAGACTAAATCAAGATTTATTATATCATCCTAAGCCTTCTTCAATATTTGTGACCTTTGATTATGTACTTGAGGACTTTTTTAGATTCATTGTGGTGATAAAACACATCTATAAATTGTTGGACATTTAAGTGTAAGTTTAATGTAATACATTGTGGAACTATGTGCACATATTACACATCACAATGGTAAACCCACAACATGATGTAGTTTGGCATTGATTTATTTCCCTTTATTTGGTATCAATGATTTGTATCATATTCATTGTTGGTAGTAGAAACTAGTTTAATTTGTTAAAGGTTATAGTACTTAGCTTGACTAGTGTATTATCCTGCCTTCACCACTATGAACAATTAATTTGTGTTGTGGTGGTTGTGTTGGTAATATTGATTTGATCATTTGGAGCTAGATAATGTTAGACCCAACCCTAAAATATGATGAATAAATGTGATGTAGGAGTATCCAGGGTGTAATAACTTGATTTTTAGTTTATCTTGATTTTTGTTAGGTTTAGTGAATAAATTTTTTAGGGCTAAAATGGTAGGATTACTGTTCTAGTAAGTTAGAAATGCTAAAAATAACATATTTCTATTTTTAGTAAGTTAGCGTTTGTGCATGTATGGACATGGAATCTTACAGAGAGCTCCAAAATGGTGAAAAGATGCTAACGATGAAGAAATCACATCAATACCATTTGTCACTTGTGAGGTATTAATGTTTTATCTTCAAAATCCCTTTAAAAATATTCAAAGTCAATTTTTGAGGCACCTAGAGGTTCCGTATCGACCTAAAAAGTTTCCAAAAATAAAAAATCCATGGGTCTTTTGCAACCCTACTACTCATTGAGATCTTTCCAACGACACGAACAGTTTGTCAATTTGATGCTTGAGTCAAAAGTTATGGCTCCCAGAAGTTCGACTAAAGTTTAGGAATTTTCTAAGGCCAGAAAATAGCATAATTGAATATGTTGAGTGCCAAAAATAGAAGTGACAATTCGTTGGAAAGTGGAAACATCATATAAAGTGGTTAGGAATGGAAGGGGGTTTATTTTGGATGATAAGATAGACAAAATTATTGCTTTTTCAACACAAAATGGAGATTGGGGTTTCGATGGCCATTATTGCCATTCGCAGACTTGCATGTTTGATATTTTGCATGTATTTGCAACCTAGATTTTTGTAACAGTTGTCTTGTGACCAGATAGTTCTATTGCATTTGATTGCATGTATGTAGATGATTTCTGAGAGTTTAATAAAGTTGCATGTTTGTTGTTCTTGAATGTTATTGTCTGTGTAAGGTGTGTTTGAGGGAGAATCTCCCTTCATTAAAATGTTGTCTCAAGAAAATGTGAAAAGTATGCCTTAACAATTTCACATTAAATGTTATGTAAAGACACAAATATGGTGGCAATTCAAGAATGAATATGTTCTCTCCATATGTGTCAATATAATGTAAGGGTAATAGTGTAGAGGCTTGATCTTTTAATTTGGACTCTTAAAGTGTTGCTTCTAAAGACAACCAAACTTTCTCACATCCTTGAATTCATGGTGTGTGGTGAGCATCATGGAATTCCTTAGGTTGTATTGTATCAAGAGTATTTTTTAACTTGTTGGTGTATATGTTGGATGTGTTGCAATACCCACTTATTTCTCTTAAGGGCGCAATAAAGTGCTTAGTGGTGCATGATAAGAGATGTTGGAGATATGGATTTCTAGAACCCAAGTAATGTGTGAAATAGATTATCACCTGCAAAACTACAAAACTTTATTCTAAGCTTCCTACATGAATGGGAGAATATCATCCCAAATGTTTGGGTTTGCACGTGTACATTTGTAACATTTGTATGATTGACTACTTTAGATTATCCATTTGTGTGAGGAAGAAATCTTGTTGACGGATCAAGATCAAGTAAAACAATTTTCAGGAGTCTAAAGTGTATTCACAAATGATTGAAGACCATTGATTATAGTAGGCTAATGTTTTCCTTGCATGCAATCATGATAGACATTTTTAAGAAACAACCACAATTTGTTAATTTTTATTCTTTTTGTAGATAAATAGGAAATCTATGTTGATAAATTATCATGCTCTAGTTTGAATTACCTATGGTGTATACATTCCAAGCTTCTTGTTGGGTGGCTTAGCAGTGCAACATGATAAGCATGAGTTAACATAGCAATCTATCATTGTGCATATCAAGCAAAAAATGTTTTGTTGGATTGTAAACATTGTTTAACTTACCCAAAGTGTCTTGTGGTTTTGGAATATTATGCCTCCCAAATGAGCCATTGGCAAGAGTTCCTTACAAGGATGTAAAGATGCTCAAACTTGTAGAGAACTTGGTTAAGCAAATGATGATTTGAAACATATTCATTCTGTGTGAGAGTAGTATAGGCTTGTAAGAAATCTAGACCAATTGAGTAAGTCAGATGTTGCGGCCTCTCATGTCGAGCAATGTGATTAGCATCTAGAAAGGTTAATTGAGGCAATCTACATGTTTTTCGCCTTTTTCATTTTTTGTGTTTCATGACAAGATTAAATCACTACAATTAGATCATTCACTTCATGTGGCCCACACATTCTCCAACTTACTTTGTGCATGCTAAAATAAATTGGTTTATGATCTAAGTGAATGATGGTTTGTTTCACAAGAATGTAATGTCATCAGTGTTTGACAACTTGTATGATGACAAACAACTATTTTTTAGTAGGTGGAATCATGTTTTACTATACAATTAATTTGAGTGATATGAGTGTAGATGCCCATGTTATGTGAGAACTTATCAAGTGCATTTTTTGATGCATTAATTTCAACCTCGAAATTTAGCAATTTTGTCTAGCATGGCCATGATTGGAGTAACACAAAAGTTCTTTGTATCCTCAAAAAGAATAATTTTTTTTGTAGTTTTCGAACAAAACAAGTTTTGGGCTCAAGGGATTTAATATAGCAACTTAAATAGATTTGAAAACCCAAGGACATACCTACAACACAAATTTGTTGTCTAAGAAAACTCAGTAGCTCTATAATATTGTATAGAGTCAACTAGTCTTGGATTACCTTGATCTTTTTTGTATCCACTTAAATGCTTTCTCAGTCAATGATATACCTTGACTATTGAATGTGCACACACAATGCACACATGCTTAAGTTGACTTGTAACTAAATTTCTATAGTATGTTTGAGATGTACATAATGTGTTAAACATGATTCTCCCAAGTCTTACTAAATACTAGAATGGCATCCAAGTAGATGATGATGGATTTGATGAAGGATTTAAGGATGCTTTTATGAGGAGCACTAATGTAGCTAGTGCTTGGTCAAACTTAATAGACATAACCAACTATTCATATATTCCCTCTTTTTTCTTTAAAGTTGTTTTCTAAGCATCTTTAGGATTGACAAGACCTTGATGTTAAACATGTGTTAAATGAATCTTGGTGAAGTATCGTGCACCTTATTTTTAACCAAGAGATTATCAATGGATGACAAAGTATAACAATTCTTCACCATTATCTTGTTGAGTGTAGGACAATCAATGCACAAGCAACACAGACCATCTTTCTTCAATGTAATAGATGATTAAATTGCAACATGGAGACAAGCTTGGCTTGACCTTTGCTCGATCTAAGAGCTCTTACATGTGTTAGTGAACCTTAACATTCTCCAAAATGGACCTACAATATAGTGAACTATTTAGAATCAGGTACTCTAGCAAAAGGTCAAAATGATGCTTCACCAGATAATGTATTGGAATGTCATTGAGCTCATCAAAGACCTCTTTGCACTACTATAGCAAATGGTTGATATGTTGATGTAACAAAATTGTGTGGTGTTGGTAAGTTGCAAATTCCTTCACTGTAGTGCTCGTGTATCTAGGTGAACTATGATTTCTATTGTGTTAACACAAAGTTATGGCAATGCTTGACAAGTAATAACTTCGGAAGTTATTTCAAAATGTTACTTGACATCCAAAGTTATAGCTTAGCTTTGCAGCCTCCACTCTTCCCAAGGAAGATTGTGCCTCGGCACAAGCACATCACTTCCAAGCAAGCTTGGACTAGAAAGAAATCGTCAATTGATTGGGATCGTAGATATATAACTTTCCAAACAATATTTAAGAGCCCACAAGTGTCAGAACTTCACATGTGAGTGGAATGTATGGAATTGACTTGATATACAAACATGCATTAGCACTTTAATTGATTTCCTCCTTATTACATGCAAGGAGTGTAAGCTTGAGGGGGTGGGGTTCTTCAATCTTGAGTTATAGGAACTTGATTGTATCCTACATCATGTTTTCTTGGCTTCCAATTTCATTGATGACACGAAGAACCCAACCTTTGTGTCAACGTTTGGAATGGGACACTATCTTTCGTTAGAGACGATGGCAGAAGTATTCACGCTCAAATAAGTTGTCTGGAACAACGTCTCCTTGTGTAGGACCTATTGCCGAGAGCATAATCAAATATTGTTGTATGTGATATTGGAAATTGTTGCAAGTGCTTCTATGGTGTTAGTGGCACCACTTATCCCCTTGCTTCTTTCCCTTGTCGAGCGATTAAGGTATCAGAGCCTTCTATTGATTCATTAATGACTGTCCTCGTTGATGCAACATCTATTTCATCTATGCGAAAGGCTATTGTTCCTGCACCTTACACAGTACAAGGTCAACAGGAAGTGGATTTCTACTTCATCTTGGTTTTTGTTTCAACCTTGGAGGCATGGCAAGTATCATCTGTACTTCCACAAATATAGGGATAAA
Source organism: Sequoia sempervirens (assembly GCA_007258455.2). Classification (NCBI taxonomy): domain Eukaryota; kingdom Viridiplantae; phylum Streptophyta; class Pinopsida; order Cupressales; family Cupressaceae; genus Sequoia; species Sequoia sempervirens. The sequence continues at coordinate 574,158,198 of VDFB02000015.1, read as the reverse complement.
GTCTGCTAATGTTTCGCCCCATAATGCTCTTTATTTCTACAACATGAAATCACTAAATACTTTCATTAAATTTATTATTAAAAAAACCTTCAAGCCAGTATTTTGTTGTCACTAAATACTATCATTAAATTTATTAAAAAATATCTTCACATCAATCTCTGTTCTGCTGCTTCTTGGTTCCTCTATTTTTCTGCGCCTTTTATGGTATAATTGTTTTTAAGTTTTATAAATTATTTGTTTTTAAACATGTTAAAAAAGTTAATAGTTTTGTCAGCCAGAGTGTATTTGTGAACACACTCACACCATTACAACCCGTTTGCTGCCACTGTAGGTTACAACTCCCAGTGTAATTAGTGGGTTACAAACTAATAATTTGAAGAGCCAAATTTGCATTTAAATTTTTTTTAAATGATCCCAACAGCTATTTGTATTTCACTAGTCCACAATTCCTGCAAATGCTTTGTCTTCATGATTATCTTGTGGTGTGACAATGTCCATTCCAAAAAGAAAGAGCTTTTTCAAAAAGCCATTCTGTAATGTTATGGACTTGGAAAGCCCTAAATCTTTTACCTCTTAGTGCATGTTGTGACCATGCATTGAAACGACATTTACATTCCCAAACAACAAACAATGGTTTCCGCGCTTTTCTATCACATAGAATCGTCAAAAGCAATTAATGCAGATCTATATGCCAATTTTGAGAGACACGTTATGTTTTTTTAATTGACATGAACATAACATGTAATATCTTTTTAAACATACTAGTATATTTTTAAAATGACCTACAAATGTATGATTGGTCTCCAAACGACTTGGGTTACAAAAGAAACGCTCAAATTATTTTACAATAGACTTAAACAGATGTTCAGTCCAAAAAAATTTATGCCAGAGAAGCTTGTTATCAGTTACGCAAAGAAGGGAAACACATAAGTAGATCACAAGATATTGCAGCAATAGTAAAGTAATCTTTTCAAACATGCATTCTCTTTGGAAGATGTAGCATACTAAGTGTAATCAATTGGGACCCTAATTGCGAATAAGGCCTGGAAAGAATGCTGTTACATGATTTGTGGCTAAATAATTGGCTCAGCTTCTTGAACAAATCTACTTGCTAGAAGAATTGTTTATCAAAATCTCTCCAAAGCATTTCCCTGCCTGAGATTACTCAACATGATTAAAAATATTGACATTTTTAGCTGCATGAAAAATGCAGCTCTAACAGAAACATGAATATACGGAATGGTCTTTCTTTGTCACGTATCTTGAGAGACTGTCTGCAATTCTTAACTTGGAAGCAGAATTATGCTTTAAATTTGGAACAAGTATTTGTGTCTTTCCTAATGCTATACGCTCCCCAGCAACAACTGAATAGAACATGCCTGGAATCATTGGAATAAAAATATCACTCTGGCTGCAGATATAAAAGTCCAGAGCTTTCTCAAATTGGGTTTTGCCTGTGTAAAGAATTTGCCTTTCTTCATTGAAAGGCATGCTATACTCCTGCAAGCACAAAAAATAAAGTAATGAAATGATTCAGAACAAACTTATGTTTTATAAATGCCAATCAAGGTTTGGAATTTGAAAATTCAAAACAAAGAAACATTAACACCAATAGCAGTCTACCTGTGCATGTAATGCAACGGTATTCTTATACATCTGAGTCTTCATTAAAATGCTAGAAGACAACAAAACGAAATAAAAATATATATTATCTGCCCTCAAAGTAACCATTCTTCACAAGCATATCCATACCCCCTTCAGACCTTAGCACTTTTCCACATTTATTTTTTATGCAAATTTCATGGATGTTTTTCATGTTCCATCTCCTAAGGATGTAATTAACTCATGAACAGGACTCGGGAATTAATTTGCCCTCAGTGGACAACCTTTTCTTAAGTAGAGAGCTGTCAACCATTCTGCTGTTTATCCGTAATGAACAGAAGAAGCATTAGTGATTTACATTGTACACAATGCACATTAACTGAACAAAATAATGTAGAGATGAGGATGATAACATGTTCAAAAGTTCTATTGTTTTCTAAATTTGGTGCTGGTGAAGCCTAGAACTCAAACTCTATCAGGTACTAATTAGGATGTTTGATCAAAGTTGGATTGAAATGAAATTTTCCAGCAGACAATACACACCAGTTACTATAGGCAGGCAATACAATTAATCCAGGGAATACGAAAAATCATAGGAGAAATCAACTGAGCCCTGTGAATGGTAACAGGCGCCTATCTGATTGGGCTTTGGCTTGAGAAAATATCCATCAATTATCGTATTGGTTCCTAATGCCAGTTCAGGTCTAAGGTATTTGTAACTGAGAGTTTCTTTACTTGCTACCAGCATATAATGCCACATACAGTATTGTCAGATATTAATGCAATCCTAAGACAATTGAATAATTACATGAAGAGACCTCAAATGCCATGGATCAGGAAATACTTTTAAGTTTTGACAGTAATCACACAACTCCCTCCTGCAGTCATCTTGTGCAGCTGTTACCCAAGAATCACCAGGTATTAAAACGGCAAAATAAGGATCAGGAAGCATTATGGCTTTGATGCAATAAGATATCAAATGAGTAATTTAGTATGCCATGCATGCCAGGTGATCCAGAAGTTACCAGTCCAAGATGTTTGATAGCCAGAAAGAAAGCAACGCTAAGGAAAATAGAATACACATCTAACTAAGCTAACTAGGGTTGTACAGATTACCATAATATTCCATGAAAGCTAAACTATACATTTGAAGGATGCAATTTTGGATCGAAGGTATGCTGTATTGGCAATAAGAGGGGAAGGGGAAGCTGAGCTCAAAAAAATACCAACCTTTCAGAGCTACCAGCTGTAGTTATAAAAGAAATATGCTTACTCAAAAAGCTAGTTGCCAAAGATCTGGTATCATCAAACTATATGACATAATATTTCATAAAATGGAAGCAAGTATTCAAAGAATGCAGAAAAATCATACCTTGGTGTATATATTTGGAAAAAGCTCTCTTAATGGATCCAGGGTAGGATCCCATCGTGATTGTGTCAAATATATTGCTATATTAGTTGGGAAACCAAGCTCTTTCAGAAATTGTCCAAATTCTACAGGATTGACACACTTGCTTTTCAATTTATTAGGCTCACTACTGTTGCTATGGCAACCTTTCCGCTGTAACACTCCAACTCGTAGATCCACAGCAATGAAACGCCCATCTGACATATCACCTGCTTCTCTCATACGGTTAAGTATCCTACCTCCAAGCTTAATAAGCTGGGAATGGAATCGTAAAGCTTTGTACATAACTAAACACCTGACTGCATCAATTCCAGCATCTTCTCCTTCATTTTCTTTTGAATTGACATTTTGAGCAAAACTCTCAAGAATAATCACTGGCTTCTGGTTGAAGATGGGGCGAATATGTTTATCAATGTAATCAAGAGTTACCCCATAAGGTACATGTATTAGTTCTGGACTTGTAGAAGTCATATCATCAGGTAGTCGGCCAACAACTCGCACAATGTTCTGTAAACTTGTAATGAAATTGCTTACATCATAGATCTTCTCAAACTGTCTGCAAGACAAAACTTTAAACAGTCAGGAAAGAACTGCGTCTCGAATATGTGATAACAAGCATAATTTAAACAAGAAATAAAGAGCAAATCCTCAATAAAGCATATATATAGAACCAGTGTTAAAATGTAATAATAATCTACGTGGATTTTATAATATCCAGACATGAAAATGCATCCTGAACAATAAAACTGTATTATAAAAACATTACAGCAATATAAGGAAAATATAAGCCTCAACATTAATTTCACTGTCTTAGTTAATGCATAAAGACAGACTTCAAGACTGATGAAAACTGCTGTAATTTATTGTACTGGAAATAAATTTTCAAAGGAAAGAAGCCAATGAAGTGCAACTGTGCAAGTGATTTTGTTGGCCAATTCAGAGTCTTCTTTTTCCATTTTTCTGTAAGTGTCCAAATATTGAATTATGCAGTGTTACTAGTAATTATGTTCTGCTGTCTGTACCTTCTAAATTAAACATGGTGTCAAAGACAGGCTGGCTCCTAGATGGACTCTGTAATTGTTGATTGAGAGAAGACCATGTTTTCTTAGTTTGTTTAGTTTATTGAAGAAGTCAAGGGCAAGAGAGGACCAGGTTGAGGTTTGTTTATGATTGAGGCATTAATATGATTGTTACCGTGGAGATCTCTGCTGGAGAAGTAGCTAGAGTAGTGAATCTCTTCTAAGGAGATTTTCAATATGGAGAAGAAAAATAGAGATAGAATTGAATGGAAAGAAGTATCCAATGTAGTTGATGGCACTGTTGTGTAATGCCCACCTATACAATACTTGGTATTCTTGCACAATGGTATCATTTGGATCATTGGATTATTTGATTATTAGTTTATTGAGAATAAATCAGTACAGGTGATTATTAATTTTTTGAGGAGAATAAATTAGTAGGATAATTGTAACTTTATTACACACCTAGATATGGCTGAAGTAATCATTTTAATATTTATTGAAGCACAAAATTATCTATGATATGTTTGAAAAAATATATATTTTAGATTTATTAATTTATTTATTTGGAACAACGTTGGTGGGGAACAAAATTGTTAATTTTATGCAAAAATGAATTTTAGAAATTGGATAATTATATTCAGAAAACAATAAATAAATTCTCATAACAATATGAAGGAAGATTGTGTTGAGTATTTTGTCATTCATGTCAAGGTTGAGGTGCTTGCTTGTGTTCTTGAGCTGTTTGAACTGGTTGCCTACTTGCTTGAGCTACTTGCCTACTTGCTTCAGTTTTAGATTTATTAATTTATTTATTTGGAACAACGTTGGTGGGGAACAAAATTATTAATTTTATGCAAAAATGAATTTTAGAAATTGGATAATTATATTCAGAAAACAATAAATAAATTCTCATAACAATATGAAGGAAGATTTTGTTGAGTATTTTGTCATTCATGTCAAGGTTGAGGTGCTTGCTTGTGTTCTTGAGCTGTTTGAACTGGTTGCCTACTTGCTTCAGCTACTTGCCTACTTGCTTCAGCTAGTTGCTTGCCTACTTGAGGTGCTTGCATGTGTGGTTAAGCTACTTGCCTGCGTGTCTGCTTCAACTACTTGGTTGTCTGGTTAAGCTTCTTGTTTTGTCTGCTTGGTCAGCATTTGTGCCAGTTCATCTTGCTATGTCAGCTTCCAAATCATACTGCCATATCAGCTTTGATCTTTTCAGAGGGTCGACTTCTTTATGGCACGATTTATTTCTTTTTGGGGGCGGCTAGTACTACTTGTGCGATATTGTGGATCTTATTTAATATTAGCAGTTTCAAATATTGTTTAGCGAGTCTGCCTTGAATCATATCGTGGATGACAGAGTAATAAAAGGTTGAAGTTGCCACATATACCATAAAAATCATCTAATGCTGTGTCGACTCCATTATATGGCTGGAAGACGTTATGCTTGCTTGAATATTCAGTTTGAAAATCTTTTTGATGCGTCAGATTTGTCAGATTATGAAGCGGCGGTATTTAATTTTTCTAGAAACTAGAATATGAAATGGCTTTTATGCGATGGTTATTTTTAATTTTATTCAATGCCTTCATTATTATTGGCATGGCGGGAGTTATCCTATGCTGGAAATAGAGTCGAATATGCAGGGGACGGCTCTTACAATCTTTGACGTCTTACTTGGCGGCGGGTAATTTTAAGAGGATGGAGAAATCGCATTCCATGAGATATTTGTGTGTGGACGTATTTTGCTACCATCGACTAAAGAGTGGAGGTGGCTAAATTTAATATCGACTTCACTCAAACCGCAGTGGTCATTATGTGTATTATCTTCTTTGTGCCTGTTGTGTGAATTATTATGTTTGAAAGACGTGGTCAGAGTATTCTTAAGTCATGAGCGTGCAAGCCTAGAACTAGCATCATGAGCATTTAAGATTCACGGCTGCTAGATTACATTTCTCCTGGCATAATTTGTACTTTCGTGATCTTTCCGTTTTACGGACGGTATATGGTATTTTTATTGAAGGCCTTCATGGAATCTTTAATTGAGTCATCCAGTATATCATATATGGTGTTGATGATAAAGAACATAGTCTCTGTCGTATTCTGTATGAAAAACGTTCTTCGCATTCATTACTCTATCAATCCTTTTGATGTGAATGGTTGTATAATGGACAGCGCCATGAGAGTTAATGCGGGTCTTATGTGAAGTCCTTTTTGCGGTGGAAAGCAAATGAAACGTCTCTGCAGAAGATTCAAAAGGTTAAAAAATTAAGGAGATAGTGTCACCACCATAACAAGTTTTTAAGCCTTTCTTCATTGGAATGTCGTGAGCCCTTTTTGGTAGCAATTCATAGCTAATGTGGCAGACTTGCAAGAATTCATTGCTTTCAAATGATCTCACACTGTGAGAGTGGAAAGCTCTTCATTAATTTTTTTCTCGCAGAGTTAAAGGAAGGTTGTTCATATTTTAGATGAAAATCTTCTCATAGTAGCTTCAAGTGAACAGTTGCCTCAACCAAAGCAGGTCGGGTCCGACATGAGAAACTTTATGCTCAGGAAGTTGTGTATGGAGATTAATAATCGCTGAAATTATGTCCCTCGTAATGGAGTCCTACTGAAGTTGTTACCTGTTTTGGTGCTACTGAAATTCTGCAGCTGTGCATTTGGAGATGAGATGAGTTTAAATCGACTGATATTAATTGTCTCTGTTTTCTGTGTCGATTTATGTGCTGAGTTTATTGTGATCAGATCTTTGAAGATTGTTGACTGCAAACTTGTGAAAGGTTGGTCATGATATCCGTATATTTGAGTAGACTGTATATTACAGTGTGTTTAAGACTATTTGGAGACCTGTTTGCTGCCTTCCAGTTCATCTATTCAAGGGCGTTATGAATCAGATTAGATATATGTGATTGAGAGTTTGATCAGAAGAATTTCAGAGTTTGTGATCAAGTGCAGGTTGAAGAAGTTGTGTGTTTTGTATCAAGCATTCTTTGTGTCTGAAGTTGGTGCTTCAACAACACTGGAGTTGGTGCTTCAAGGGAGAATTGGTGCTTTCAGTGGGTTGGTGCTCACTTGTGTAACTAGATTGATGCCCTTTGAAGTAATAAAAGCAATATTTTGCCATGGTTTTTTACCCGAAAGGATTTTCCACGTAATCCTAGTGTTCATACTTGTTCATAGTGTTTTATGTTGCTATTAATGTTTTGATTGCTGAGTTAAATGGTTTTAAGTTTTAAAGTTTCGAAAAACTGATTCACCTCCCTCTCCCCCTCTCAACATTTCCTATGTGCTCTTCAGTATTTCCTGTGTACTCTTCAGATTCGTTGCATAAATTTTGTAGAGGAAAATAAGACAATAATAAAAAAAGCACAAAATAAATAAATAAATAAATAAGAGCAAATATATTTATGATTAAACTTTTTATAATTTTTTTTAAAGTGAGAACTAAAAGAGGATTATTAAATGATTGATAATTAAAATAACCTATATGTTTAGTAGAAAAGTTGGATGGAAAACTATAAAAATAAAATATAAAATTGTATTTTTTTAAATTTCGTGGTTGAGATTTGATGAGAAGAATTAGACTATTAATAGAATGGAAAACTTTCAAAAGAAGGAAGGTAGTGAACTGCATAAAAATAGAATCTAACCAATATTGAAAGGCACTAGAAGCTTTGGTGTAGACACACAAGCTTAGAGGGTCAATTGGATATTCAAGAACTCAAACAAAGATTAAAGATTTGAAGGTCTTCAACAAGGCTGAACAAGTTTTTGGAAAGCATCTATAGATATGGTCTGAATCCTAAAGAGACCTATGCTCATAAGAATCTAGTGTTAAATAAAAATTAAGTTAAATAATCAAAATTTATAGAAGTATGGATTTAGTGAACTCTTGAAAAGAAAAAAAGCTAGAAAAGTGACAACTTGAAAAGCTAGTGAACCAAATCTATGACAATACATGAAAATCAAATTTAAAGAAATTGTGAGTATTGGAGTAAATTTATTTCAGCTAATTAAACTAAGAATTTTAGCAATATATGAAAAAACTAAGTGATTAAACCGAGGGAAGCCAAAACCCTAAACCCTAGTTTTAAAACTAAGGTTTTGATTGTTTAACAATATATGTATGCAAGCTTTTGGATTAAACTGTGTATGTTTTTCTGTCAACTTTTCGGATCACACCCAGTGATCCATCATCAAGAAGAGGAAAAATTTGATCCAAAAGCTTGCATACATCTTCATGGACTGTAGAAAACTTATACTAACAATATATGATTAAGTGAATCAAATGTAAACCCACGTCAAAATTGATTTGTTGAGTATTGTGTGAGCTGGTTGATTGTGTTGATTCAACCAATTTCATTTTTTTTTGCCTAGGAAATATGCTTTTATGATGTTTTACTTGATTACATGTGTAAGTACCAAATTTGAGTCAATGGTATTGATTTCTTAGTGAATGAGATCATGAAAAGATGGAATTGAACCAAATGTAATGGATGGAATCTTACTCTTCTGTTTAGCTAATAGATAGAGTGAACGCTATATGATATATGATAGAGATATATGTTCTAAAAAATATATGTTTCTTTAGAATCCTATAATATAATGTTTATCACACATTTGATTGAGAATCGCAATTTAGTATAGTTGGGATAGAATTATATACATGATCACTTACATTGATTTATAAAAGTAAAGTTGTGTGCTGGCATTTCAACAAAGACTAGGCACTCGGTCCATTGAAGAAGCACATCCTATCATAATTCCTTTAGTAGTAGAAATAAAATCTGGGGCAGCAAATGCTTGATTATTTATCCTGAAGAGCTAAGATCTCAACATAATCCGTCACACACATTTACTTATAGTAGCTTTATTACAGACTATGGCTCTCCAGTGAACAAACTTAGAAGCACAGTCTAGTTTATAACTCTCTGTCCAAACCATTAATTATATATGCTTCTTTCCTTTTTTCCTTTCCAATTTTTTCTAGCGCTTATATTTATCACCTTTATTCTTCTAATCATTAAATTTACCAGTTCCTCGTTCCTTTAATTAGATTGTTTTTATTTTTATCTTTTTCTTGTTTAATTATTTCTTTTAGAGTGTAAAAAAATTAGTTATACAAATGATCTAGTTTTCAATCGCATAAATCTACTTTTGCTTATTTATTTACTAATTAATTTAATTAATTTTCCCTTTTTAGGATGTTTATTTCAATGTTTCTATTATGCCAATTGCACTTCTGATCTTGTATAATATTCTAATCAATATTTTGGCATAAGTTTTAGCTTAACTTCTAGTTTAATCTCTTTATTTTTATTTATACCAATATTCCTTATCTATGTTATTGATCCATTTTTATGTTATATCCTTTTTATAGAATCATTTATATTTTCTAGCATAACCTAGCTTAGAATTATAGTTCCTTTCTTGTTATAATTCATCATTTGTAGCTATCATTTAATATCTAGTGTCAAATTTCAAATCTTTTCCCTTTTAAATTTTAACATTGTTTGGTTTATTTATAACTTTCAATTTTTATATCTATCTCTCGATATTATAGCTATCTTAGATCTATATCTATATAATTTAATCATTTTATTTTTAAATTCTTGTTCATTTTTTGTTTACTTTAATTATGTAGAAATTCTCATTTAGAACTGTGTCTTTCTAACCCATTTCTTTCTCTTATAAGGCCCTTATTGGTCCATGTAATGTCCCCTTCTAGCTAGACATCAATTATCAATGGGATTAGCCTATCAGTTGACCCTTGTAGGCTAATGGGATTGGATAGAGGGTCTTTTGAGGCAGATACTTGGTCAGTTGATGGCAGTACTCTTCTCCAGAGCTCAGTTGGTTCAAGATTGGCCTTCGTTTGGTGTTTCAGGACTCAGTTTCACACACTTACTATTTATAGTAAGTCATCAGGTCATGGGAGTCCAAGGTTACTATTTATAGCAGGGCACCTAAACATGTTGTATTGGCAGTGTCAATCCCAGAGTTCAGTTGGCTTGAAGAAATAAGGTGTATTGCACAAGTTATAACGTTTAATTATTATTAAAGGTGACTTTAATAATAATTAATATCATAAGTTTATAAAATAATGTTATATTTGCACTTTATGTCTAATGGGGTCATGGGGACATTAAAAAGGGGGCCATTTTATAATAAATTATTGGGGTGCCAACTTGAGATATTATTTTATTAAACCAAGTGCAATTAAATATTATTTTAAATGATTCAAAAGGCATTTTGGAGGGATCGACCTTTTGAGAAGAATATATAAGGAAACCAAAGAAAAGTTGATTCATGCTATTGAGCATTTGATAATTTTTCTTTTATGATATCTTTGGCATTGGAGGAAAGAAACCAAGGGTTTCTACATTTCCAGAGCTTTCAGACATTGGAGAACATTCATTCTTCATTGTTCTTGCTTTCTAAGGTTGTGCAACATCAGCTGAAGATTGCATATCATTTTGGCTTCACTCAGAGGCCAACTTTGTGCGAATATTGTGAAGGTTTCATCAAGGGTTTTGAGCAGATTTTGTTGAAGAGATCAAACATCATAAGGGCGGCTTTCATTCATTGCTGTGTGCATTCTCCAAAGGTCGTATAGACTGAAGTAAGACCAACCCTACCATCTTCCAGCCTTGGCGTGTTTACATCAAGCAAACCGCCTTGCCTTTTTGAGCTATTCTTCCTTCATTATGGGCCGCTACATCCATGGAGGCATTTCATAAGGTTTTTGAGGTGGAGAAAGTTGTCTCAGCAACAGATAGATTCATTATCAGATTAACCATTGCTGTCAACAGTTCAGAGTTTTGATATTATAATCTTACTTCATTTTCGGGTATGCATTTGGTTGTAAAGGCTTTTATAAAATCCAATAAAGATATCTCTTTGCAGCATATTCATTTTGTAGTTGCTTTTCATTCTCTAGTCGAGCATTTTTAATTTGCTTCTGTAATCATTGCATCTTATATCAAAAACACCAAAAAAAAAAGCATAAAACCAAAACTACAAAAAATACAAAAATCAGAAAACTTTCAACAAAAGTGCCAAGTTTCAGTTTGGAAAGAACTAGGGTTTCTATAGTGGTATCAAAGCTTTAATCCTGCCAACCTAGACGGTTAGAGTATCTTAGGCAGCCACTAGAGATTGGTCCACATAGGTATTACACTCGCAGAAGGGCAGAACAACAACAAAATCAAATTGCAAACAAACAACAGGAAATAATGGGTGACAGAAGAGGTGGTAGTCCTCCAAGAAATGAAGGAAACAATGAAGAAAGGGAAGCAAGAGAAATTATGAGGGGTCTTGCAATAGGGCAGCAACATGTAGCTCATGTTTTGCAGCAACTTACAACAGCTATCCAACAATTGGATACTCCTCAAAGACAGAATCACGAGCCAGATGACAATATAAGTGTTATTGGGACTCCCAGGGCACAAAGAGCACCTACTCGTACCAGCGATAGACCTTCGTGTCCTACCTTTTTGAGGAATGAACCAAAAGAAGCAAATGTTGAAGAAGAGGGAGATGATTTATTCGCAGATAATGTCATGACAGTGCATGATGAATGGGATTTATTAACACCGCAGGTTAAGGAACATTTGAACTTTGACCGATTCCTGAGTCAAAGGAGAGAGCACACAGAACAAGGCATGATAGGAGACCAAGGAACCAAAACAGAGACCTCAAACATGCCACAAGCAAACTCACACTACCAACATTTGATGGCAGCGGGAAGGTCACAACACGAGCTTAGATCCACAAGCTGGATACCTTCTCAACTCTTCGGCCTATGACAGAGGAGGATGCAATCAAGTATGCAACTTTACACCTGGATGGGTTAGCTCATGATTGGTGGCACCATGGGATGGTCACTTTGCAACATAACCTCACCACCTCTTACCAAGAGTTCACTAACAGGTTGATTGAGGGCTTTGACAAAAAAGATCCAGAGACTTATTTCAAAGACCTTGCTCAACTCAAGCAAGTGGGGAGTTTGGAGGTGTATATTAGTGATTTTTAGAAGCTTTTGGTTATGGTCCCTAGCCTATCTAAAAAAAGGCTGATCATTCTGTTTACTGAAGGACTGTTGGAACCATTGAGAGGTTGGGTAAAAACTTTTGATCCCCCATCACTCCAAGAAGCAATGAGGAAGGCTAGAAGCATGGAACTTGCAACCCCACAAAGCAAGATCACATCCAAAGCATCTTCTTCATCCAAGGAAAGTCGGTCATTCTCTAAGAAGTTAGAAAAATCAAACTCAAAAAAAGAAATTTGCATTCCCTCTAGACCAAGAAACACTCAATGATTTGTGTAGGAAAAAGTTGTGTTTCTATTTCAAAGAACCCTATGATGAAAAGCATGATTGTCCTTTGAGGCCTAAGGGCAAGGCCAACCGAATAATGTGGGCATACTATGAGGATTTTGAATCCGATAAATCAGACCAGCAAACTGATCAAGAGGAGTTAGGGGCAGAAAAGTCTGAAAATGAGGCTGAAAAGGAGGAAGTGAAGCTTCAGAAAGCACATCTCTGTAGCATGTAACATGAAGGCTCCTTCAAGATGTGTGGGCTCTTGGCTGGTCAAAAAGTCATTACCTTGCTTGACATAGGTGCTACGCACAACTTTATTGATGCTAGGTTGGTTGATAAACGTGGGATACAAATGGAGGAATTTGAAGGTATAAGAGTGAAGGTTGTTGATGGTTAACTCTTAAGTGTGATAGAATAATTTCAGACCTCCCTATGCGCCTAAACAATTTTGATTTTAAGGCAGATTTTTATGTTGTGAATATGGGAGATACAAATGTGGTTTTAGGGATGAAATGGTTGCATGCCATAGGAGAGTTTACCCTTAACCTTCGAGAGATGGAGATGAGATTCAAGGTTGATAGGAAGACTCATGCTGAAAGCAATCAAAGATAGTAGTTTCAGGATGATATCTTTCAAAAGGATGGAGAGACTCATACGCCATGACATGGTTCAGTGGGCAATGAAGTGTATGTTGATGCCATCACAAGAGAAGCAGCAAAACCCAATTTATCATCCTAATATACGGGAGTTGAGGATTAAACACGCTAAGGTGTTTAATGACATTCCACCAGGAAGACCTCCAGATAGAGGGATTGAGCACATCATAGAGTTGGAGGGTGTCAAACCCGTGATGATCACTCCTTACAAGCACCCAAAGCGGCTAAAAGATGAAATTGAAAAGACAATAGAAGAGTTGCTTGCTATGGGACACATTAGACCAAGCAAATCCCCCTTTTCTTCATCAGTAGTTTTGGTAAAGAAAAAAAATGGTACCTTACGAATGTGCATTGATTATAGGGTTCTGAATAAGAGAACTATTAAGAACAAGTACCCTATTCCTCGTATTGACAAGTTGATTGATGAGCTTCATGGCGCTTGCTACTTCTTGAAGATAGATTTGAGATTTGGTTATCCTCAAATCAGGGTTAGAGAACAGGACATAGAGAAGATATGCCATTCGGTTTAACCAATGCCCCTGTCATGTTTCAATCCACCATTAATAGGGTATTCCAGCCATAGTTGAGGAGATTTGTTCTTTTCTTCCTTGATGACATCTTGGTTTACAACAAGTCTTGGGAGGAGCATATTGACAATTTGGATAAAGTGTTGGGTATTCTTGGTAGGGAGTCCTCGTATGCCAAGGAGTCTAAATGTGAACTAGGCATGATAAAGTTACTGTACCTAGGCCATATCATTCGTGCAAAGGTAGTTCGCATGGATCCGAACAAGGTTCGAGCTATCATTGAGTGGCCTACTCCTAAGAGTCTTACTCAGCTCAGAGGGTTTTTGGGTTTGTGTGGCTTCTACCATTGATTTGTTAGTGGGTATTCACGGCATGCGGCACCACTTATAGACTTGACGAAGAAGGGTGCATTTGTCTGGATTCCTGAGGCATAAGAATGATTTGAGAAGTTTAAGCAGTTGATGACTACATGTCCAATCCTTGCATTACCAGATTTTACTAAGTCCTTTGAGCTTCAGTGTGATGCCTTCGGTGAAGGCATTGGCATAGTTCTTATGCAAGATAAGCATCCTATTGCTTTTGAGAGCAAGAAGCTTAGGGGACCAGAGAGGAGCTATAGCATATATGACAAGGAAATGTTAGCCATCACGCACACGTTGGCTAAATTCAGGTAGTACCTTGTTGGCAACAAATTTTGTGTTAAGACTGATCATAACAGCTTGAGACATTTCCTAGGGCAGCGAGATCTCAATGACCGTCAACAAAAGTGGGTAAGTTGTAGTCATATGACTTTGACATTGCTTATGTCAAAGGGACTCAGAATGTTGTTGCTGATGCCTTGTCTCGCCGACCACATTTGAGCTCCATGGTTGAGATTTACGAGGATTGGAGACATTTGATCATTGCAGAGTATGCCAAGCACTCGTGGGCTTCCAGCATTATTGATGGTTCAATGTAGGATAGTAGGTACTCTTGTGAATGAACTCATCATTTACAAAGGGAGAATCTTCTTGGTTCCAGGATCAAAAATGAAGAATAGTGTGCTGAGAACATTCCACGATTCACCTATGGCTAGACATCCCGGTTACTTTAAGAGTTACAAGCAGATACAGGAGCGTTTCACTTGGAAAGGTCTTAAGTCAGATGTTCTTAAATAATTTAAGTCAGAGGCAATAATTTTTGGCATTCTACTTAAATTGAGCTAAATAATGTAAAAATGCCGTCAAAATTCTGTTTTAAGTCAAACCAAACATAAGGTCTTTATGGGTTTCTGTCAAAGAACATATGTGTAAAATTCTGAAAATTTGAAAATTAGGGTTTCATACCCCTATTTTTAGGGAAACCCCTCAAAATAGGACCTTCCTGGAAATGATTGAAAATGATTTTGATAGGACTAATCAACTTCACAATCACACTAGTCAAGTCAAAATAATCAAAAGACATGTTTTACTCCGGTGGCTCTATTTCTATTTTTCAAGAATAGAGTTAGGAGCTCTGCAGCCATTAATGGCAGATTGGCCAGTACCAAGTGCTGAAAGCTAAGCTTCAAAAGCTTCAACAACGCAACCATGGCGGAAAAGGATAAAAAAGATATCGTTTAATGGAGGAGATTCTGGAAATTCAAAAAGGCCAAAATTTGGCTAACTCTGGAAAACCACACCTTGCTACTAAGGCAGAAATGTAGTCAAAGGAGTCAAAAAGCGCCCCTACGAAAGAAAGGCGCCCTTGAATGAGATGATGTAGATGTCAGTTTTTGAAGAAGCCTGTCTTCGTGAGATCTCTTCAACTCCAGCCCAACTTTGCAATGAACCTATCAGCCAACCTACGATGCAAATCAAATGACGTCTATGGTTGATCGTCAGAGCATACAAGATAGAAGGTGAATCAGTGAACTTCAAAGCAAAAGCGCCCCTGCTTGCCAGGGGCACCCTTCTTTTTGAGGCACCTGATCAAAGAATCAACAGCTACTTTATACAAGGCACTTGTTTAACTCCCTCCTAGCTTCGCAATCAATCCGACAATACATTCACAGGACTTGTCAAACAGTCAAAGGTTGAGATCAAGCTGAAAACACCAAAGGTGAAAACTGACTGAAGAACATTGAAAATGGCTAAGTACCAAGGGAAAAGTGCCCCTACTGAAGAAAGGCACCTAGTCTTTTGGGCATCCAGATGCAGTCTTTTCGTCCAGTGACCTCCAGGATGACCTCCACTTCGATCAATCTCGACAAACGAAACCACCGGCGAAGGCAACAAACAATTCACTCAACTGATGACAAAGATCAAACTAGGGCAGTTCATAGCACGAATATAATCAGTCAACAAGTCAAAAGCGCCCCTACTGGCCAAGGGTGCCCTTGAATTTGGAGGACTTAAACAGGCCTTCAAGAGCTGAGACACAGTCATCCTCTCGAGGATTAAACAAGTCATCCAGTGAATCATCAAGCAAAGTCTTCAGACTCATCAATTGAAGGTGATGATAGATCGAAGCACAAAGAGTCTAAAATGATGAAAACGAAGAACAGTCATGAAAATTGACTAAGTCAAGGTTAAAAGAGCCACTATTGAAGAAAGGCGCCCTTTAATCTGGAGCCTCAAACTCAAGTTTTTGGCGTGATTGCTCCCAGGCATACCTCTTCAAGTTGGTTCTATCTCAACAACAGATTCGTCAATAGTTGTCAAAGATCAACTAAACGATTGAGAGGAAGAATCAAACATAGGCACTTCAGCTTGGAAAATAGTGAAAAAAGTGCTCAAACTCAAAATGGACACCTAAAATGGTCAAGGCAAGGTTTGTTGACTTCAGTTAAGACATTTTGGAGGAAAAATTGGCCAAATCATCCCACAATCAGTGGAAATCAACTTTTTGAACTCCAGATCTGGCCAAATCAGGCTTAAGACATGAGTTGGCGCCCAAACTTCAAGGATTCAAGCTTGAATCAATATAAATCAACTCTAGGCATCCCTTTTTCATTATTTCTTTTGCAAGTTGAAGATCAAAACAGAAAATTGCTCTCAAGGACGTCTTTTCAAGATCTAGCAAGGGTTTTTGACCTTTTTTCAATATTTTTTGAAGATCAGTGGCATAAGGAGATTTCTTCTCAGAGGTTGAATTCAGAGGCAGATTTTCTCAGGGAGACAGCTAATAACTTCCAATCCACCTCTTGTCTACTTCCTCTTTTCTTGTCTTAGCTCTTCTTGCATGTCACAAAAATCAACAGGCTACCACAGATTCGACCAATTGGGTATGATCAGAATAATTTTCCAGTAAAACCCATCTCATCAAATTTTCCAGAAACAACAAACTTCTTGCCCCTATTTTTGGGGTTTTCTCGAAAAAGTCTCAAAATCAAAAATCTGAGGAACTGGGTTTGTTCAACATTGAAGCACGAACAAAACCCATGTGCCAGATTTTTTCCGGAAAAATACTTCTTAACAGGCGCTATTTTTAGGGGTTTTCGAAAATTGTCAGAACAAGGTCGTGTGCACAATCAATCTTTAAGTCTTTCAGGATGAAGTACTCCCAGGTGCAATGCAAGACCAAGACAACCTTGTACCATGATTTCCTAAAAACTACTAACACAGACTTACATCAAAAGAACCCAGTGGTTGATTCAGAAGATTTGGAGGGCATGAATCAAATCACATTACAGAACATAGAAGAATCCGGCTTGCTTTAGGATGCGTCTATCCCCATCACATTATAGAGTGTGAAGCTTGTAATCGCTTGTATTAAGCATTACAATCCTACCACGAGAGAAATCCGATCAATGGATGGGAGGGTAATCTACAATTTGAAACCAAAGGACATTGAAAAATGTTTTGATATTCCACCATGCTCTACCAACATGGTCATATTAGTGAAAGAATGCGAAAAGGCATTCGAAGCATCAAAGGACAAATGTTTGCAGAAAATGGCAGAACAACGGTTAAAGGTGAAAAAGGCCAGCTTGCCCAAATGGTGAAGTCTTTCATTTTTCCTTGAGGTTCGCCCCTCTAGGAGAGCCATACTTTGCCTGGGGTTGTCTTGGTTTGTGTGCAAAATTAATATTCACTCTTTTGCTGCTGTTTATGTATTGGAGATTGGGCACCATTCCCCTTAGGAGCTTTTGCATTTTATTTCAGCTCATTTGGAGGTGTTTTGAGAGTGTTGTGAGCATTTCAGTGTGTTACAATTTGCTGGTTAGACATTTCTTTTTGCTAGTGTTCATTATCAGATTTGTGTTAGATCAGAGTTTGGCTTGGTTTTCAGTTAATGAGAAGATTATCAATGTGGGAGATCATCTTCCTTCATTGGGCTGTGATAATATTGTATCAGCACTTGTAATTTGCAGATAATTGGCATTGTAAGGTTGTAAACAGTAGTACTGTTCCAGTCATTTTCTATTTATGCAGTTACTTTGTGTCTCTTAATTCAAACATTGTAACCCCTGGATGGTTTACCGCCAGTGTGGAGGAAACTAACATTTGTATCTCTCATTTTCACCCATTGAATAAGTGGAGTATTCCCACTGCATAAGTGGGTGCCTGTTGTTAGCAGATGAATATCTTTTCAATGTAATTTAAATAAGTGGTCGAGCTTCTTTAATTTCAGCATTGCTCTTCATTTAGTTTTGGATGCTAACAGTCCCAACACCATTTGCTATCACCTCGCCTTTCAAAGGATCTTGGTGAACATTCTTGGCGAAGGTTACTTTCAGCTGGTTTAGATTTTGGGCTAACCCTTAATGGGTGCTTGTTGTATTGAATTATCAAAATTCAAGGAAAAAATTGGTTGGCATATTTCAGGGCACCAACTTGAGATATTATTTTATTAAACCAAAGTGCAATTAAATATTATTTTAAATGATTCAAAAGGCATTTTGGAGGGATCGACCTTTTGAGAAGAATATATAAGGAAGCCAAAGAAAAATCGATTCATGCTATTGAGCATTTGATAACTTGTCTTTTATGATATCTTTGGCATTGGAGGAGAGAAATCAAGGGTTTCTGCATTTCCAGAGCTTTCAGACATTGGAGAACATTTATTCTTCATTGTTCTTGCTTTCTGAGGTTGTGCAACATCAGCTGAAGATTGCATATCAGTTTGGCTTCACTCAAAGGTCAACTTTGTGCGAATACTGTGAAGGTTTCATCAAGGGTATTGAGAAGATTTTGTTGAATAGATCAAACATTATAAGGGCAGCTTTCATTCATTGTTGGGTGCATTCTCCAAAGGCCGTACAGACTGAATTAAGGCCAGCTGTACCCATAGTTTACATACTCTCCGAGTAGCCGAGTAATCTCCAAAAAATTTGCATGCCGAGTAATTTTTGCTTTTACTCTTGAGCAGTATGCAGATGGATTTTCTCCCGTCAAATTATCAAGTAATCACTAGTAGCTCGCAAAAAACCCACAAATTTGGCATGTTTGTGTGTATATAAATATGTTTGTGTGTGTATATGCATGCAAACTTGGCATCCTGTGTTTGTTTATAGATATGAATGTGCGCACAGTGCAGTCTTGAGTATACACATACATAAATATCCACACACATTTGCTGAGTATTTGCCGAGTATTTGTCGAGTATTTGCTGAGTTTTTCCCGAGTCAATTTTTGGGCTTGCCAAGTACTCTCCGATTCCGAGTATGTAAACTATGGCTGTACCATCTTCCAGCCTTGGCGTGTTTACATCAGGCCAAACTGCCTTGCCTTTTTGAGCTATTCTTCCTTCATCATGGGAAGCTACATCCATGGAGGCATTTCATAAGGTTTTTGAGGTGGAGAAAGTTGTCTCAGCAGCAGATTGATTCATTATCAGATTTACCATTGCTGTCAGCAGTCCAGATTTTTTATATTATAATCTTACTTCATTTCCGGGTATGCATTTGGTTGTAAAGGCTTTTATAAAATCCAATAAAGATATCTCTTTGCAGCATATTCATTTTGTAGTTGCTTTTCATTCTCTAGTCGAGCATTTTTACTTTGCTTCTGTAATTATTGCACCTTATATCAAAAACACGAAAAAAAGCATAAAACCAAAACTACAAAAAATACAAAAATCAGAAAACTTTCAACAAAAGTGCCAAGTTTCAGTTTGGAGAGAACGAGGGTTTCTACAGTCCACCTAACAGTGAGTTTCTTTGTAAGTTTTCCTTCAAACTCTTTGGTCAAGTCTGTGCTTGTTTCGCACGCAACCCTTTCTCCCTCCTCTCTATCTCATACCTTTTATGCAATTCTTGGTCTGCAACTAATCATTTTCCTCCTTGAACTCTCCACTTCATCCCGATGATGGATCATGGAGAGTGATTCGAAACATTGATGCAAAAACTATTGACACAATCAAATCCAGAAACATTCAGCAATAATCATATGTGATGCCTTATCATATTTTGAGAATGCACTTGATGAATATGTTCAATTGAAATGCTGGATAACTTGTAAAACTCTTATAATCAAAGTTAAAAAAAAAAATCTACCATGTATTTGGGGTGATTTGTGATATTTGTAATAGCCAAGTAGAGAGATCATTACACGTTGGAAGATCAAACTACCTTACCACTAGAAAAGATGAGAAGTCAAATAGGCAGAAAATGGATAGAATAATGTCCATGATAGCATTTGCACTTTCTAATCATATTTTCATTGAAAACATCTGTAAAAATCCCACCAAGGGGATGTGAGACTATCTATTCTAAAATAATGAAAGTTGAAACAATTCAAAACTCCTCATTGTGGATTTAGGATGAAGGACAACCAAGAGAATTCAATAAGAAAATGAATGTATAGCACATTGATCCAATCCAGATTTGAATTCCAATACATTTTGAGAGATAAGAAAATGATGTTTTGAGAAAGGCCATATCCATGAGTATTGAGGAACCCCCGAAGTCAAAATATGTAACAAAGCTTAAAATATTTTAAATGCATTTATGATCAACAGAAAACCGGCCATTGTTGTCAGAAAAGGATCTGCATTTAAATTTTGCATCTATTAATCCAGCTTCCAAAATCCGTATATATGTCTAGAGGACATTACACAATTAACTCATGTTATGGAAAAGATAAGAAATGTCCATTTTAGTCCCTATGAACCAGCTCAAGTGTTTAACAAATGTCCATTTCACTGATATCTATTCTCTAGCAATTTGAGTTTCAAAGGAGTTCATCAAAGTATACTTACATGTTCTTTCAAGAATCTTGTATTTAGAATGAACAATCAAAATATTTTAGCTAGGCCACAGAGGAAAGCATGCATTACCAGATTTTTCTCTACCAGCAGAGGTTCATCAGTTTTGAGTTTTTATAGAAGTCCATCCTGGCTCCTTCAGCTCTAGACTTTCCCCAGTGAACATTATCAGATACATTGTCCCTTTTGAGGTGATAGTTGATGATATTGCTTGAATTTTGTCCTTCTGGTTTAAGCCTTGCTTTACACATAAGACATTGCTGGTTTCCTCCATGTTTTCCATGTATCTTGTGTCAAAAAGTCACTTGATCAGCATATTGCACCATCAGTTAATTTACCACCCTTGGACAATGAGGGGAAACGTATATTGGTTCCAAAGGCCATCATTGACATACAGGCGAAGAAACTTGGTTTGTTGGAAGAACCTACTTGCCAAGGATGCTTCTTGGGAGGTTTCATCTTTGCAGCTCTGTGCTTTCTTGAGGAGTGCTTCCCTCACAGGACTATTTTATATTGCTCTTGTGATTTAGGATTTAACTAGTTCACCCCATTGTTTGATTTCATATTTTTAATGCTGAATCCTTAGTTACTGCTTTGCAATCTAGAGCTCTTTACCATTGTATTTCTCTGTTAAAACCGAGTCTACTTTTGGAACCCCATGGACATGCTATTCGTTGTTCAATTATGAGCACAAAAAGGCAAAAATGTACAGGCAAAAAAGCAAAGTTTTCAAAAGAAAATTAAGAATTATTATATCCCTGGCAAAGACATATTCCCTTTAAAACGTAGTCATGAAGACCATAATTTACTCTGTATATTGTTTTCATGGACACAAATTATCTTATCCACTTTGGTTCTATACAGTGTCATCAGATGCTCTCATTATACCTTTCTGTAGGTGGTTTGCTGGTAGGGTGATTGTGAGGTAAGCTGTTGAAAGAGTGGCTGTTACTCAATAAAGAAAGAGAAGAAAATAAGGAAAGGCTTACCTCCAAGAAATAAAAGCAGTGGTTCATCTCTTTGACCCAGACAATTCCCTTTTGGATCAAAAATAAATATGAAACTGAGTCTACAGAAGGTAGGGAAGGCTGAAGCAAGAAGGTTAAGTAGTTTGGTAGGCCCTACAAAGTACGAAGTGTAATGTTGTACCCAAACCAAATTTTTTGCTTCATCAAGGCATTTTGCATAAAATAGTCTAAACCTTATTAAATGTTGTAAAATACAGTTATGGGCAATATCAAGCATGGAGTTTTTGTCAATAGTTTGTCAGTCAAAGTCAGTTTTATTGATCAGAACCTGAAGCAGAGACTCAGAATGGAGCTTTTCACAGTGGAGGAACATCTCACGATGGCGTTTCAAGTTGCACACGGTCATTTTAGTGATCAAAACAGAGTTTTTATGGTCAATTTATGAAGATTTTTCAAGGAAAAGTCAGAAAGTGCAAGTATAGCCCAGGGGCGCCCAACTTGTTGAAGGTCAAGATCTTGTTTAAAATGTTCAAGCATCCAGTCAATCTCTTCAAAATTAGTCTGGCTATCCGTTGAGCTATCCAGCAAAGCTTTCCGAGACCCACAGCTCCGGCAATCAGTGACAGAAGTTGAAATCCCTAAATTTCCAGATGTGAGAAATTTGTCTTTTTCAGGCAAAAGCGCGCCTCTAGCCTAAGGGCGCCCATCTTAAGGAGGGGGTAAATCTTGACATATCCGATGGCGAATACAATCAATTTGTTCACGACTAGTCTGCTTATCCAATGAGATATCAAGTGTAGTCATCCGAGTTTCAGAACTCCGGCAGCAGTCGTCCAAAGATCAGCTTAAAATGGAGTTTTCGTGTTTCTGAGCTTCTCTGTTTGATCCCAGTGCAAGTACAGCCCACGGCGTTGGCTTAAAGGACCCTCCAGATGGCAAAATTTGCAGACAGAGTCTTCCAGACATCAGTAATACTCTAGTCTAGCTCCGCAACGCACCATGCTGCTTGTCAATCTGACGTTCCAGGTGGTCATGGCAGAGATTCTACCAAGCACGTAATTTCACGGGCGAACCAACAAACGATTTTCAGTGTATTTCCACAGTCTAGAGGCGCCTAGCCTTTAGGCTTGTCAGATGAGCTCGTTCGCGTTCGAAGTCTTCACGACTATTGAGCGTAATCATTTTATCTATCCAACGAGCATAGTCGTCAGCCTTCGGGATTTGGCAAACGCTCGTACGTGTGAGGTCTTTAGTGTAATACTGCAAAGTGATGATATCCAGAAAATGGCCAAGTCTAGAGCGGTAATTTTAAATAAAATACGCACTGGAGTTTTTGAGGTCTTAGAAGCAGTTTTCTTGCCTCGTCACCTCCAAAGACTTCTCTTGTAGGCCCTTCTGGCTGTCCGTTAAAACAAATAGTGCCTGAATCGGGTCATCCCAACTCCAGATATCAGAGGTCAAAGTAGGGTACTTGGATGGAAGTTTGATTTTCGTCAAAA
The DNA here is from genome assembly GCA_007258455.2 of Sequoia sempervirens. Taxonomy (NCBI): domain Eukaryota; kingdom Viridiplantae; phylum Streptophyta; class Pinopsida; order Cupressales; family Cupressaceae; genus Sequoia; species Sequoia sempervirens. The sequence goes on along the minus strand of VDFB02000015.1, from coordinate 574,135,022 downwards.
TGACGTCAGTGCAACTAAGAGCCAAGGGCGCTTTTACTTTTGAGGCCCTTAACACAGCTTTCAAGTGTCGTGCATACAGTCGTTGGATGCAGAATGTCTCCAGGCATGCAATGAGCTTCGTTTCCTGTCAGCAGGGTTCACCATTCACCGTCGGCAGCCGTTTGAAGCGTCAGATGGCAGTTTGAGAAATGGCTCAAGTCTGGAACCCGTAAAGCAATTTAATCAAAGGCGCCTAATTTTTCAAGGGGTTAAACGATGGATTTTGCGGTAGTGTCTCCCAACAGACATTTCTTCCTTGTTCAGTAGGCTTTCCGATGAATTCTCCAGATTAGTCTCAGCATCACCCGGTCATCCGGAAATCAGTGTCGAAGTTGGCCAGTCGTAACAGTGCTGTCAGCTATAAAATAGGAAGTTAGTAAAAAGTGAAGTATCTTGAGCAAATGGACACCTATGAGCTCAAGAGATGACTTTTCGGAATTGGTGAAGCTCGACGGTGAATCCTAAGACTTCAACAAAATTGTCAACTGAAGTTCAGAATATTTTCAATTTTAGCATAAAATGGCGATTTTCTATTTTTGGGCACCTTTGCTAATTGCATGATAATAAATATTTTATTATTTATTTAAATCCAAACTTCCAGTCAGTGGCAGTTCAACTGAAAGGCAACCAATCAGAGATCTTCTATTCTTGTCAGGGTTTTGAATTCTTGCAGTTATCAGATTGATGCGAATTTCATCTTCTTTTAGCATGGCGCCATCTTCAGTTATTATTCACAAAGCTAAAGAGAAATTCGTTTTTCTTCAAAGCAAAGGCGTATTTGCAAGCAAAATTCGTTTTTCTTCATTCACAAGGCGTATATTCAAGAGAAATTCGTATTTCTCAAGCAAAGGCGAATTTTAGCAAACCAAAGGCAAATTCTTCATCAACAATCATTGGCGAAGACATCAAAACATTTTCTTTGCAGGTACAAGTCAGAATTATCAGCAGACTTCAAACAAGATGGCGATTTTAGCAGAAGCAGAGCACTAAAAACTTCTTTCTTCTGTCTTAAATTCTTCTATTTCTCGTCTTAAATTCTTTCGCATGTTTAAAGAATTGGCGACTTTTGGCAAAACAAATCATCTGGGTTGATTCAGAATAGCTTCCTCGAGAAAACCCATGTGCCAGAATTTACCTGAGCATCGCTTGAGTTTCTAATTTTCTCAACGAAAATTCCTGCATGGTTGAGTAGAAGTCAAATTTTAAAATCTACATTCTGGGTTGTCTTAAAATCTTTTCTGGACAAAACCCATATCTCAGATTTTTCGCTGAAAATTGACTTTCGATAGGCTATTTTTAGCCTCGGCAGGGTATTTTTAGCTTTCTAGAAATCTTGTCAAATATAGTCAAGTTCACAGTCAACAGGCGAGTTTTTCAGAGTACAGTACACACAGACTGAATTCAAGACCAAATCGGTCTTAATTCATGATTTCTTAGAAAAGCTAAGACCGATTTGTATCAAGCTGCAGAGGAGACAATGTTCATCACTTCAGTTACGGAGCCGCCAAAGCTATGTCGCTGAAATGCTAGTTTGAGTCTGCGAAGATTGCCAAGATTGCTCAAGTTGTTGTTATTCGATGTTGACAGCCAACAATCTAAGGGATTGGTTGCTCGAGATCACAACCGAACTCCCACCTCTCAGGATAGACATTACACACAAGAGTTGAACTTGGTGTTACCCTTTCAAGTTAACTCGATGTTGTCATCACATGCATATCTATTCTCAGATTCGGCTTTCACACTTGAGTTTTATTTTAGGGTTTTACGCTAATTGATGGTAGTCTTCCGTTAACTTTTCAATAAGGACGTGCATGCTCGCACAATTGTCCATTTTTAGATTAGATGTTTCGGTTAACTCCGATGGTAGTTTTCCAGTTAACTGTATAGTTTACTTCATTAGGGTTTATGTTAAATCTTGCATGCATTGCAAGAATCAGATGACTCAAGGTGATTTTAGGGTTCCCTACACCTTGATGTATATAAATAATAGCTTTTGCTCATTTGTAAATAACTTTGGCTGAGAGAAATATATGCTCGCCTACCTTGCCCTCAATATTGCTCTTTTGGTATTTGTTCATGTGTCTTCGCTATTACGATTAATTGTTATGCCACATAGGGTTTCATGCAATTGTAATGGTGAATTCTTTCTGTTTTGTGCAACTTTACCATTATAATCAAAGGTTATGCCACATAGGGTTTCGTGAGATTGTGGTGATAAAGCTGTTTGGTGAGTCTTTACTGTTATGATCGAGTGTTATGCCACATAGGGTTCCATAAGATTATCTTGGTAAATTCTCAAATCTGTTTTGTGCCCAATAAGCTTGTTTAGATTGAGATGATAGTTGCGCCACCTTGCCTTCAAGTAGAGAATCTAAACACGTTTATCGTCTATAATCATCCCTGCTCCATTTCCTCATGCTCTGTTTTCTTAAGGAAATTGGATAGATTTAAAGTAGTTAGCTTAGTTGTAGTTAATGATCTGCGAAACCAGAAAATCCTTAGCTGCAACGTTCTTGGTTTTCTTAACCTTGTGCCTCTTCCAGCTGAGAACAAAAAGATAGGACTTAGATTACTTTTCTTTTCCATGCATTCCAGCACAACGAGGGAGCTTCCCCTCCTAATTTGAAGAGCACTCATTGCGTAGTGTACATAGTTGTCCGTACAAACCTGAACTCCAGAGGTGTTAGATCTTACGCCAACATGTAACAAATATTTTTTTACTCTCTTACTCTTTATTTCTTTCTAATGATACGTCTTGTTGATCTATTTCTAATTTTGTTCTTTGTTCCCTCTCAAATTTGGGGACTACCATACTTTTAGCATTCAAATACCATACCTTTAAATTGCCATGCAAACCTTATAAGATCTGTTGTGAGTCTGTGACTATGCTAAAAATGGCAGCAGAAAACGCAACAAAAAAAAAATTAAATATATTCCTACCAACTAAATGGTATAGGAGAAATAGTGGAGCAATTCAGTTGAGGCCACAAAAAAAGAGTCCCTACTACATCTCCTGAGAGCACATGTATACCATCCCAACAATCTTTTCAGCAGTTACCGAAGTTACCACATTAAAAAAATATGCCACAAAGCAATGTGGATGAAATTTGTGCCAACTTGTGACTGAATTTTTTATAAACAAATCTTTTCTTGATAGTTTGCAAACAGATTAGACTAGTGAAGTTCATGGCAAATTACTGATTCGTGCAACTAAACACATGCAATTAATATCCATGTTTCAATACAACCGTAAGAATATATAATCCTTATTTCATACACACACACAAGAGTACTATCTCCATGTACTTTCTGAACTCCAACTTAAAATATGGCAATATTGTCTGTCCAATATTTGTCGGTCTTGATGTTAAACTCACCCATTTGGTTCCTTGTGGCCATCTTTAATGGTCGGTAATAATAACGTAGACCCCAAATATTTGGCTATCACCACAGCATCTGCAATCTATCAGCAAAATCAGGTTAGTAAACAGGTTCAGGAGTGAAGCTCCAAATTTTTATCATTTTCCCATTTCAATCAAATATGCAAAGATGGGTTGGTGCCTAAACTTATGTGGCCAAGGTAAATACTCATCAATTAGATTTTATTATTAGCACTCTTTATGATTTCAATTCCCCAGGATTGGGGTATTCAAAAAATAAAAACTCAGTACTTTCATTAAAAGAGGAACGAAAGCATAGACAATTAACTAGAAACATAAAATAACATATGGAAATACTGTTCATAAAGGAAAATTTGACATGGAAAAAGAAACTCCATGAGATAACACTGTCAATTTGTCAAACTCTCAAAGAAATCCACAAATAGATATTAAATGGTAAACAAGATCCTAGGAACAGAGGAAAAGGACACCATTAGGCCAAAGAGCTGGATAGTTTTAGAAGTGCCACTTCAATTCAGTCATCTCCTTTCAAAGAGCAGGTCTTATATAAATAAGTAACTAGTCTAAGATTTGTCTCTGTGGAAAATTCAATGACACTGATATTTTTAGAAGCTAACACTCTATTTCAAAAGACAGATTAATTCTTGGTTAACAAGAAAAATATCTTGCTCTTCTTTCACTACATCTCATGCAGGCTCTTCAAACAACCCTTCAAATGAAGAGAAAAGGCAACATGATTCATCATCCTCTTTAATGCAACTATCTTCTTCTTGTTCACAACTTTGCTCCTTATATGTTTGCATGGCTTCATCCTCCTTAGAGAATAGATGGCATACTTGTCTAACATCACACTATTCTCCCATCAATAGCCCTTCATCATCCCGAAAGATCTTGAACAAAGTAGGCAAATTTGTTGCTTCCTGTGAATATTATTGTCCTATTTGTAATCCTTGGTCATGCAAATGCTTGACATCATTCAATATATAATTATGAAAAATATTTCTTCCCTTATTGGGTTCATGTTTGAGTTTGGGTATATCCTGTCACAAAGCCGCCATCACATTTGTCTAAAAGACATTCAGAATCACCCAAAGACCCTTGATTTATTTGAAGTTGTCCGTATTTGTTTGAAACTTTGAACCTTTGCATTTTGTGACTTATTCCATCATGTTAATCAGTTTCATGAAACATAAAGTATGTGTGTAGGAAAAGTAACTTCTACTATTTGCCTTGTTGGAGAAATAGGCACATGGAAGTTATCACTGATATAATTGATGAATCAATCATTTTTGTTAAAAGGAGATGGATATTGCTGAAGTGGTGGGACATTCAAAGGAATCAATGGCATGAATGAATCTTTTTGTCTTTTATGAAGTGATCATATGATCCTCCAACTCAATGCCATGTCCTTGAGCATCCTTCAATCTGGTAGATTTACCTATCATGAGAAAGAAAGCAACTTCTAAAAACAGCATTTATAAAACAACTCAAAAGAATTTTAGGAGGATTTGAGTAGCAACAATCATAGTAACTAGACAATAAAATCTTGCATTTGAGAGTTGCATGAACAAGATATGACTATCTTCAACTAACTTCAAAAACACAAAAAACTTCACTCATTGATTCACAACTTGTGATCAAACCGACAGAAAGATGGTGGAACCAATCGGTTGTTGCTCCTTGTAGTGTTTCCACAAACAAGCAAACTGCAACATCATTACATGCTACGCTCAAAATTCCATATGCAAGCGTGAAGCCTAAAATATGCTCTTCTAGATGCTACTTGCCATCACCATAAAACTTTGGAAAACTCTTCCGTGACCCTCTAGGAAGTTCATGATTTTCTATTAATGCTGCTGGACCAATCTAATTTCCCCATGGTAGCACTAGAGGTGGGCAATTGTTGTTGATGCAGTTACCCTTCAGATCAACCATAGCTTGAAGTGACTCTTCATTTCAAGTTGAGAGAATTTTTATGGACTTTGGAACCTCTGTGCCAAAGTTGAATGTCAAATGGATATGACAATAGTCTTATGTCACTCCCTAGTAGAGTCACCAACAGCTGTTAAGAGTTTCACACCTTTTGGTGCAACACAAAATGAAACACATATGCAATAGAACCAATCTATCCCATGCCTCTATCTCATGTGTGTACCTTTCTATAGGCCCTCAAATTTCATTGAGTTTGAAAACAATTTCTTTTCACAAGGTGAGCATTTCTGCTTAGGTGTGCACCTATATATTAGATTTTGATTTTATTTATTTTAAACTTGTCTCTTCTTAACTGAAACACATGGTATTATGGAAAGAAGATCTTCTGAACCTAGGAGAATTATCTCCTTTCCGAGCAAGCCTATGACAGAAATTTCACTGGTTTGAATTCTGAAAAGAGAATGCCCTTTTATGAAGGGCAGACTTCTGCAAGCAAATGGATACTTGGTGTGAAAAAGCTATCTTATTTTGACGTGTGCCCCCTTCCCAAAAGTGTGCACCATACAAAGCAATCCTTAATTCTAGTATGTCATATACCAAATCCAGTGCACCCTTATAACCAAGTGCACACATGGGAATGATAATTATGAAACTTTGAATTAGGCGTTTGATAAAGTCCCTGCTAATAAGTAGGAGTTTTGAAAACAACCGTCTTGTTAAGGTATGCCTCTGACGGACTTGAAAACTCCTTTCACTTTTACTGCAAAGAGAAGATTGATGGACAACATAAGACAGATAAACGATACAAGGCTCTGAATCATGGTTTTGACCAAAAGACAAAGACTTAACCTGTGATTGAACACAATACGGAAAAAAATGGTATGGGTACAATATGATGGTACCATGATAAGAAATCAGGGACTCTTATGTCTGTCCTAAATATTATTGCAACCCTATTAGGGATAAGGGGGAGATGCTACTGACCAGCTTACCCACCTCAATGTCCTGTTGGAGCAGGGAATCACGCATCACCCTAAACATTGAAAATCCAATAAGAATTCAGTTCATACCAATTTCTCTGGCTTTAAAAACCTGAGAGATTAATTTGTTTCATCTCCATGTGGATTCTGTATTGTTGCTTGTCATGCCCCACTTTGCTCTTTCTGGCAGTATGGCTTTATGGATATAGTGGACAGGGATTCCCAGGGTCAGGTTCATGGGGTCCACTCTCCCTCTGGCTCAGCACAACACTTCTTCAGGCCCATATGGCTGAACACTGATTGGAGCTCTAGCTACTCCGGGTTCTTACCCAATATAACAGCCTATATGTTTGTATTCATACTAAGTTCGCGTACAGGATATTTCACCTTCTTAACACCTATTAATGGAAATTTAGTGTTGGCTTGACCAGGATTACTATGACCTGAAATATTCAAACAAACGTATGAAGCTAGGATTCTTGTCTTCATTATAATAAGGCTACCAGGATTTCTTTGATGTATTTTTTTAAGGATTTAGTCTAGCTGATATTGTTAATGTTATCACAGCTTCGGGTTCATCCTTCCAGCCACAAGTGAAGACATAAATCAATATAGCCTATTGGCTATTTATTTATATGTGTCATTTAATGAGAATGCGCACTTCTCTTGGCAACAATATAATTTCTCTTGGGCCGACTTTCCTTATAATTTGCATTTATTATTTGTAATTATATTACTTGTATCTTGGCCGACCTTGGACATGAAGAGGTGGGACCTCTCTCACATTTGTATATATACAAGGTCACTTTCATCTATTCCTCATTCATTCAAGTTCGATTCATTCTATCATTTATCAAGTGCGAATTTCTTCAAATACAGTTTGCGAATTTATTCAAGGGCAGAGCGAACTTCTTCAAGTACAGATTGCGAGTTTACTCAAAGGCAGAGTTAGATACTTGCAGATTATTCTCCGCCATTGCATCTTGTGTTAGGTGTTGAAGATTGGCCTTATAATTGGCCTCATTGTAAAGAGAATTGTTGCCACTATTTATATCTATAAAAAAGATCTTTGTTGTTGGGTTTTTCTCCCTCAAGAGGAGGGTTTTCCTAGGGTATCTGCTGTGTTATTGTGTCTGATTTGAATTTATTTCTGTGCATATAATCTGATCTTTAAAATTTACATGGTATCAGAGCGGGTTTGAGAGGATTGTGATCAGATTATTCCTAATCAGCAATACGTAGTTGTTCATCTATCTACATTAGTCAAGATGGTGAACGGGTTGAAGATCGAGGATAGACTCGAGGGTGCATCTAACTTCACATCATGGAGGTTTAGGATCATGCTTACTTTGCGTGAAAATGACTTGGGTGAGTTCGTAGAGTCCAGCGTTCCTGAACCTGAGGAGGAAAAAGCGAAGTTACAATGGGTGAAGAAAGATATTAAAGCAATGAAGATATTGGTTGATTCCGTCAAGGATAATAATGTGCCCATCGTCTCTAAGTTGAAGACAGCGAGAGACATGTTCAAAACATTGGAAGAGATGTACAAAATCAACAATACCAGTTGAGCGCTTGCACTGAAGCAACAACTTCATCATGTGAAGATGGCGAAAGGTGAAACGGTGATTGCATACTTTATGAGGATTGCAGATTTGAGAGATCAGCTCTCACCAATAGGGCATATGGTTGATGACAAAGACCGACCATGCTTGCTCTCAATGGTCTACCTTTGTCTTGGGAATCTTACATTCAGGGAATCGATGCAAGATCGAAATTGCCTAAGTTTGATCGCCTAAAATCTGATTGCATTCAAGAAGAATCAAGGTTGGTGGCAAGAGGCGTTGGTCAAAGTTCAAAGAATGAAGACATTCGTGTTCTTGCCTCCCATGCATCAAAGAAGAAAGGAAAAGATGGAAGGAAAGGATTCTTCAAGAGGAATCAAGACAAGGGAAATGATGATGCACCTCCATTTAAGAAGAAGAGGGATATGTCCAAGATTCAATGTTTTAGGTGTGACAAGTTTGGGCACTTCGCCAAGTATTGTCCAACTAGACCTAAGCAACAGGTCACCGTTGCGGATGTTGATGATGCCTCTCCTCAAAAGGATTCAAGTGAATATTTGTTCTATTCAACATTATCAAGCAGTGTACCTTCCGACACCAACACTTGGATAATCGACAGTGGTGCTTCACGACACATCACCGGCTTTAAGGAGCACTTATCAAGTTTGGTGGAAAAGGAGTCTTCTGAACAAGTCATCATTGGAGATGATGCTAGCTACTCCGTGAAAGGAATTGGGACCTCTACACTTCATTTGGATTCCGGCATATCACTTCAATTGGGTAATGTTCTTTATGTTCTTGGAATCAAGCGCAATCTTATTTCCATATCAGCTTTGGAAGATAAAGGATATCAAGTTGCCTTCTCCAAAGGAAAAGTTCTAGTGTGGATGGAGAACTCTAGATTCAAGGATGCTCAAGTAATTGGAATTAGACATGAAAACCTTTACAAAGTTTGCACACGTTCTTTACAAGCTTTGGTTCATGACTCTTCAAGTCTTTGCGATCTTTGGCATCGGAGATTGGCTCACTTACACTTCCAAGCCTTACCTATCATGGAGAAGATGGTGACGGGCCTTCCTGAGTTCAACCAAGAGCACGAAGGTACTTGCAAAGGCTGCGCATTGGGTAAGAATATAAAAGCCCCTTTCCATAATAGAGAAAATAGATCTAAGTGTATTTTAGACCTTATTCATTCTGATTTATGTGGACCTATGTTTGTTCCTTCTTCGAGTGGTTTCTTGTATTATGTTCTTTTCATTGATGATCACTCTAGGAAGACTTGGATTTATTTTTTGAAATCTAATGAGTCTAAGGAAGTGTTGGATAGGTTTAAAGAGTTTAAAGCTTTGGTAGAAAATCTTTGTGGTAAAAGAATTAAGGTCCTCAGATCTGACAATGGTGGAGAATACATCTCTGGTAGTTTTCAGAATTTTTGTATTGATGCAGGGATAAAGAGGGAGTTTTGTGTTCCCTATAATCCTCAACAAAATGGTGTTGCAAAAAGAAAGAACAGGACAATCGTGGAAGCAGCAAAGGCCATGATTCATGATCAAGATTTGCAAACCTTCCTATGGGCAGAAGCTTCCAGGACAGCTGTATATGTTCAGAACAGAAGTCCTCATAAGATCTTGGAGAATATGACTCCAGAAGAAGCCTTTACAGGAAAGAAGCCTAAAGTTAGTCACTTGAGGATCTTTGGATGTCCTGTCTACATTCATGTTCCCAAGGAAAAGAGAACCAAGTTGGAGCCTTCTGGCAAGAAGGGAATATTTGTGGGCTACAGTGAGACATCAAAAGCCTATAGAATATACATTCCAGGTCAGAAGTTGATCGAGATCAATAGGGATGTCACATTCGAGGAAGATGTTGCATTCAGGAGATCCAGGGGGATTCATATGGAGATTGATAATGAAGAGACTCCTCAAAATATGGAAGTTGACCGTACTCCTGAGATTCAGAGGGAGACTTCAGAACCAAAAGAAGATATCGATCCTATTGAACTCTTGGAACCTACTGATGGGCCTACTGACATTGTTATTGGGAGAAAGAGACCTCTATGGGCCAAGCATACTATGCAAGAAGCTTAAAGTTTTGCAACTCCTAGAGGCACATTCAGAGAAAGCAAAAGGCCACATAAGTTCTCCAGTTATGTTGCCTTGATGAGTCAGATTATAGAATCCGAACTTACCTGAGGAAGCATCTTGTCATCAGGTTTGGAAAGATGCTATGATAGAGGAGTATCAGTCAATTCTTAAGAATGATGTTTGGGACATTGTTCCTAGACCCGAGGGCAAGTCTGTGGTATCTTCTAAATGGCTATTCAAGATTAAGCATGCTGCAGATGGAAGCATTGAGAAGTACAAGGAAAGATTTGTGGCTTGTGGGTTTTCTTAGAAAGAGGGATTTGATTATGAAGAAACATTTGCTCCTATTGCTCACTATACTTATGTCAAAACCATCATTGCTATTGCTGCATCTAGAGGATGGAAGATTCACGGATGGATGTAAAGACGGCTTTTCTAAATGGAGTAATTGAGGAAGAAGTTTATATAGAGCAACCGATGGATTTGAGGTTCATGGGAAGGAGTCACATGTTTGCAAGCTGAAGAAGGCCTTGTATGGTCTTAAGCAAGCTCCTCGTGCATGGTACGAAAGGATTGATCGGTACCTATCAAGTTTGGGCTTTTGAAGAATGATGTTGATTCAAATCTCTACTTCAAGGTAATCAATGGTGAAGCATTAATTTTGGTTTTATATGTTGATAATTTGATTCCTTATTGGAGAAGATCACCGATTCTTGAGTGTAAGAAGGAGTTGACTTCTAATTTGAGATGAAGGACCTTGGGCTCATGCATTACTTCCTTGGCTTAGAAGTCTAGCAGAAACCAGATGAGATGATTCTAAGTCAAGGGAAGTACACCATTGACATACTTAAGAGATTTGGCATGATGGATCGCAAATCCATGTCTACACCTATGGAGACCAACCTACATAAGTTGAAGGAGGCTGCAGCTAATTCAGACTTGGTGGATCCTACATTGTACAGACAGCTTATTGGATCTTTGATGTATCTAGTTAACACTAGACCTGACATTTGTTATGCAGTAAGTGCACTTAGCCAGTTTATGTGTGATCCAAGACAGATACATCTTGTTGCAGCTAAACATATCCTGAGATACTTGCGTGGTACAGTTGGATATGGGTTGAGGTATTCTTCAGATGCAGACTTGGAGTTACATGGTTTTACTGATTCTGATTGGGCAAGTTGTGTCACAGATCGGAAGAGCACCTCTGGCTGTTGCTTCAGTTTGGGTACCGCTATGATTTCCTGGTGTAGCAGGAAACAGCCATCTTTAGCATTGAGTACAGCAGAAGCAAAGTATATTGCAGCTTGTTTGGCAACTCGAGAAGCAATATGGCTTCGTAAGCTCTTTGCAGGATTGGAGCCTACTATCATTCATTGTGATAATCAAAGTGTGTGAAGCTTTTTGTCAATCCACGTGTTTCATGCGAGAACCAAGCATGTTGAGATCAAGTACCACTATATCGAGATATAGTGCTGAGGGAAGTATACGAGTTGAGGTACATCAACGATGAAGCGAGCGAGATATTCTCACCAAGCCTCTTGCTAGGATAAAGTTTGTGTACCCGAATAAACTTGGTATGGTGGAGAATCCAGCCTTGACTGAGTAAGAGTCTCAGTATCAATGAGCCTTGTTTAATGCATTTTCCTCTGAGATGGAGGAATTTGAGGTGCAAGCCCTTGTTAATGCATTTTCCTCTGAGACGGAGGAATTTGAGGTGCAAGCCCTTGGTTAATGCATTTTCCTCTAAGACAAAGGAATTTGAGGTGAAAGCCCTTGTTTCCACCCTCTAAGCTGAGTCATGGTGGATGTCATGTGTGAGACTCCATGACATATGTTGTACTTGTGTTTCACCCTCTGAGAGAGTCATGGTGAAAGTCACGTTGAGGTGACAACATCACGCAAGTGATGAACACTTGTACTTAACATAGCATGGTTGTAGCCACTATGGTTGATATCGTGTTGAGGCGATATCTAATATCACGTAGAGGTGGTATTCTTCTTTTCACATCTGGTTGTAGCCAGTGTAATGGGCATCCTATTGAGGTGATTTTTTTCTTGAGCAGCTGGAAGTGCTCTCCCTAGCTGAGAGGGAGTGTTAATGTTATGACAGCTTCGGGTTCATCCTTCCAGCCACAAGTGAAGACATAAATCAATATAGCCTATCGGCTATTTATTTATATGTGTCATCTAATGAGAATGGGCACTTCTCTTGGCAACAATATAATTTCTCTTGGGCCAACTTTCCTTATAATTTGCATTTATTATTTGTAATTATATTACTTGTATCTTGGCCGACGTTGGACATGAAGAGGTGCGACCTCTCTCACATTTGTATATATACAAGATCACTTTCATCTATTCCTCATTCATTCAAGTTCGATTCATTCTATCATTTATCAAGTACGAATTTCTTCAAGTACAGTTTGCGAATTTATTCAAGGGCAGAATGAACTTCTTCAAGTACAGATTGCGAGTTTACTCAAAGGCAGAGTTAGATACTTGCAGATTATTCTCTGCCATTGCATCTTGTGTTAGGTGCTGAAGATTGGCCTTATAATTGGCCTCATTGTAAAGAGAATTGTTGCCACTATTTATATATATAAGAGAGATCTTTGTTGCTGGGTTTTTCTCCCTCAAGAGGAGGGTTTTCCCAGGGTATCTGCTGTGTTATTGTGTCTGATTTGAATTTATTTCTGTGCATATAATCTGATCTTTAAAATTTACAGATATTAGGTAGTGATAGCCATCCGAACACTAACAGGACACTTTAGGAGATTTAGAAATGGCTTGTACATTGTAATACAATAATAGAAACATAATAGATGTTGCACTTGATGTCTCTGTGAAATTCGGTTAGATATGCAAATGAAAAATAATATTCTACCATGATTTTAGCAGAATGTCCCATAATCATAGATAAAGCAGACCAACCGAATGTATTTACTCTCACAATATATGACAACTAACCAAAGTATCCAGCTAAAAATACATGTATTATCACTCTAGCTTGTTAATTCTAATGTATAGTGATGTCAGCTGCAAGTCCTGGATGATTTTGACAAGGGACACCTCAGTAATAGTAACTAAGTCAAAGGTCATTGCTGAAAAAAGAGCAACATAACATATTAAAATACCTAAGTAGCATGTCTCCCTTGGCTTTGTAAAGCAGGGATTGTTTAAGTGTTTTGAGATTTGGCCTCTTTTTGGACTGTCGATTCTAAGTTTGTTGGTTGTGGGCAAGGTCCCCCATATATTCTCACTTATATATATAAAAGGACGATACAATATATTAAAAAAACATGAGTAGCAAGTCTCCCTTGTCTTTGTAAAGCAGAGATTGTTTGAATGTTTTGAGGCTTGGCCTCTTTTTTGGATTGTTGTTTCTAAGTGAGGAATCTATTGGGGTGAAGGAATTTATTGGGGAACTCAGCCATAACCAAAAAACTCAGAAACAACAAAATATATATCTATACGGGATTATTTTTATTGTTTAATTTAAGGAAAAATTAAACAATCTTATAAAGTAAGATGATCTAAAATATGGATATTTGAAATGAAAGATGAGACATAAGCCCTTGTTTGAGAAGTATCATATGCATGATCTACAATAGCAATAAACTCATTCCTTGTAATATACTGGCCAAATTTTTTAAACCAAAATATTGCAATTTTCACAGTTTATATGGCCCAGACATTTCGTTAAACAGTTCGCATGGAATCATATTTTGGCACCAAATCATAATAGTTACAACAGAAATTATTTCCTCAATTCTCAACTGCTCATTACAACTTCATTTTACAGAAGAATATTGAACAATGTTTACCGAAGATATTTTTTATCAAATTCTGTGAATTGTTGATATGAAATAACACATACAGAAATTTTCTTTCGGAAATTAGCATGAGCAAAAATGACAATATTTAATATCTTAATTGCTGACCTTAACTGCTGAGTTGCCACATATCCCAATCAGCAATTCTTAGCACCTCATATTAGTTGTACGGCACCCCAAAACTTGATGTATTGCTTCCCTAAGATGGTACAGCAGCTTAGAAATGATATGGCAGACTTTTTAAATGTTGTGCCTACATTTTTGGAGCTTGTGTTGACCTTGGTCAGCCTTTCTAAGGCTGCGCTAGGGAGAAAATAAGGCTATCAAGCCTTCTTTGTGAATCACCCTCCTTTGAATAGCATATATGAAGTATGTGGCTCCTTTAGGAACAGGAAACATGGTACGGCTGGGGTAACTCAGCAGTAAATTAAAATATAATATTTTATTTTTATTTCTTTTCTTCACAACCACATACTGCACAATAATCTCTATCCAAATTCACTTTGCACACACAGCACAATAATTTCTGCTTTTTCACTAGTACACACCAAAAAAAAAATATTCTTTCTTAACAAATTTTCAATAAATTTGTATCTGCAAACCTGGCAAACCCAGGAAAAATAAATTGATTTACTCCAAACCCTTATTTGCAAACATTCAGCACAAAGGCAACTTCTATAAGAAATTGCTCCAACAGAATCCGAGGGTTTTCATCCCCAAACTACAAGTCTTTAGCTCATTGTCGACCTCTGGATGGAACCACTCTACCTTTCGGATTTTGTCCATCAGGAAAGCCATTGGCGTTTTCGTCCTGCCAATAAGAGTTTGGCCACAGGCACAAATCTCAAAAAAAGAAATTATCAAACTTTAGAATCCATTCCTTTCTTGTCCTCGGCCTTCTTTTATAACCCCAACGGAACTTTCCGGAATCTATATATTATAAAAATCACTTTTTAAATAATAAACTTTTTATCTCCTTAAAGTGACTTTATATTATTTTACTTTTATTTTTGACCCAAGGTAAGTCACTTTAAAAAAAAAGTATTCAACTTAAAAACATAATTAATCAAATACAAGTTGCCATAAAAACATTAATTTAGGCAACTTAATTAAATTATTTTCTCTCCAAACGCCTAGGCCAAAAGTGGGGACATTACATTGCTAGTTTAGAAAGTGTGGCATCTTTAAGCTCAAAGTCATTTCCCAATCAAGGGAAGGATCCTTTGGTAAGAAATTACCCAATATAAGGGCTATAGTTGTACCATGCCACAACATCAATAGCTAGTAATTATGCTCTTAAGGACTCCCATTAAAAGTAAATAATGCCAAGAAATTGAAGAGAAGGCAAGTCAAGTAGTCTCCTTAAAATGGTGTAGAAGAATTGAATTTTGATAGGGTGTCAAGGGGAAATCCTGCAAAGGTGGGAGCTGATTTGCTAATAAGGGATAACACCAATGCCTTTTTAGAGAGAAGAGTGACCTTGATCCCTGTGGCTACAACTAACAAAGCTGAAGCCACTGGTCTTGTGAAAGAACTGAAACTAGTAAAGCTGAAGGATGTAGGAAGCACTATAGCAGAAGGCAATTCCAAGGTAAATATTGAGGAGATGAGGCAAGGAAAAATCCCAAGCTAGGAATGGATAGCATTTTAAGTAAATCCAAATAGATGACAAATCATTTCAGCATTGCTTTAGAGAATGTAACAAGCTGGCAGATTGCTAGCAAACATCAGGATCAACCAATTTCTCCATAACCACTTCATTCTCAACACAAGGAGTGGATGACAAGTACTCTCTCTTCTCTTGGAAAATGATCTAAATGCCTGACTTGCCAACAAAATACAGGAGTAGTTGGCCATCTCACAATTTTAAAGAAAATCAATCAGTTTCAAAATATTGGATAGTCAAATCACAATAAAATGTGAAATGGAAGTTGGCTAAAGAACCAACACTGCAGGAAATAAATGTGGCCTGTAGGTGTTCATCCTACAGTTTGAAGTGTACAGAACATACATAGCTGACCAGATAATCACTAAACTGCTACTTCCAAGGTAAGACAGCATTAAGATAGGCAAGCTTATTAATAGCCAGTGGCAGTTTTGATATCAACAATTTTCATTGCTTCTTCCATGTGATAAAGAATGGACTCCCCACCATTGAGGTCTGAGAATTTTTTGTCCAAGATTTGAATGGAAAAAGATAGGTTGAAATACTGGAAGTACACTGATGAAATCTCAGACAAACATCTTAGGAGGACATTCTGAATCAATAGTGGAGACATGCTAGCAATGATGAGAAGCATCCTGGTGGAAGTAGGAACTAGTAAAACTGGTGTCAAATGCACAGGAACCTCACTGAGGTTGATTTTCAGGTAAATTCAGCTTTCCATGTCACTGATGTGGAGCTGTACAACTAAAATTATTGATTCAGTTGTACATGGAGAGCCCTGCATTCCACAGCAAGGCAATTAGAAGACGGACGAAGAGTTCTAGGAGTGAGGAAGAAAGTAGTAGCTCTGCAAGGAGATACGAATGATGCATGACCTGTTTGATGCCCTAAAATGTCACTATCAGATTGGTTCAACATGTCAAAGACCTCAAAATTGTTCACAAGGGATTATTGTGTTTAACCAGCTAACTTTGCTTTCCAGTATCACGTGCAATGCACCCCACAGGAAAGAGGCTCAAAGTTCAGAAACCAAGAGTACAGCTGGGGCTTTCCACAATGATGCCTCATCTCCCTGTTGAAGAAAATATCCAAAATACTGGAAACGTGACTTTCTCGGCAACTAATTCAAGTGGACATGGTTCAGAACAAAATGAGCTCCAAGAATGGAGGAAGATGGCAATTTGTGTTTTCACAAATTTCAGCAATGTTGTGGTATTTGATCTTTCTGGCTACCTAGTTTATATAAATGGTTTAGGGGAGGATTGGTGTTATGTTGGCTTGAGCCTATATTCGAGTTGCTGGTGCCTATTGAATATGGTTTGTTATATCAAGGTTGGGGCTAAGTTACCGGATTTGCTCAGGAAGGCCCTGGGTTTGATTTGGGTTCGATTCGGGTCCGGAATTCGGGTCCGGTCCGTGAAAATTCGCTCTAGGTCCGTCTTTTTGACTGTGGGTTCGGCCAGGGTCCTGACCCATGACTGTGGGTCCGGACAGGGTTCGAAAATTTCGAACCCAATTCGAACCCGGGTTCTATTCCGTGCCCAAGCGCATTTTTTCACATTTTTTTTCATTTTTTTAATACTTTTTTGACTCATTTTTTACTTTTAATGACTATTTTATTCTTTCTAACCCTAATACTTGCTTCAAAAACATGAAATAGGTAAAGTGAAACTCATTTACCAATTTGTGAATGTGAAAAAGGATTTTTTGCCTCCATTGCTGAACTTTCTCTTTTGCTTGCACAAGCTGGAATAGACTTGAAGGCTGATCGTAGATTGTTCAAAGTTGATTGTTGTGCTATTCCTAAGCACTTGCAAGTGTCTATTCGTTGCTAAGAAGATCGTAGAGCAAGATTTCTTCAAAAGAGGTAGGTTTTTTGAAGTTTTTGATTATTTTTTTTACATTTTTTTTCACAAGTGAACTTCAACTCTTTTGTTTTGTTTTTTAGTTATTGTTTTGTTTTACTTTTCATTCTTCTAAATGTCTATAACACATGTTCAATTTTTTCATTTTTTTGAAATTAATTAAGTCTTTTAGTTTCAAATTCAATGAATCAATACCAAAATTTCAATATGTTGTGCCTTAGGTATTCACTATTCCGTATTACAATGGCAACTGGTACCTCCTCAGGCTCAAATCCAATCTCGTTTCAAAACAAACACAGCCTCTCCCCTTTGGAAATATGTAGAAATGGTTCAGCAACTTCCAGGTGGTGGAGGATATGTTTGGATTTGTAGTCATTGCCATGTTCAATATTCGAGCTCATATAGTCGAGTAAAAGGGCACTTGTGCAGGATCCCTAAAATAGGCATCAAAAATTGTCCAGGTGTAGACAATGCTGGCATTCCAAAAAATATAGTGTTGAAATATATTGCTAAGCAAGAAAAGGCAGACCAAAAAGCAACCGGTGGTAAAACAAGCCATCCTTTGAAGAAAGGATCTCGATCCATGAAACCCCCTACACCACCTTCTCATTTTCCACCTACAGAAAGCCATCCATTTATGGACATCCCTCAAGAGCAAACCATGCCCTTTTCAAATAAAAGATCTAAGGGACCATTGGAAGCTTCATTTCAGAATGAGGCAAGAGAGATTGCTGATCAAGACATAGCAAGATGTGTCTATGCCAATGGATTGGCATTCAATGTTGTTCATTCACCATATTGGCAAAAAATGGTGAAATCTATTAATGAGGCTCCAAAGGGGTATGAGGGCCTAGGTTTTGAGAAGGTGCGTTGCACCTTATTGGAGAAAGAGGTGAAACATGTAGCAGACTCTTTGAAGCCCATAAGGGATTCGTGGATCGAAACAGGGGTGACCATAGTTTGATGGATGGAAAGATGCAAGAAATCGCCCATTGATCAATGTTATTGCTGTGTCTCCTAAAGGGGCAATGTTTTTGAGAGCAGTGGATTGTGAAGGACAGGTGAAAGATGGTCCATTTATTGCTGACATCCTTTGCCAAGCTATTGAAGAAGTGGGCCATCAAAATGTTGTGCAAGTTGTAACCGACAATGCCAAAAATTATAGGGCTGCTGGGTTATTGGTTGAGGAGAAGTATCCACACATTTTTTGGACACCTTGTGTTGTCCACTCCCTCAATCTAATGCTACAAAAAATTGGATCCAAAATTGAGTGGATCAAATAGGTGTATGCTGAGGGTGAAGACATCCAAATGTTTGTCACCAACCACCATATGACACAAGGAATATTTAGACAATTCTCAAAATTGGAGTTGTTGAAGGTAAGTTAATTCTCAATAGTCTTAAATTTTTGAATTTTCTTTTAATTTTAAATTTTGATTTTGTAAATTTAAATTATATTTTAATTTAAATTTTGATTTTCAAACAAGTTGCCAAGACCCGTTTTGCCTCCAACACAATTGTGTTGAGACGACTTATAAAGGTTCGTGAGGCACTATGTGCCATGGTAATCAGCCCTAATTGGGTTGTATGGAGGCAATCTAGCAATGAAAGGGCAAATAGGATCAAGCAAAGGATCCTAGATGATGGTTGGTGGGATCGTGTTGAGTATCTCGTCAGTTTCACCAAGCCCATACTGAGCATGATCCGTTACACTGACTTGGATAGACCTTGTTTGGGCGAAGTATATGATGGTATCGACTCAATGATTGAGAAGATGAGATCCATCATCAATGCAAAAGAGGAAGATCCCGAAGAAAAATTCTTCAAAGAGCTATAGGAAATCATGGTTGATAGATGGAACAAAATGACCACTCCCTTGCATCTTCTCGCTTTTGCATTGAGTCCCAAATATTATAGTCCTGAGATACTTTTTGCTTCATCAAGAGTTGCTCCATATAGGGATGGTGAAGTGGCTCAAGGGTACAAGGCAGCAATTTGTAGAATCTTCACTAATCGTGACCAACGTGATCGAGTGAGAGCTAAGTTCATGGCTTTTGCATGCTCTGGTAATGTTGATCAGAATATGGATGCTCTTCGAGACAAGTGTAGGGTGGATGCTCATAGTTAGTGGTCCTTCCATGGGCAAGAATACATGCACCTCCAACCTATTGCAATAAAAGTTTTATCCCAAGTAAGTTTTATATTTGTAATTTTAATTTTAATTAATAATTTTGTTTAGTTAAATTTTGTAACTCAACTATTTATTAATTTAATTTGGTCTTAATAGGTTGCTAGTTCATCCTCTTCTAAGAGGAATTGGAGCACATACTCCTTCATCCACTCAATAAAACGCAATAGGCTGCATTCAAAAAAAGCAGAGGACTTGGTGTATGTGCATTCAAACTTGCGCCTCCTTACACACAAGCAAAGTTCCTACAAAGAAGGAGACACAAGGAGGTGGGATATTGAGCCAGAGCAGCTTGACTTGGATGCTTCCACAAGTCACTTAGCTGCACTTGATATTGATGATGACTATCAGCCTGAAGCAGCTACTGAACATGAGCGGTAGTGTTAGTGCTAGTGGCAGTGCTTGTGCGAGTGCCACTAATGCTATTTGTGGTTCTACACAAAATGTAGCATCTAATGATGCTAATGATGCTGCTTTTTTTGATGACCCATATGATTCAGATTGATCAATGATCAATAATTATTAATGGCTGATTGTAAACACTTGACATTTTTATGTTTGAAGTTTGAACTTTAATTTATAATTCTATATCATGACATTTGAGTCTTTGACTTTTGAGTATAAAGTGGTGGTGTATTTTTGCTATGTTATTTGACTATTAATATGGTGGTGTATTATGAACTTAATTACTGCTGCAAATATGTATATATTTCTGATTTTTATATGTTTTTGTATTACCAAACCCAAAACGAACCCAACCCCAAAAAAAAAAATTCCCGAACCGGCAAACTGGGTTCTCGAACCCAAACCCGAACCCAAAACCGAACAGGTAACTTAGGGTTGGGGGGTAGTCTTTAGTACATGGCTAGTGCAATGCTGCTTGTTGCATGGGAGAGTGCTCAATCACCTCCATTTTATTATGTATCTAGTCCTATATTTTGGCAGTTTTCCTGATTCAGTTAGATTGTCATTTCAAAATTTTGTGTTTTGGCTGCCCGTTGACAGGCCTTTTTATAGCCAAGGTATCCATTACAACATTTACTTTACTATCAAAAAAGAACACTAAAGAAGAGTAGCAGTTTTGTGAAAGAGATTGAAAAGATGGACTTTGTATATCATAAGAACAATCATGCTGGGAAACAAACTGAGCTTAAGAATTTAGCAAGTCCATAGCAATCGGTTTATTGTTTAAGATAAACTGGAGGGATGCTTCTCATTTATGAACAGGAATCCTGAGAAGATTAGCCATGTGATACAAATTAAAAGTTTACAAATCCCTCTTTTAATTAAAATTATGGAATTGTTGCAGGTTGTCCCCAGACTGCATACAGTTTATAACCTGGTTGACATAGTCGATGAAAGTTAAGATATCAGAATGAACTTGCTAATAGATAAATATTGAGTTGTATATCATTAAATAGTCAAAATTAAGTAAAACTATGAATCCTGAATTTATAATATCAGAATATGAACAACATAATATGAATCTTAACTCAGATCTGGGACAACAGAGCAATCTTATATTCTCTGTTACTGTATAAAACATAATCCAAAATTGAAATCCAAAACCAACCTTTGCATGACTTATACAGAATGAAAGAAACCTGACATTTGAAAGCTTATCTTCTGCGTGAAAAAATAAGACTAGTTTAATATGAAAGCCAATCTTATCAACATGTAAAAATATTTTGCAACTTGTGCAATAATAGTTGGTTGTATTTATGCATCAGTAATTCCTTTATATATTTGCTTTTGAATGAAACTAGACAAGCAAATTCTGGTTGTTTCTAGCTGAATGCAAACACTATAGACCTTACTAGTTACAACTATGATATTTTGACATGAATAAGAAGTCAACTCCTATTTTCACTTCTCAAAATTAATCTGTTCAATTAACTTAAGAAATCAAGTCAACATCCTTGAGTCCCAGTGTTTTACAATCCATCAATTAACATGATAAGTTACAACCATGTGAACAAGAAGCAGACAGACTCCAAACAGGTCAAGTTTTTGCATTAAGCTACAAAATTTCAAAACATAAAAGATTAAAAAAATGAATGTAACAGCAACATGAGAATGTTTTCCAAACTGCATACATCACCCTGCATCACAATTTCTGCCAGCATCCAAGAAAATGTGCAAAAGGCGCTATTTACCTGCACTCGATGATAGTGTGCACCATTGGAAAGTGTGACTCCTATAAATCCCCATGTTTTCCCCTTAAGATCTGTCAAAAACATCACATTAATCATGCAGAAGCATATGCACAAAATAGACAAATTTCAATCTAGCAACATCTCATATTAAACAAAAAGTGGAGAGAAGTCAAATTCCCTTGTCAAGAATTTAATCTAATACACAGGAATTTCCTCATTGATGATAAACCTCAATAGAAAATATGCTGAAAGGGGTATACAAAATTAATTTTGACTCAAGTAACACCTAGTTTCTCACTCTTGCATGCCCCACATGCCTAATATATTGGATTGTATATTTCTACAAAAAGTAAAACTCTCATCTGCTTTATTGCTTTCCATGTTTTAGGGAAACGGTATGTGAGAAACAAAGAAGTTCCTGATGGGCTATGAAGTATGAACATTTTATGGAATCTGCTTTTTATTTCCTACTCCATAGGCAGCATGCTATTCCATTTTCCCCATTTTATCTATGGATCACCAAGTTATCGCTAATGCTGTGGTAAAAGATTTGCCTCAATCCTTAACCTCTCCTAGCAGACTTCTGAAAAGACATTCACTCTTTTGGGCAAGATACTTCTTTAAGTTTTTAAAAGGTCTTCCTCCAAAAAATATAGTTGTAGTCTCTTCTCAACATTCATCCAGACTTAAGATCTAAAGAGTTTCTAGAATTTAACTGCACCTCATATTTTTATCTGAACCTCTTATGAGTGAAGCTCAAAACATCTTCCCACACTTCTGGTAGACAAGACGTTAAAAATGGTTGGTAATTTACTTGAGAACTTGGTGTTCATAGTTCATATATCTAAACACAGGCTCATCTCAACTTGTGGTTGAATATGTGTTCAAATGGGCAGAAAAAGTGTCTGGCAACTGTAAATTTGGAATTCAATAGGAATATTTAGCATCAAAAGATAAATTATTTAAATGTTGTATCCAAATGCCACTGTTGACACATGTCCATCCAAATAATGGTCCAGAATCAAAATTCATTTTCCCTCTATCAAAGGCACATGCAAACTTGGTTTGTAAGGATGAAAGTTATCCAGATCCTAATAGATGTTTGAATGAAAAGATAGTGAATGAGAATATTCATGTTATAAGGGAAGAATCTAAAATAGGCAATATCAAGTTAGAATGCATGGTATAAAAGAGACTGAATTCATTGTTTAGGAACTTTATTTCATTAAATAAAAAATATCTCCACACTTGAGCATGTAAACCTAATTTGGGGTCACACATGTTTACACAATAAGAAGAAATATGACTACAATAGAGACACATACTACGAAGGAATAGGAGTAGAACATACGAAGAGTTCCACCCGAATCTAACTCCACACTCTGCAACACAACTTACAATTCCAAAACTTAAGATATAATCCTATATACAAACACAAAGAGGTGTAGCTTCAATGGTTTGTAAGAAACCATTATACAGAAATAATCATGAAAGCAGCAGCAATCTCTATAGTTTTATCATTCACCCACAGTATCAATCAATGTACAGTAGACTTAAGATTTATGCAAACATGCCAACAATCCCCTTTGTAATCCAAAATCTCGTATCATGCCACAAAGGATAAATCTCTGCAATGGATTCATCTCACCACTATCATGTGCCAAAGAGAGCAAACAAATTTGGATAACTCGGGTGCATACCAACTGACTGACACCAAATGCAAGAAATAGATGTTGCACACAAATATACACAAATTCATCACTGGACCAATCAAAGTCCTATCATGAAAAGATCTCAAACTAATTAAGGCAGATGTCTACACTTTAAAAGAATTCATCTTTAACTTAGAATATTGCAACCATGATTAATCTGCAATAACTGCTAGTTTGAAAAACTGGACCAAGATACAACAACTTTACCACTTGACCAAAAACAACTATTACTAACCAAGACCAGACACATAAATGACTGATAAATAAATGACAAAAATAAGTATCAAGTGGTACCGACAATGAGTTTCAGATGGGATTGAGACCTACCTACAAAAGTACATTATTGCTCATGAACCTCAACCAACAATTGAGCTAAATAAACAAACTATATAATGGCCAAGACATTTTCAAAGCAACACATCATCTCACCAAAAAACACAAATGTGGACCAAGGAGTCTCTAAAGAAGTTTACCTTCTACACTATGAAGTGAGACTATAAACCAAACAAATCCAACCACCAAATCAGCAACAAGCTTAGAAATGAGCTGTTGGAACAACATTAGCCTGAAACTAGATACATGCCTGCTATCAGTTTCAAGTTAAGAGTATAACATTGAGAACTTTGACGAAAAATGTGGCTCTAAGGAGAATGGGTATTAAATCAAGACAACCCCAACTTACAACCTAGCTAGTGTCAAATCCCTCCTAAGTCCCCTGTGAAGAACAAGACCTCCTGCAAGAAACATATGGAGTAGCAAAGAAACAAGCTCCACAAGGAGCAAAAGGCTTAGTCCCCATGATAAAGGATTGAAGTCCCTCTAATCTACATCAAAACATCTATGTATCCTAAGGATCGGTCTGGCCCTCACACCAATATTCATCAACCACCTCTTCCCTCGCCCCCCCCCCTCCGCTCCCTCAAGAAGAATTCCTAGCTGAAGATTGCTAGGGCAACAAGGACATGCCACAATCAATAGATGTCAAAGATGCAATCTTCCCAACAAGAAAACAAACTCTTGGAGGTGAAACCCAAAGCAAACTAGGAAAACAAGGCACACAGTTAAAGGCAGAGCCCCAATGTCTAGACAAGCACCAAAAGGAAAAGAATGAGACAAGAGAAAGAGGCGAGCTTGGCAACCTTATAAGCTGTTCAGTTTTGTGTTGTACCAAAAAAATTGAGTCCTCTTTAGTTTTATTCTTTGGATTTATTTAACAAACACTTTGCACATCTACATGTCCATTCATGTTACAATGACTAGAACAATTCTTTGGATCCTTACATTGATGCACAACAGTATTAATCTTCTTACTTTTCCAATTACCTTTCTTGAAGTATTACATCTTGTATTTCTTGGGCTGATTTTGGATTGTACCTTGCTTGGAAGACTCCTCTTGACCTCTTTTCTTCTCCTCTTCTACATACTAAGCTTGGACACGAGCATCATCCAAGTCCTCTAGCTTTGTAATGATCATCCTCCTTCGAATGTGTGTGTGGAGACCTATGAGATACTTTTGAGCATGTCTTCCTCCTCCATGTCCATGCCATTCATCATGGCTCGCCTTTAAACTTTTGTAGTATACTCCTCACACATTGTCCACTACCTTGTCTAAAGGTACATCGATTTTATCTTTTGATCAGCTTTTATGCCCAATGGAATAGAAATTTCTACAAACCAAATCCTTAAATTCTTCCCAGTTAAACGCAATAGGCCTTTTCCTCCTATCCCAATTAGCTATGTCGCTTCCCGCATTATAAATGCATGAACCAACATCTTGAGACATGCCAAATAAATCTTTTGTGCTCCATTCAACTTATGTACACTAAAATAAACCTTCATTTGTTTTATCCAAGAAACCAAAAATTCTGCATTAACTTGTCCTTCAAAAGATTTGACATCTATTTTAGTCTCAACTTTAAATGAGGTTTTCTCTTGTACCTTCTTGACCTCATATGGCTCTTCCTTCGAGAAAATCTAACTATCAATTTCATCTTCAATGTCTTCCATGCCAAATTTCTTGGCTAAATCCTTCATTGTATTACCAACGGAAGACTGTTCTTGAGCCCTTTGCCTTTGTTGTCTTGTCACATCCTCTTGTTGTTGGCCTATCCATTGTTGGTTCTTCATCACACTTTATATGACCTCCAATGTGGACACTCATGAATTCAAATCCTCCATCTCGACCTCTCTATTCCCTGTACAAGTGTCAATCTCCAGGTTGCAATGCAGCAGATCCTTTTCCTTCAAAGATGTAGTAGCTCTCATACAACAAACTCACTCCAAAATTTCCAAAGACCATCAAACCACTCTGCTACCCAAATGATCCATAAACTCTCAAAATTCAGATGTAGAATTCAATGGCCTTTACTACTATTGTCCTACTTGTGATAGAACAAATGACGGTACTTTAGAGGAGTAAAAGTTGCTCAAAACAGAGAAAGACAACGCTGGAAACATCAATTGCTTGACTACCTTAATATCACTGATGCTCAAGAACAAGTGCAGAAAGAGTAAACAACTCAAATCACTCTTATCTTCACTATCAATCTCAAAAATTCACTTGAATCGGCTAAATTCTCCTACTTTGAATCTCTATCACACTCACCCAAGCTTCCAAAGATCCAAACTATGCTCTCCGCCCTTATTTATAGTTGTTTGAAGACCCTCCTCGTGCATTGGAATAATCCTTGAACAAAATTGAAGTGGAAAAGTTAATTGTTAGTTTCAAATTCCACTTTTCTACAAATTATGAGGAAACCACCACTAATCCTCAGCTAGTGATGTCAAAATTCCTGCTGGTTAAGATTTTTCTACAGTGGACTCATAACCACTTGCTATCAAAAAAAGCAGCAGTTTAGCCCTATGGACAAAACCAAGAGTTTTTTGTTATTGATTTTCTTCTGAAGTCATCATACTAATTTTCCCTAGTTTTTTCCCAAAAGCAGCAGTTTAGCAAGATTCTGATCCAAAAACAAGAGCAGATATTCCTCAACAGTTCATCAACAGATTTCTACTAGACCTACTACAAACCCTCATATAGAAGACTAAATTCTACTTGCAATTTCCACAACAATTCAATCATATTCATATGCTTAACTGGAAAGACATGGAAGCACATCCATAATACTGAAAACAAAGAACTAGAAAGCAAGACAATGACTAAACACCAAGCTATGTCACGCCCCTGCCATGATCATAACCTGGGCTGACCTCCTTCATTGTGGTGCTCACTTTAGAAGTGTTTAAATTAATTAATTAATTTCTTTTATCCTGGGCCGACCCTATATGCTGACCAACCTCCCTCTAATATGCGACTTGAAGATAAAATAAAATCATATATAATAAGCCGACCACACTTGTTGGCCGACCATGCTGTGATCCAAGGTATATATTTATGTATTAATAAGATCGCCTATAAAAATCTGAGTAATACAGCAATTCCATTTTAGAAGAGCAGCTATGGTGTTTGGGCAGTAATTAATACATAGAAGGCAGAAATTATATCAAATGATTCTTTATATAGCGACTAATATTGAAAATGCACCAATAAACTAAAAAGCTGTGATTAATGAGCAACGATTAAGTTTAAGAAAAAGAGATGACTTGCTAAGGAGGATCGCTACTCTTGAATAGCCTGCACATTCCATAAGAGTTGCCTCTATTCATAAAGAGGTACAATGAGGTATATAAGCAAGAGAATAGGATGATAAAAGGGGGGGATTACAAATAGAATGCTCCTACTCATTTGGAGGGCATCGAATGGGTAAGATCTGAACTGGCATTTTAAGAAATCAGTAAATTGATTAAGAAAGTATTTGGTATGCATTTAATGTATAATAATTGATAGGCATATAAATATATATATAGCTAATTTCATAATGACTAATATGCAATAAGGAGAGATATGTTATGTCTAAGTTAGTAAATAAGGGAAATAGTGAATTTATTTATATTACTATAATCTACATCTTTTTTAAGCAAACATGTGTAGGGTTGGCAAGGAAACATGCTAGGGAAGGGCGGTATAGGTTCTCACAATGTAAGTACACCACCCTAAGTGGATGGAATTGTCTTGGTTGGATATTTCTGTCACTTGGGACCAGGGGGTATCAGCACACCCTTGGGCTTAATTGTGATGAATAGTTTTTTTGGTGCCCTATCATGTGTTTCTCTCCAATCCCTATCATGATTGGTTATTGAAAAAGAGTCTATAGATTGGATTCAAGTTGAAGTTGTTATTCATTATTTCATAAATGTAATAGTTCATTTATTCTTAAGTTCAATATCTATTATATAATTTGCTATGCAATATTATTTGTAAAACAATTTTATGTTGTGCAATTGTCACTTAAGGCAAATTTAGGCATACTCCAAGTAGGGACATTACAAGAAAACTCCAACAAGAGTGAGAACAACAACCCCTCACTCCACTATATCCAATCAAATACATTGTAAATTAATGACATTATGTCCACAACAAGTTCTTCATGTGGTCAACTAAGCTTCAACATGTACAACATCTGAAACTTCACAACCCCTACTTCGCAATCAAATTCCCTACATAATGGACATAATATGAGGTACCAAATAGAGCCATCCTTTTCACAAGATATGTTATACATTCGTATAGCTCTTCCAAGTCTCTCATGGCAGCAAAATACATCCCCAACACCTACAATGTGAAATAAAACGTCAAATCCCCTTCCACTTCCCATCTCAGCCAAATTGGACAAAACCACCACAAATCATCAAGGGGCAATTCCAAGATCATCAAGATGTCGTGAAACCACCGCCTACTAAAAACCAATTGTTTCAAAATTACTAGGGGGAAGACAAAATCATATCCTATTGGAAATAGTGGTTTTGTTGCCATTCAAATTTTGCTTAGTTTCATTATCTAAACCCTATCTTCTAAGCTCCTTTTGATGCTCAAGACCACCCCAAGGTTGCATCCAGCCTAAGTACTAGTGCTCTAGCTTCAAAATCACCAAATTTTAATCTACTAGACAATGTGAAGTCATGAGACAATCTATAGACTAGTATTGGCAATAGATAACCCCTTGGCCACAATTTCTCAAATTTGTTTTATAGATCACAATTCCCCGATACGGAGGTTTTGGTCCCTAGAAGTTCTCAAACTCAATAAGTGAGGAAATTTCTTCCCCGTGTCTTCTTTTGGGTACCATTTCACCTCTCTTGGTAGTTGGCCCTTCAACCATACCAACCAAGTCTCCCAAACCACTCTTCAAGTCCATCTATCCTCCTCCTAAAGAACAACCTCATTTTCCAATTCATCTTTCTTGCTTGGAGCAAGATCCTCAACAAAAGGTAGTAAAACTCGCTCTTCTTCCTCAAGCATGGAAGGCTCAAAGAGAGATTGATTCTCTATGTTCACCAACAAATAAATCTTCATGTAGGGAGGCAAATTAAAGCTAAAGCATTCTTGCCTGCCTAGTTTAAAACAAAAAATGGGCCATAACAAAAGAGCTTAAATTTCTTTGCTTTCCCTTTACATCTTTCCTTA
Organism: Sequoia sempervirens; assembly: GCA_007258455.2. Lineage (NCBI taxonomy): Eukaryota > Viridiplantae > Streptophyta > Pinopsida > Cupressales > Cupressaceae > Sequoia > Sequoia sempervirens. Next base: position 574,106,077 of record VDFB02000015.1, on the reverse strand, counting down.
CCCAAGTACATCCAAACTCAATCTACCACCTTGAACTTGTGTTCTAGATAGTGCTAATCATTAAACTTCTTGGAATTGTTCTGAGACTCCTTCAAAATATCTTGCACAAGATGTATTTACTAGATCTCTTCAACTAGCCTTGTGGACCTCTAAATCCACATTCTCTCCATCAATGTGTAACTATAGAAATATCTAGGGGACTAGAAGGTAGATATCCAAAACATGTCTCAAACAGTGACATATTGGTGTTAGAATATATTATTCTCTTTTTATTTAATGGTCAATGTAAAGTTATGTTTAGTCTAATCTACTGTTTCTACAGTATCAAGTAGGTTAGTTAGGTAGATATCATTAATATCTACAGTGCTTCATGCACTTCTATATATTGTAACCTCTTTTATGTTAATGTAAGACTTTTAAACCATTTACATGGTATCAGAGCCGTCTAGGGTTTCTGGGGATTTTTTAGAAAGTCTGTAATTCGTGAAAATTTTGCGTGAGACTTCTAGGAATTTCGTGGGTCATCAAAATCAGATTTTTATCTGATTTTTTGTAAAAATCGTGTGTTCTAGGGCGCAATTTTCTGTCTGGCTGCGATTCAAACCCTTCTGAAGGTCGCGTTTATCTTTTTCTGTTTTTCGTGATTTTCCAAGAAGACGTTTTTGAAGTCTGCGTCTTTCTTTTGAAAGGAAAATCGTGATCTGTTTATGGGCGCGTGTTTTTCTCAGCTCCTGGCGCTTTTATCTCTGTTTGCATGCATTTCTGGGCGAAAAAAAATCTGCATTTTTATGGGATTTTAGATCTGAAAATCGCGTTTTTCTGTGAAAACTCGTTTTTCGCATTTTTGCCTGATTTTGAGTTTTTTTTTAGCAAAATCGTGGTCGCCCCTTCCTACAACTTAGTCACCTAGGGTTTGGCATCTCTTTTGCCAAATTTTTGTGCAGCTTCGCGTTCATTTTCTGCATTTTTTCTGGTTTTCATGGCTGCCTAGGGTTCCAGAAACTTCGACTAGGGTTTTGAACCCTCAAATCAAGTCGAAAAATTATTTTTATTTCAGATTCCTTCTGGGTTTTCCGAGATCTCAACTGGGTCGTTGTCCTTTTTTTCTGGGTACCTCGTTTTCTATGTCTCAAAATTTGTGCCTCAGTTTGAAGTCGAAATTTTTTTCTGATCGCAGATTCCTTTTGGGTTTTGCGAGATCTCAACTAGGTTGTCACTAGATTTTTCTTGGTACCTCGTTTTTCGTGCCTCGAAATTTGTGTTTTCAAAATTTTCTAGGTATTCTTCCATCCTTCTGGGTTTTTATTTATCTTTTTTGGGTTTTCAATAAAACCTCAAAATCCGTGTTCAGGTTTCTGTATTTCTGTTTTCTTTGCATTATCTTGCCTTCACCAATTTGACCGCAAGGTACGTGATGGCATCTCTCACGAACATAATGCTCGAAAGCAGCCAAAAGTTCAACGGGAAGAATTACAACACCTAGAAGCAACGCATGTTGATGATCTTTGAATATCGTTGTCTCGATCAAGTCGTCTTGGGGACCTCAACTCGACCCACTATAGCCGGAAAGGATCAGGACAAATGGGATGAACGCAACCAAGAAGCCATCATGCTCATCAAGCTTTCAGTCACTGACAACCAGCTGCCACAAGTGCCGTCAGGAAAAACAGCTATTGAGGTATGGACAACCCTGAAGGATCTCCATGAAACGTCAGATAAGAGTTGTGCATTTTTTCTTAAGAACATGCTTTTTTCAATAATGATGGACGAGAAGCACACCACTCTTCAAGAGCATCTGACAAAGATCAAGGAGATTCGCGACCAGCTGGAAGCCATTGGACGAAAGATGGAGGAAGAGGACATGGTCGTCATTACTCTTAAGAGTTTGCCAAAGTCTTACGAGCATTTCATTGAGACGCTCAATATTACTTCAACAAACGTTGACTTGAAGTTTCCAGACTTGTGTAACAAGCTTCTACAACAAGATCGTTGGAGATAGCAGTTTGGAAGTAGTACCAGTTCCTCCTCCACAGAACAAGCATTCTCTGCCAAATCTTCTGCTAAGAACAAAGGGAAGGCTCAATCTTCTCAGTCGAAAGGCTCTGGTTCTTCACAGGACAGCAAGAAGAAGAAGAACGTTCAGTGCAATTATTGCCACAAATACGGTCACATTAGGGCTAAGTGTCGCACTCGGACGGCTTCTGAACAAAAGAAGCAGGGAGGCTCTCAACAAAAGGCACATGTCCCTGAGCACACTGAGCAGAAAGAGTCTGCATTCTATGCGTTTATGGCTAAGAGAACTGCAGATCCAGTACATTCTTCTGCCTAGTATATTGATTCAAGGGCATCGTGGCATTTTACCCATCGTCGGGATCGGTTCACAAAGTTCGAACCCTTCTCAGATTTTGTCATTTTCGGAGGAGAAAAGTACACAGTTGCTGGTAAGGGCACTGTCCAGATTCACTCAGGAGGAAGAAATTTGCTCTTTCTCGATGTCTACTATGTTCCAGGCATGGAACATAATCTCCTCTCTGTCAGTCAGATCATGCGGCATTCTCCCCAGTTAGATGTTGTTTTCAGTTCGTCCACCTGCAGCATCGTTGATAGGGAGACTCGTACAACAATTGCGATGGGACTTGAGGATCATGGTCTGTATCGACTTGCTTATTCCGGTGATTCTCAGGAGCACGCTCTCGCAGCCCGAAGTACAACCATCAGCAAACTTTGGCATCAGCGTTATGGGCACTTGAATGTCCACTACCTCTCTCAGTTATCTCGGGAGGGTCTTGTTGCTGGTCTACCTGAGATCCAAACTAAAAATCATGGACTTTGCGGCGCCTATCAAGCTGGCAAGCAACATCGGACACCGTTCTCGAATGGTGACTCTTGGCGAGCCTCCAAGGTACTTCAACTGGTTCACGCTGATGTATGTGGACCGATGAACACTCCTTCTGTTACTGGGTCCAGGTACTTTTTATTGTTTGTTGATGATTTCAATCGGAAAATGTGGGTGTATTTTTTGAAACATAAATCAGATGTGTTCAGCACATGTCAGCAGTTTAAAGCCTTAGTTGAGAAGGAATCCGGTCCTCACAGTGTTACTCTAAGGTCAGATAATGGGGGGGAGTTTTGTTCAACTGACTTCTCTACTTTTTGTGTTGCACACGGCATTAAGCGCCAACTTACCACACCCTACACCCCTCAGCAGAATGGTGTTGTTGAATGTAGGAATCGCACCATTACTGAAATGGCTCGTTCTATGCTCAAGTACAGACATGTACCTAAGAAATACTAGGCTGAAGCAGTCTACACTGCAGTCTACCTCCTGAATCGGTCACCTACACAGGCCGTTAAGAAGATGACTCTAGAAGAAGCCTAGTCAGGATGCAAGCCTAAGGTGGGCCATTTGAAAGTCTTCGGTTCTACCGCTCATGTATGGATTCCAGATGCCAAACGTGCCAAGTTGGACTCCAAGAGCCAGACACTTATGTTTACTGGCTATAGCAACAATCACAAAGCTTACAGGTTGGTTGATGTGGAGACAGATCGTCTCATATTCAGCCGTGATGTTGTGATTGATGAGACTACTGGTCCCTTTGTTCCTACGACAAGTCCTGTGGATCAACCGATGAAGGTTCCTGATGAGGGTGTTCGTCTTCCTCTTGGTTCCCATGATGGGAGGGCTTCAGAGCATTCTGACTCTGAAGATGAGGAGTCTATTGATCATGATATAGCACCACCTAATTTTCCTTAGGACTCATATCCAGATGACTTTGTTCCAGACATCCCAGGCGATGCTGTTACTCCTGTTTCAGATGTTGGCACTTCTACTCGTCGGCCTAAGTGGTGGGCCAAGACAATTGGCAATCTTCATGATGATGAACTCCTTGAGGGTCGATCAACTCATAGCAAGAGCAAGCCGCAGCCACAGTCAACTTCGCTCTTATAGCCAACATCCATAGCATCTATGAGCCTCATACATATTCAAAGGCTAAAGGAATTCCAGAGTGGGAACAGACTATGCAGACAGAATATCATAGTCTTCTGAAGAATCACACCTAGGTTCTTTCTGATCTTCCTCCTGGGAAGAAACCTATCAGGTACAAATGGGTTTAGAAGGTCAAGTATCATGCAGATGGTACTTTGGATAAGTACAAAGCTAGATTAGTTGCTCGGGGATTCACACCGCTGGAGGGCATTGACTACGAGGAGACTTTTGCTCCTACTGCCAAGATGAGCACAATTCGTGTTCTTCTCACTATTGCAGCCCAATTTGGATGGACAGTTCATCAGATGGACATCAAGAGTGCCTTCCTCAACGGTGATTTGCAGGAAGAAGTCTACATGACGCAACCTCCTGGTTTCAAGGTTGCTAGCAAAGAACATCAAGTGTGTAGGCTCGTGAAAGCGCTCTATGGATTGAATCAGGCTCCCCGTGCATGGTATTTCAAGATTGATCAATACTTGGTTGATTGGTTTTCAGCGTAGCCCTTCTGACAGTAATCTGTATGTCAAACACTTTGGTGATGATATTCTCTTTCTTGTTGTCTATGTTGACGATTTGATCATTACTGGCAGTTCAGCACATTTGATTGCAACAATCAAATAGGATTTGTGTCAGACTTTTGACATGACAGATTTGGGGCTTCTCCATTATTGCTTGGGTATTGAAGTTTGGCAAACCGATGGTAGCATCTTTATCTCTTAGTCAAAATATGCCAAAAGTTTGCTTGACAAATTTCGGATGCAGGACTGCAAACCTGCTTCCACACCTATGGAGAAGGGGCTAAAGTTGTCAGCCAACTCTGATTCACCTCCAGCCGATGAAACGACATTCAGACAACTAGTGGGCAGTCTCATCTACCTCGCTGCCACTAGACCTGACATCAATTTTGTAGTGAGCTACATTTCTCGCTTCATGACAGCTCCCAAAGCTGATCATTGGATTGCAGCGAAGCAGGTGCTGAGATATGTTAAAGGCACTTCAAACTATGGCATTTTGTATGACAGATGCAAGGATCCAAAGCTGATTGGTTACACAAACTCAGATTGGGTAGGTTCAGTAGATGATAGAAAATCTACTTCTGGGTATGTATTCAGTTTGGGTACTGGTGCTGTAACATGGACCAGCAAGAAGCAACAGGCAATATCCCTTTCCTCGACAGAAGCTGAATATCGAGGAATCGTTAAAGCAGCATGTGAGGCAATTTGGCTTCGTAGGATGCTTCTGACATGCACATGTCACAAGCAGGACCTTCTCCCTTGTACACTGATAACCAAGGGGTGCTCAAACTGGCCAAAAATCTAGTCTTCCATGAACGTACCAAGCATGTCGAGCTTCATTGTCATTACATCCGCACGTTGGTAGACGACGGATTAGTTCAGCTGCAGTATGTTCCGACAGCGGATCAGACTGCAGACATTCTCACCAAGTCTCTAAGCCCGGATAAATTTGTAAAATTTAGGGGGCACCTTGGTGTTGTTGATGGATTGACCATTAAGGGAGGGTGTTAGAATATATTATTCTCTTTTTATTTAATGGTCAATGTAAAGTTATGTTTAGTCTAATATACTATTTCTACAATATCAAGTAGGTTAGTTAGGTAGATATCATTAATATCTACAGTGCTTCATGCACTTCTATATATTGTAACCTCTTTTATGTTAATGTAAGACTTTTAAACCATTTACAATTGGTTGATGCATGAAAGGCCCAATTGTAGGAATGTCATTTATAAGCCAAGTTCTCATCCCAAGTCTTTAGATGTTTCTAACTATACCCTCTTAACAGCTGCACCAATGTCTAGTTAACCACTTCTATTTGCCCATCAATTTGATGGATGGAATGTAATTGATCTCTTCTATCAAGTGTCCATCTTTTCCCACAATCCTTTTCTTAACCAATACTTTTTGACCAAAATGTACATGTGAAGAACAACTCAGCTGCATCTTTGCCTAACAATGTCATTTTGCATGGAATAAGAACACATCTTGCTAAAACAATTCACCACCATGAAGAGATGGTCATGCCCTTTCTTGGATGTGGGTAGACCTCCCACAAAATCCATAAAGATGTTTTCCCATGGGAAGAAAGGTACAAATGGTAGACTGATGTAATCCCAACTTCCAATTATTAGGTTTGCTTAACTGTGCAATTTGCATCATTTTGTGAACTTAGAGACATCAACTTGCATATAAGGTCAATGTGCATACTACTTAAGGTTAGATTTTGGAGATATGAACCTCGCTTAAGAGCAACAATCTTCTCTTGCTCGGCACACACCTCTTACCCATTTTGAATGGTAAGCCATCTTGCATATAAAAATCTAGATTTGGTGCAAAATCAGCTACCTTGCCTTTTTGTGTTTGTTTATATACCTCTCCAAAATTCTTGCCATGTTCATAATCCTCCACATAAATTTCTCTGCCAAAGGACTCTGGTTGGGAAAGTGTGCATACTACTGAAAGCAATAGACAACATTCAACTAATTTGTTTGTTACATCCCTCTTGTAATTGGTAACCAAGTGGAATTGTTGTAAGAACCCAATCCACTTGTAATAAGTCACTTTTAATAATAGAATATCATTAAAGTAACGTGACTTATTAATTCAATAAATCCTGGCCAAAGTCTAGCAATCATCTCTCAAGAGTATCATATCACCATTACCAACTACAGGTGTGCCATCACTAAGTCTGATAATACTTACTATAAATAGCAAGTATGCTGGAATGAAACAACAAGCCTGCTAAGGAGTCTGAAACTCCCCCAAAAGGGTCCCCTACACATCTCGCTAGCCTACGGGAACCGCAATGATCGGCTAACCTTGATTCCCAAATCGCTGGCTAGAAAGGGGACATTACAATACACAATGTGTAATCAGATTTGGATCACCCTAATGTTTGTGGATGAGGTGGTGGTGGATGTCATCCCCTTGAATGTTTGTGGGGATGGTGTTTGGTAGTCCTTATCTATCTTCAAGATGCTATTTTTTTAAAGGAGAACAAATATATATTGGTCAAAGATAGGAAAAGATTTAAATTTGATTTGTATGAAGGCAAATCCAAGATTTGCATGGTCAGTGCTGCATAAGCTAAGCGATTGAGTGAGAAGATATTTAATATTTTATTGTTGAAAAAAGCAAAACCTAATCATGGGTGTGGATTTGGAAAAGCATAAGGAGAGAAAAGATCTTTGTTTTCATTAGCCAAGTTTATCATTCAAAAACAGAAAACTAAGCACAGGGTTGCAGGTATGGGGTTACAAGCTGATCTGAGGATGGAAACCCTCAATTAGGACAGGATCTACAAGCGTGAGAGACCATCTAAGGGTTCTAGAATGGATGGCTTCACACAAAGACCATCAATCTAAGCATTTGCCGATCTATTTAGCATTTACTTTCGGCATTTACCAATTACAACAGCAGATTTGACTAATACAAAAGTCATACCAATATTGCATCAAAGGCCATACCATTCAGGAAACAGAAGGAGAGGGTTTGGAGGTTGCAATCAACGGAGTTTCTTCTCCTAACTTGGGCGCACAGGCTTGACCAAGAAACCGTGGTTTTACAACAGCAAAAAAAGAGAATTCAAGTGGCACATGGGAACCAAGAAGCTGTACAAGGCACAGAAGAAGCATATGTGAGTTGGAGACCAAACCGCCCTGCTTTCAAGGGTGTAAATTCCTTGCTTGAAGGCATCTACCATCATCCAACCAACCAGCATCCAAAACCATGATGAAATATGTGCAAAATGAGGCATGGTGTCCTTGCATCCGATTGTCATGACTGCCGTGTAAAAATGCAAGTTCCAAGCTATTGCATTTTGGCTTATGGGTATCTTCTTATTATGTTCTAAATAAATAAAGATTACTAGGTTTTCAATTATTCAAGCAATTTCCCTTCCGTTATTGTTTTATGCAATTTCTTGAAATTTCTGGCACTACCGCTGGCAGCAAAAAAACAAAACAAAAAAATCAGATTTTAACAGAGAACTCAAAAGTCAATTTTGAAACCCTAAGGGGACATCATATGTATTGACTGATATTTCTATTAGGAAATTATGTTAGTGTTCATATGGGTTAGAATAATAATTTTTGTTATGTTAAAATAAAAGTGAGTTATAGTAACAACTCATGTAGCTATTGTAGGTGTGAAGAATTGGTTATATGTGAGCAAATTTTTTTATTTAGCTTCTATAATTTATGCCCAAATTTTCTTATAATTTCAACATCTTGCTTCAGCCAACGCAACAAGTATGGACTCAGATGCTTTCTTGTTTGCAAACCAAGCTCATTGACTAGTTTATGTGAAATCAAATTTGCTTGAGAACAGATATCAAAAAGTGCATCTGCCTTTCCTCCTTTGAGCTGAGCCGAATCTTTATACGAAAGAGTTTGGTCATTTTGTTCTTCTCTTGCTCTTCTTGCTCACTTTCAAGCAGGACTCTCTAAGTTCATGCTAGAATAACACTTTCCAGCCTATCCAATTTGACCATAGACTGTCATGCCCTCACCATAACACACTAACTATCATGCCCCATCGTGATTAATAGCCAAAGAGAAACAAGCAAGTGCTGGTCAACACTTATAGATAAATAAAATAAATATATATATTGAGATCTTGGTCGGCGATCAAGACAAAATAAAATTAAATATATTAAATCGCCCTCTTTATACTAACCCCATCAGGTCAGCAATCTGTTTAGAGTTAAGGTTATCTTCAAAATCATCTACTCAGCAAACAATGGTTAGTGAAGGGGCAGCGTTGACTAAGAGGAGATGTCTCTAAAGATGTAATCTTTAATATTGGTTGTGACTTTTCATCCCATATTGAGCACAATATAAGGCAAACCGCCTTTTGGAGAATGAGGGAAGAAAGGCATTGAAATCTGATTTGGATAAGAAGGCAGTAAGAAAATAGAATTAAAAAGCAGTGATAATTTGAATTACAAGGCAGTAAGATACAACAAACCTTATATTTCTGCAATAGTTGGTATACCACATACTTGAATCCAATATTTATTTATTTAATTAACTTGCTAATTGTTGTACCCAAAATAAAAAATTTGCTTCATTAAGGCATTTTGATAAAAATGGTTAAAATCTCGTAAATTTGTCGTCAAAAGTCAAACAAAAGTCAAAGTCTCTGAAAATAGCAATTTGCTATTCTTAGAAATCTCTAAACGACAAATGAAGCATAGGGTTTTTGTGGGTTTATTGTCAAGAGGATACTTGCAAATTTTTGAAATTAGGGTCTCAAGCCCCTATTTTTAGAAAAACCCTAAAAATAGGATCTTTCTACAAATGGCTCAAAATGATTTAGATTGGTTTATTCTTCATCACAATCACACTGGTCCAGTCAGAATCACGAAAAAGTCAGTTTTGCTCTGGTGGGTCTATTTCACTTTTTCAAGAGAAAAGTTAGGACCTCTGAGGTCATCAATGGCAAATGGCCAGATACCAGGTGTCGAAATCTAAGCTTCTAACGCTTCACAAAAGAATCTATGTCGAAGGATGCTCGAAAAATGGCGAACAACGGAGGGGAATTTCAAAAATTGAAAATTGCGAAAAATAAACTAAGTCTGGAGATGGACGCCTTACCTCAAAGAGGGTGTCTAGGCTTCAATGCCTTAGAATATTTTTCAGTTTTTGTTTGTTACACACGCAACATAGTCAATGCGTTCTTGTCATCAACAAAGATGCTCAACACAGTCAACGTAATCGCCGACACGGTGAACGTGAAGCACGAGGAGAGTAAAATCATTGAAAACAACTGCCAACTAGAGCCAAAAGCACCCCTGCAAGCCAAGGGCGCCCATGATTTCAAGGATCTAAATGCAAATGTTGGGATTTGCAGTTTTGGGCGTCCTCCGCAAAATTCTTCCAACTTCGCAACGAATCCAGTGTCCAGATCACGAGATTGGCCAAACATTCACAAACGAAGATCAAAATTGATGAAAGTAGCAAACTCAAAATTGATAAAGTCTAAAGAGCAAAAGCACCCTTGCATGCCATAGGCACCCAAGAATTAAAGCATTCAGAAGTCAATTTCAGAGTTCACAACCTCCAAGCAATTCATCCCTGTTTTAGTCCAGCTCCGCAGTGAATCCATCTACTAGCTCAAAAGACCTATCGAACACCAACAAATGAAGATCGAATGGACACCCAAAACGAAGGAAAAGTTGAAAACCATGAAAATTGGCTAACACCGAGCAAAAATACACCCTGCTAGAAAAAGGCGCCCAACCTTTTGGAGAACCAAATGTAGCTTTCAAGTTTCACAACTCCCGAGAAGTCCTCATTTACAATTAGGCTTCGCGACGAGTCCATCAACAAGTTCACCAAAGCAGTCAAACATCCAACAACAAAGATTAAACTAGAGCATTTTGTCAAAGGTTACAAAGTGAAAATTGTGTCTCAGAAACACAAAAGCGACCTTGTAGGCCAAGGGCGCCTACGAATTTGAGCCTCTTAAAACAGTTTTTAGAGCTTGCGAAACTAGTCACCCTTTTTGGAATTCTTCCAGCTTCGCGATAGATTCAACATCCAATCCATGGGAATCATCAATCACCGGCAACTGCAGATCTTCACGGGAGGTCAAATTGAAGAAATTGAAAATCATCCAAAATTTGGTTTAGTCTAGCAAACAAAAGTACCTTATCTCAAAAAGGCACCTAGAAATTTGAGCCACCAAAACCAATTTTCAAGGTTTACAACTCCCAAGATGATCTTCTCAGATTTAATCATGCTCCGCAGTGGGACTATCAACCAAACCTCGGGATCAATCAAACAATCGAAATCAAGGGTCAAACGGAGGCAATTTATCAAATAAATTTTGAAAATCTTCAAAAATATTCTAACACTGGCAAGGTAACATCCAAGTCAACTCCAGTTACAGTTTTTGAAGACTTTCTCTTCCTCAAGACATCCAAAAATTCGAGGGACGCTTCCAGTTAACTGCCAATCACGCCAGATAACTCCTAAATCAAGGTTTTGATGCCCTAACTAATGCTTCCACCTCCAAATGATATTTATCAAGCATCTAGATATCCTTTCCCATTATTCTTGTAGGTTGACTCCAAACGCCAAACACATAATTTTATTCTCTACAGCATTTGAAGGATCAAACGGAAGGGGTTTTGAACATTCTTCATGTTTTCAACATCAGGTTGCACAAAAGAACAATTTTTCAGACTCCATATCTCCAAGCATCATTTTTTAGAGGCAACAGTTCATAATCTTCAGCTTCTAGCATTCTGGGTTCTCTTCTTTTTCAATCTTCTCCAAGATTGGAAAGTTTTTCCATAGCTTCTTCAGCTTCCACGCCTAGGGTTCCTTGCATGTTCAAGAAAAATCAATTTGTTGAGAAATCTGACATTCTAGGATTATTCTGCACAAAATTGGCCACAAAACCCACGTCCCAAATTTTTCCAAAAAATAGCTTCTGCGGCTTCCATTTTTTAGGGTTTTTGAAAAAATCATCTTTTTCAAAAATTGACATTCTAGGTTTATTCAGCACACATGCGCCTACAAAACCCATGTCTCAAAATTTTTATTGTTATTGTAATGTTCTGAGGAAATAAATCATATGCCCACCTTTGCTTTGATCCAAAGTCTCAAGATCTTTTCATGATATTGTTTTTATAATCTTTATTTCAGTCTACACCTCAAAAGAGCAATGACCCTTTGAGGGAATTTTGAAAGTGAGTTTATCATTTAATGTTATGTGCTTATAATCTTTATTTCAGCCTACACCTCAAAAGTACAATGAGCCTTTGAGGGAATTCTGAGATCAAGTTTATCGTTTGATGTTTCACTTTCATAAACTTTATTTCAGCATACATTTGAAAGAGCAACGAGCCTTCGGATGTGTTCTGGAGACAAGTTTGTCTAAGTTTTGTGTTTACCAAAATCATTCCCCATTTACTTCTAAATCCTCTTGCTCTGAATTTACTTGAGGAGATAGAAGCGTTATAAGTTTAGGCCTAGTTGTAGTTTAAGTTACGAAACCAAAGAAAACCTCAGCTACAACGCAGAGAGTTTCATAAACCTTGTGCTCTTAGCTGAGATAAAAAGATAGGAATTAGGTTTACTTTTTCTTTTTACACATAATCAGCAAAAAAGGGAACTTCCCCTCCTAATTTGAAGAGCAGTCTAACTATGCATAGCTGTCCGTTTCCAATCTGCACACCAGAGGCGCAAATAGAAATGCCAACACTAATTCATCAAAAATCTTAGGAATAGTAATTATTCATTTGGTTCTCATAAAGTAATCATATTAGGAATTGGCAAGGAAACATAATAGGGAGGTGTAGGAGTGCGGGTTCCCTCAATTAAGTAGACCACCCATTGAGTTGGATTGCTTGTGTGCCAAGGGGTCGGATTGACTTGATTGGTTGTTCGGCACTCTTTAGCTTGGTTGTGGAGGACAATCTCCCGAAGCCCCATTATGTTTTTCCCCTCAAGTTCCTAATATGGTTGGCTGTAGTGTGCATGTTACATTATCATTTTGTTGATAGTTATTTTCCTAAATTCAATTGCTATTGTGTAATTTAGTGAAAGAATACTCCTGTAAATAAATTGTATTATTGGATTTGTTAATTTTGGGAAAAAATCAAGTACTCCCTCAACAAGGGACACTATATAGACCCAAAAATCTACGATACATCTTCTAATGATCCATAAGGATCCAAGAGGGTGTGATTCTTAACGATTGAAGACAGAATGGAGCATCCCACTTGTCTTTTCTCTCCAAGAAGGTATAGAATGCTTAATTTTGTCTCTTTCTCCAAAAGAAGACAAAATGCTCTGCCCATGACTCTTCATATTCCATACATGACTCTTCACACTTCACATATGACATTTCATGTTCCTTCATAACTCCTCATGTCCCTTGTTGGTGCTCCCAATTGCACGCCCTATAACCCTTGAAAATCAACCGAGACCAATTCCCAAGGAATATCAAATTGATTCACCAAACAAGGTTCATGGTCAAGCCCAAGAGGATTTGGGCCACTTGATGAGAGCATGTAACTCTCTTGCACTTTTGAGTAATCCTAACTCTTAACACCCCACACATGACCTTTCATGTCACCCCTCATCCCACACACACCCACCCCCCATTCACTTTTCATTATTCATTGATGATTGCTCATCTCCTTCACATGTCCCTTTGTTTCCTAAAGCAAGAAAACTTTTAAGACAAGTAGAGGGCGAATTAGAGCACTGAGGCATTCGATAACAAATGTATTATCAAGGAAGGCAATTAGAAGGTTAAGTAGCTATTCAAAGTAGGAGAATTCAGCTTGAGTCTTTGAACTTGACAAAAAAGTTAAGAAGCAAATTGAGTTGCATTCACTTTCCCTACTTGTTCTTTGTTGATGTTTTAATTTGTCGCTTTCGTGACAACACAAAATAGAACCTCCCGGATTTAATCTACTCTAAAATCTATTCTTTGAGGTTTTGGATAAAGATAAAATAAATAAGCAAACTTGACCTATTTGTTTTGATCTTAGAGGCTAGAGCACAAGACTGTGAAAAACTCCTATTCTCACAAATGAATTTTCTCAATTTATGAAAACTAAAACATAGACAAGAACGCAATCCAAGGATTAAAACGAAGATCCTTTGGAGTCATATCAACAAATTGATTTGGAAAATAGTTCATGACACACAGAATAGCAATGATCTGAAGTATAAAGACAAAGACAATTAATGTTACTTAGCCATTCTAGGCTGCTTCATAACCATGAACAAGGTAGTCACACAAAGTTAACACAGATCTTCCTTATTAATTGACTTCTTCAAACAAGTAAAATATGGAGTTTTCTTACTTTGAATGGAAATATTCGCAGCATAAGAAAGCTTCAATTTCTCATTTACTACACATAAACAGTTAAAAAATTTAATCTAACTTCAAACTTGAATGACAACTTTTGCTACATAGGTGTGGCATCAACTCTCATATATTGTATATGTAAATGACATGTTTATAATTTTCCAATTGTAGCTTCTTGAAGCTTCAAAAATAATTAAAATAATTTCTTTGAGAGCAATTCAATCCTCGTCCTCTTAAAATAATATAAAATTTAACTTTCTTTTCATTTCTGCTTCTCATCTTGAGCATCCATCTAAATCAAGGGCTCTAATCTTCTAATTTTGTCTTTAATTCACTTTAACTGATCCTCAAGCTTGGCTTGGGCGTCACTTTGAATGAAGGGCTCAGATTTGATGATTTTTCTCCTTTATTTCACTTTACTTTCCTTCCAATCTTCTCTTGTGTGCACAAACTAACTTGGCTGCTGCAAGTTTCTTTGTTTCTATCTTCATTTTAGTAAAAAAAATACATGTTAATTTGGTGTCCAAAAGAACTTAGGCACCCAATTTATATACTTTTTCTTTATGATTCTCATCAAAGATTTGCTTATGTAGATACCAAATTAGGAATTCCATGCCTCACACAACAAAAACAAAAGTTGGCTCTTATCAAGGATTTTAGGATTTTCCTCTGGATGCCAAAATCGGGAAATTGATGACTTGGACACCAAAACTAATGATTTGAAAATGTGACACCAAAAATGAACAAGGCATGGGTGCTTGGAGTGCTTTTTTATGAGTTTTTGAAAGATATTGCAAAAACTTTTAATCTTTCATTAAAATTGCTCCATTGTTCATTCTTGAAAATTGCACCATAGAACCTTTGAATTTGACAAGTTTCCCGTCATTTTGCTACCTCCTAATACCATTTTCATCCAATGAAGCTTGCATTTGTACTGTTGACCTTCTACCATTGCCCTCAACCACTTTTCATCAAAAAAGCAAAAAACATCTTTCTCAAAATAGAAAGTTATGATTTTTGTGCTTGTCTCCTCAATTTGAGACAACAAAAAAGCAAAAAAGCAACTCAATCTAAAAATAGAAAGATTGACCTTTGGACTTCACTAAAATTGCTTGTCTTGAATATTGGACCCTCCAAAGTCACAACTTTATGCTTGGAAGACAATCCTCATATATGATTCTAACTCAATGTGCCGAAGAATATTTGTCTTAGCCTCAATCCTTTATGTCTATGCTTTGTATCTGCCATCATAGTATTTCTTTGAACTTCGCCCTTTCTTTCATTTGTTTGTGCTATTGCTAAAGTCTCCTCAAGATTCATAGCTTGATAACCTTTGTGACAACTAACCTACATATAGACCAAGACGGACAAACAACTAAGGACTTAACCACTTTGACAGAAAAGATAACATAATTGACATTAATGTGACAAGAATGACTTGATATTTGGCTATAGATACGATTAAAAACACAGCTCTTTTTGGGGTAGAAAATTTGGGTACCAACATTCTTGAGCATAAATAATATTTAGATATACAAGCAATTGCAGCTACTAAGTTGGTTTTTCCCCTTATGGGGTTTCTAGGACAAATTCTCATACTTCATGGTGAATCTGTTCCACTTCCAGCATTGTCTTTCTCTGTTGTGAACAGTCATTTGTGTAAATAAGCAGTACAGTAATTTAATTCATGATCTACTAAATTCTACATAGAATTTTGCGAGCTTACAGATCATCTAAACTTCCAAATCTCACCTCATCATCATCCATATCACTGGCCATTCTTCTAGCTGCTCTATTCCAGTCCCTAGTACCAATTTTGACCTCAAATTTTTCCAACTCTTGACTTCCACTTACCTTGTGAGGTGTATAACCTGAAATTACTTCTCTACCTACTAAAAATCACACAAACACAGGAAATTCAAACCTGATCTGATACCACTTTGATCCCTAAAATGGAGCAGATATTACTCAACAGTTCATCAACAATGGAATTCTACTAGCTCTAGTTAAAACCCTCACAAAGAAGACTGAATTATACTTGCAATTTCTGTAACAATTTAATCAAATTCATATGCTTAACTGGGAAAACATGGAACGACATCCATAATACTTAAAAAAACAGATAACTAGAAAGCAAGACAATGACTGAACACCAATATACCCTGGAGAAACTCAGGAAAACAAAAAAAACTAAAAGAAGTGTGAGCAAACAGCTATTTTTTCTACCATATCTAGTCAAATACACTGTAGATAAATGACATTACATCCACAACAAGCTCTCTACATGGTCAACTGAGCTTCAACACCTACAGCAATGTCTGATACTTCACAACCACTATTCCACAGTCAAATTCCCTGCATAATGAATATTACTAAGGTATCAAAGAGAGCCAGCATTTTCACAAGATGTGTCATCATCCATATAGCTCTTCCATGTCTCTATTGGCAACAACAGACGTCCCAAACCCCTAGATGTGAACTGAAATGTCAAAGATCTTTCAACTTCCCATCTTGGCCAAACTAAATGAAAATACCACAAGTTGTTAGGAGACGATTATGAAATTGCCGGGGTGGTTGCAAGGCTGCCGCCTGCTTGAAATAGGCGAATTCAAAACCACCAAGGCAAAGATGAAATCCCTTCCTGTTGTGAACCAGCAGTTTCATTGTCATTCAAATTTCACTTAGTTTAAATGTCTGAACCCTATCTTCTGACCTCTTTGTGATGCTCCAGATCACCTGAAGACTACATCCAACCTGAGTACTAACATTCTGGATTCAAAACTGTTAGTTTTAGGTGAACAGATTCAATGCACAGAAAAATAATTTGAAATCAGACAAAATAACACAGCATATACCCTGGGAAAACCCTCCTCTTGAGGGAGAAAAACCCAGCAACAAAGATCTCTCTTATATTTGATGTAACAGTGGCAATTTTACAAATTACAATGAGGTCTAACACAAGACCGATATACAGCACCTGGCAATAATGAATGACAGATAACAACCTCTAAATCACACTTGGCAATATCAGAACACAGATCTGGTAATGTTCACTTTGCACTCGAAGGTCTTCAATCTATGCACTGGATTGTCTTCAATCTGTGTTAGCTCAACACTGTGCAATGTTCGCCCTTGTATTCTAAATTCGCACTTGCTTGTTATATTCGCACTTGATTTATATCACTGAACTGGTATATTCACTCTTAAATCTCTGACAAGTTCGCACTTGATTGATATCACCAATCTGGTAAATTCGCTCTTAAATCTCAGACAAGTTCGCACTTGATTGATATCACCGATCTGGTAAATTCGCTCTTAAATCTCAGATAATTTCACACTTTATCATCGGATGTGTTCGCACTAGAATAGTAGCTGAGATTGCACTTGAGTATAATGATCGAACTAACTGGAATGGACGAACAAACTGAATATATATACAAATGAGTGGTTTGAAACTAATCCTTCATGTCGGCCTTAAAAGATTGCAAATCTTGTTGAATGAAGTCGGCCTAGAAAAATATTATACATGCCTCTTCACAAGAGGTCGGCCTCAAATAATAACCACGCATTAGATGTCTTCTTGATAACAGAACAAGATGAGTTTGTATCTTCTCATGTCGGCTATACAACAATAATAATAAATATAACTTGAATAGCCAACGGCTATCATTCAAATATATATTTCCACGAAGGAGCCGAGCTGGAAGGAGCTACCGAAGCTGCTATATCATTAACAAAAACCACCAAATTCCACTCTGCTAGACAACATGAAGTCCTGAGAAAATCTCCTGACTAATATTGGCAATAAATGACCCCCTGGCCATGCTTTCTAATATCTATTTTATGGATCAAACGACTCAGAAGATCATAATACTTTCAAGGCTTCCATGAACTTCAAAGGGAATTTCAAGAGAACATGTAATAATCAACCTTGAATTTTTTTTTGAAAAAACTTGTTATCTCAAAACAAAATGAAATGCCAAGCACTTCCTTTCCACTTTCTGATCACCAAGTTCCCAGTGTGGGCAAGGTGAGAGTATATAGTGTATAAGATCGCAATTATATTTGAAATGAAATAGCTGAAGGTAATTCACTTATCCAGTGGGGTTAGCTTAGCACTTCCGCTTTTCAGTGGGAAAGCTCAAACAATACTGGAAATGTAAAGCAAACTCTTCCACTTTTCAGTGGTGAGTGAATACAATAAGCTAGAGCAACTCTTTCACTTTTCAACTGCGAGTGAGGACCAATAAGCCACTTATTTAGTAGGGTATGTAACAACAAATTCCAAGAGCAGTTCACTGGTGGTACTACCACTCAGTGTTACAATGTTAACTCATTTGAAAACTTCTAAATTCAAGATATGCATCTGTTGTTACAAGTATGGTCATGAAAGAAATTGATTGAACATCCCCATATGTATCACGACATCAAAGAACTAACCACCCATCATGGAATTAACAAATTTACCTCAAAGATTGGCAAATAGATGACTGGTGCAGGTCTGAAAGAAGTCTGAAACCTTTATGTTATGGTCTAGGCAGCAAGACATAAACTCAGAAAACTTCACCAAATCACTCCCACATGCACCCAAAATGAATGCAAGCTATAACCATGTATCCAAAAAGCTCTGAATGACTTATCATATCATCATAATATTCATACGGAAAAACCAAAACTGAAACATCGAAGCAGCTCCAATGGCGAATCCTAGCTAGAATCACACCATAGTCTAGCTAAGGAATATCTTGCAATTCCGAAACTAGAAATCCATGAGGATTTTGTCCTCAAAGATTGAAAAGAACCAAAGCCATTTTGGTAGCATAACATTATCATTCTTCAGCATATCCAAATGAGCCCCCAACACCTCCTTTTATAGCTTTTTTGCTTTTTTCGAAAAAACAATTTTTGCTTTTTTTGAAAAAATATTTTTTGCTTTTTTATTGCTTTTTCAAAAGAAAAATCATTTTTCTTATTCACTGCTTTTTTAAAAGCATTTCTTTGATTTTCCACTACTCTTTTCCAAAAGCAGTTTTTCTTTTTTGTTGCTTTTTCAAAAAAGCTTTTTTTTTGCATTTTTGTTGCTTTTTCCTGAAAAAGCACTTTTTAAAAAAATAAAATAATTCATTATGTGCAAACATTTAATCACCTTTCCAACAAGCTATTACACTAAGTTGTCCTTTAATTATTTCTCAACATTAGACAACATTAGTGAAATATTAATTAGTTAACTTAATAACCCACCCAAGTTGCGGAAAGTTTCAAAACAACATCAAAATACAAATTTGACCACGCCGATATGATATTGAGGCAATAGGTGAATAATAGAAGCCAATCTAGTGACTTACTAAAACAAAAATGCTCTCCAAGAAGTTTGGAAAACACCCCAAAAGTCAAAAAACACTTCAAAGAGTGTCATTCAAATCAATATTGCCCACACAGCTCATTGCCAACAAAAGAGACCTTGTAACTCTAAAATTGCATGCTCCAAGATCTTTGGAGTCCCCTTGCCTTACCAATTAGCCCACAAGAACTCAAGAAATAGGCTAACGGTCTTCGAACTAATTACTGAGAAGGATACATTATAGAACAAAGGTCCAACACCACAAACAAAGCAACTGATTGTTATACTCTAATTTGGACAAAACCAATTAAAACTCCAAAAGAGTGTTGAGAAACTAGAACTAGTCAAGAAAACTTCTAAAGAGGAGCAAATAAGGACAAAAGGCCTCCGAGTTGAGGCGAACAGCCTAAAGAAGGTTTTAGACATATAAACCAAGCAAAGCCAAAAGGAACATAAGGCAAAGGTGGCTCAAGATGTGAACTACCACACAAGTGGTATAATAAACAAGCTCCAGACAGAACTAAGTAAAGCAAAGAAAATGGCTTTTGACTTGGAGGTTAAATTGAAAGAGGTAGACAAAAAGATAAAGTCCTCTAAAAATAAGGTAGTTTCCACCAACCTCATCAAAATCAAAAACACCACAACCAACCTGAACAAGGCCCTAAATTTTATTGACAGCACCACATACCTCAACAATAATGCACAAGAAGAAGTGAATAAAGTAGTTTACAAATTTGACAATATGTAATGTCCCCATTTCCAACATGATCGTTTAGCATTTGGAAAGGGAGTTAGCCTATTCATCATTCCCATAGGCTAATTCATGAGGTAAGGGAATGTGGTTTGGTTCTTGCATAATTAGAAAAATAATTCTTTTATGGCTCAATTATTTTTATTTGGCTTAGAGGGCTTGGGAATTAATTTCCCATAATTTATTATTATTTTATGTGAAGCCAAATTATTTTTAAAAAGTTTCTATGGGGCTGGGCCACCCATTTTGGGAGATAAAAGGAGGGAAAAATCAATAAAAAATTAATGTTTTAAATTATGGGAAAGTGTGCCCAAATTGGAGAATTAAAAAGAAATAAATTCAAATTTGAAAAGGAGGAATTGGGTGCACAAATTGGGTCAATCAATTTGGAGGGATAAGGTGAGTTTCCTATATATACAAATTCTTTGTAGAGGCGTTTCATCATCATGCATATTTTCTTCGGTCTTGCTCAGCAACTTGTTGCAACTATTCCAAGGACGAAAAAACCCTTGTGAATTGTGGGTGAGTCGGACGAAAAACCTAGCTCATCTTGGGAGGACTTCACGACAAAGGTCTACTTGTGCTTCAATGGCATTTTGTGATGGAAGTTATACTCAAATTTTCAGATCAAATTAGGCGACATATTGAAGGAAAATTTGGCATCATTTTGTCTAGGGTTTCACCCTAGAGTGGAGCGCCCTATTTGGAGGAGGCGCGACTTGCTTTTTGAGGGGCAATTTGGCATTTGGAGGTCATAGGCGAGCTTTGCAAGGGTTTCAAACCCTCATATTCAGCCCAGCTAGCCAGCGCACCTATTTGGTAGGGTTTTGAAGGCATCTTCATCCATGTTTTGCATTCATTTTGGCATTTTGTCATAGCTGGAGTAGTTCGCCCAGCTAGGGTTCATTTGGAGCATCATTTTTTATACATTTAGGCATGTAACTGGGACTGATTTGTAGCAGCAGACTTCTGAATTATTTCTGGGCATGTTTGAGCCCATTTTGTGATGTATTTGCATGGACAATATGTAATGTCCCCATTTTTCGAAAATCAAAGTTCGTAAGGATTAGCCTATCAATTGACCCTCGTAGGCTAACACTGATAGTTAGAGGGTCCTTCGTGGCAGTAATCAGGGTGTTTTTCTCCTTCAGAGCTCAATATGGGTTCAGTTTGGCCTTCGTTTGACTCAGTTCTTCATACTTACTATTTATAGTAAGTCACCATTTTAGGGGAGTCAGGGTTACTAAATTTAGTAAGGCACCTGAACAGGTCGCAGATGCAGTGTTGACCTCTTATTTGATTAGATGGGCAAAATATTAAATGATTAATGATTAATTATCATTAAAGGTACTTTAATGATAATTAAATATTATAAAGTTAAATTATAATTTAAAAGTGTACTTTATTTCTGATGAGGCCATGACCCTCAATTTAAATCACTTAAAGTACATTTTTATATTATTATTTTGGACACCCAAGGTTAGAGAGATATTATAAAGTTTTATTAAAAACCTAAAGTGGATTTCAAAAGAGGATTAAAAGCAACTTAAGAGGTCGACCTTCTTGAGGAATTATAAAAGGGCATCAAAGGCATTTGAATTCATTATGTTTTGAGAATATTAAATTGTGTGTTTGGAGTTCGTGCTTGGAGAGGAAACCAATTAGGGTTTTCTGCCATTTCCGCATTGGAGAATGAAAACTCTTCAATGTTAGTGCAATTTTGAGGCTGTGCAATACCAACTGATATTATTGCTTGAGAGGGCTTCATTCAGGAGTCCATTTGGAGCTACAAGTGAAAAATCAACATAGGGTTTGAGGCAGTTTAAAGGCATATCTATTGCAGACCTAAGTTATTCATTGGCAGCCATCATCAATCAGGTTTCAAGCTATTTGATGTGTTGCTACAGTACCCGCGCTACAGTGCGCGTGAACAGTGATTCGCTACAGTGCTCGTGAACAGTGATTCGCTACAGTGGCATGTCTAAAATCTGAACGTGGGCTTTGTTAGAGGACTTTGAAAGAGTGTCTGAGATGCATGAGGCTGGATGTACCAATTCTCAAGGGAATTGGTTGCAAAGGAGGAGTCTATAGCTGCTGTTCGAGCATTTCGGGAACTCTTGTAACTGCTGCAACCACTTCCAGATTTGGGTCGATATTATACCAGGTCTGAGTCTATATTAAATTGCATCTTTCAACCTTCCCTACACTCATAATTTATTAATGTTGAAGACTGTTACTGCTGGTAATCAGGAAACCAGTGTTATATGGACTGCTGTGTGTAATCAGAATTTGTTACCCTTATAAGACAATCATAGAGTCTGAAATAAGTATGTAATAAGATGATACCAGTGTCAATACTGCCCAGAATTAAGCATGGTGGACTGTCAAACAATGTGAAGCATCCCTGTTAGTCTTATACACTTTCCCTTGAATATTTTTATAGCTGACATAAATGTTTGAGTTGTTACAGTCCTGTTAGGATGTTTTTGAGCAGCCTATGTGGTGAAATCAGTCCTATATTGTAATCAGAAAGTATATCCAAATCTGCTGTTTCAATTCTCTTGTAATGGCTATGCTAGTGTAATGTGCCTAGAGCAGAGATCTTAGCATTTAAATGCTGTTACAGATCCTAGACAACAAGTACAATATTTAAATATACTTTTGTTCATTGGAAAGAAAGTAATCCGTTGGTGTTTAGAAATTTCTCTTCTTGATGATTACTTTCATTGAATGTTACCAAGTTCATGCATAATGTTTATCATTTTATGATCAAGCGAAATCTATCTAGTGCAAAATCGGAAAATTAGATATCACACCAGGGGTGGTATTCTACAAAATAGTTCTGATTGTGTAGCAGCAGATTGGACAAATTGGAAATCAGATTTCTTTCATGATTGGATGGTCATTTTGTTGTTGTTCATTGCTGGTTATAATCATAATTGAAAGATGGATATATTCATCCTATTGTTTGGGCATTTTGGAAGCATATATGTTTGTTGTTCACACTTGTTTGCAATCAGAAATTTCATATCAGAAACTAGGGTTTGAGCAAAAAATTGAAGTGCAGGAAATTATGGCAAAATTTTGAGTTTGCAAATCAGATTTTAGGGCAAAATCTTATGTGGGATATTTCAGTGGTATCAGAGCCTTGATCCTGCAGCCTGGAGGATTTTATATGCAATCACCATTTCAGTTTTACTATCATAGAAGAATAAGACAGCAAACCACACAACAAGAAATGGGAGAAGGAAGTCCAGGGAGGAATGAT